>PDHP01000008.1:319508-453999 GCA_003339455.1 Ophiocordyceps camponoti-leonardi (nom. inval.)
GTGACGAGAGAGGTGGGGGGTGGGAGGGAAGGGGGGGGGGGGGGGTCGCGGCGGGGGGGGGGGGGGGGGAGGGGAGGGGGGGGGGGGGGGGGGGGGGGACAAAGTGAAGAGGAGAGAATTCACCTTAATAAACCTCCCCCCCCCCTTTCCCAACAGCCGTAGGCGAATAAAAGAACCCCGTGCCTCTCTGCTTCTTCTTTTTTCTTCCCACAACCGTCCGAAACCCAGGACGAGTCGCGTTCCTTCCTCCCCTAAGAAAAAGCCGAGTTTCGCTGAGCGAGAGTAACCAACACCTACGTTAGGGAGTTAACTCGGTTACTTTAGGAGCTGGGATTTTTTTTTCTTCTAGTTTCCTTTTCCGAGAGAGAGTTCCGTAAAGAGTGAGAGAAAGGGTGAAAGGCGAGGAATAGAGGGATTCACTTGCTAGTTTCCTCTTCTAGGTATCTTCTCTTTTCCCCCACGTCTTGAACAAGTCAACCAACTAACCTAGTCTTAATGTTGAAAGAGAAAGAGGGTAATACTAAAGATAAAGAGTTACTTAGAGAGAAGCAAATTGTTCACAAGGGTGGAAAAGAAACGAAGAAAAGCAGTTGGGAAAAGAGACGCAAGGAAAGGAGAGAGAAGACCGGCTTCAAGCGAGCAGGGGTATAGTAGTAGTGGCGGACGGGTGGTGGTGGTGCTCAAGTTTAGAGACAAGTTTTAGTTTCCGAGGGAGAAGGAAGAAGAAGCCCCCAAGTTTAGCAGCATCCCCTTCACAGTATGTACATATCCGTACATACCTATCCGTACATGTGTTCAAAAAGGGGGGATGGGACAGGAAGGAGAATAATCAAGGTTATCCGTACGGATTTACATATACATTATACGGATAGAGGAGGACCTGCTTAGCTTTGCTATGCTCATCATCTCGCTTGCGCAATCATTTCTCTATCCTCGTCAGCTACATCCATGCAGTAATTCGGACTGGACGGACTCTCACAAGTGCGTTATCCCGCGCCCCCTTTTTTTTTTCCCACAATCCAACTCACAGCGCCACGGAAACCAACAACTTCTTCTTCCTCTTCTACTATAACCTCTCTCTTTAATTTCATTCATTGTTTCTTTCCGGATTATCAGATTTGTATTCAATCTCTAGATAGACCATGGCTCCGTGGAAATACGGATATACATGTGCGGACATACCTAGTATCCGTATGTATGTATGAGTATATATTTAGGTAGATATGCATGCCATCCGATGGAAGCGTCGTCGATCCAACCACGTCCTTATCTTGCCAAACCCCGGAAGCCCGACATCCCTGATCAAGGTTTTCCTTTCTCTCCTTGTCTACCCTTCCTTCGGCCCTCCTTTATATCCCTGCTCATTTATCCGTCTTCTCTCTTATTACTCCAAAGTCAGTTGTTCATCTATCTCTCTGATAACTCGATAACCCTCATAGACAAAATCAAGGCCAACACATATTCACTTCAACTGATAGTATATACATAGGTATGCATGTACATACGACTTCATATCTTGCTTGTCTTCACGCCTGCACTTCATTCGGATACGTTTGCATGCATTCATGTATTCGTACGCGAGTTTATATCTCCCTGTGAAACCACCGAGGGAAAGAAAACGGCAGGTTTTCAAACCCGGGTAAAAGAAATACAACAGGTCATTTATTCACGCCACACACAGAAAACGGAGAAAAAAGCAAAAATAAAGCTGTTAAGTTGATTCCTCAGCCTCCGTATCCGTTCATCATCTGCTGTTCCTTTCCTTTCATATCCGTATCCGTACCCAGCTGGCAATTCGCCTCCCGTGTTGCCAGTTGTCATAGTTGTCGATTCAACACATCAATGACAGTGACAGCTGCAAAAGGGAAAAAAAAAACAGTCGTGCCCCTTTTCGACGCCTGTTCTTCGTTGACAAACAGAAAACAGCCCATCTTTCACCGGTAGTATCCGTAGGTAAACAACAAAAGGCGGGGAACAGACAAACCACCACCCTTTCGTTCGATCGATCCTCTTAGCTCCCTCTTGTAAACCTTGCGGAATATTATTACATATGTACATACATAGTAACAACAGAACAACAGCCTTGCCTTGAGAGGGACTCATCTGTTGCTCTCTCCCTCTTCCCCTCTGCCTCTCATACAATATGTATACAAATGTACGGATATGGATTCTCACATTCTGTTTCTCCCCCCTCCCGCCACCTAGATAGTCTTGATGTACGACTGTAAACCTCCCCACTCTATGCTGTTACCTGTGTAAAGAGGCTAACAAGGCACACTCACACAAACAAACAAACAAGTGAGAAAAACTTGACGAGGAACAAAGTCCTGAATCCTCAAGTTTAACTACGGATAGTAGGAGAAAATAAAAACCAACCAACCTACCTACCTACCAAGGTCAGTGAGTAGGTTAGCGGGACTACCTAGTAGGTATGGTTGCGTTACTCCTTTCTATCGTTGTCATTTTGCTTTCTTTTCTTCCTACGCAAGTCGACTTGTGTATCCGTACATACAGAGAGCATTTACTATGCCAACTGCCAAGTATTGACTTTCTCATCATCATCATACTTCTTCACCTTCTCATCTTTTTTTCCTTTCTTTGGCCCTCTTTGTAGCTTTCGAGGGTAAATATACCAAAAATATCCGTGTAGAAGTGAAAAGGGGGGGCAACCTAATCAAGAGGTTAGGTTGGGTAGGTAGTTTGGCTCAACCTAGTAACCCTCCTTCACAACTTGCGAACCTCAACACTCTCCGGTTCACCCACTGAACAAGCGCAACATACCCCAGACTCTCAACGCAGGTATTTTAGCGCCACGCTGCCTGGGTATAGACTTTTTATATTATCGCGCATATGCATCCTTTTGGGTTAGATAGCAGGGTAATAGTCATACTGACAGTGAAGACCTAAACTATCCGTACTTTTCTGGTGGCTTCACCGATCAAAGCCCCGTGGCGTTTTGTTATCTGGCTCTGCGCTTGTAGTTGCTACCTTGTTTCACCTCCCACCCTTCTTTTCGTTTGTTAGTGGTTGAAAACCATGTCCCTATCAGATTTGCCCAACTTGCTCTTCTCTTCCCTTCTCTTCTCTTCTCTTCTCTTTTGTTCTTGTTTTCTACACCTCGGCTAAGGAAATTGAAAAAAGAAAAGGGGAGACGGCGGGAAAAGGAAACACCCCAAGTTCAACAACAAGCGAAAACCGAGCCGTGGTCAAATATTGGGTAGAAACCCCCGTTCAGCTAGGTACCCTTACCTGCATACATAAATATGTATGTACTTACACATGTGAACTGGTTTCTCAATGTCTCACTCCGTCCCCTCTTCTCCCCCCAAACTCTGTCTCTTTCTCTCAGTCTCTTTCTTTCTCTCTCACACACGCAACTAGGTATTGACTTGCTTCCCTACATAACCCTGTGTCTTCACATTCAATTGCATCTTCAAACCATGGCACTTTATTAACGTTGAAAGACGCCCTCTCTTTCACTCCCGACCCCTCCCTCGATGGACAATGTGCGGTTGATAGACAGGTCTGTCGACGAGGGCATAACCATGTATACAGGCATACGGATAGTTACCTCCATGTCTCGCACTTTGTCTGTGACTGGCTGAATGCAAAGTCGCTTTCTCCCACTGATTCGCCGCCTCCTCAGGAGCAACAGAAACAGCAGCAGCCGTGTCTTATCCTGTGCTTCTTCTCCCCCTTTCCCCTTCTCTATCCATTCCATAAATTGCAACTCTTGTTGTAACAGCAGCACCGTGTCCGTCGTGCTTTGCCCATTCTCATCATCTTGTGCATACATACATACATACATACTCCGTAGTACGGATACAATCACGAACACACTGGGATACACACGTACCTATTATGACATGTATGTACTCCGTAGATGAGCAGAATAATTGAATTGCCTGAACTAACTCGCAAGGTAGGTCTCTTCACTTGAGTCTGAACCCCACCCCCCGTATGTTGTACGGACAGCACAATCTCATGCCACACGAACACGAACAGACGCACAACAACTTTGGCACGGACCGTGTCAGATAGGCAACTGGTTTCGGTTATATCATCGTCCACGAGTTAATAAACTAACCGACCGTAAATCAACCGTACTGTGTGTTGTCTACAATATCATGTCTTGTGACTCCGTAGTTGAACAACGGCTTCAAATCAAGTCAACGGACAACCATCTGTACGACATAGCCGGAAACCCAAGGTCATCCGATGAAAAGCAGAACTCGTTCGCTTCCTCCATTACTACCTAGTACCTTGATGCCTCTCCATAGCTACATATGTATGTGTTATCGTCCTACAATAACATGCTCATCAAAGTTCAAACGAGAAAGAAAAAAAAAGATTAACGCGACGCTTGTAATTATCATTGTGAATGCTTCATCAACTCATGCCCGTACAACACTACGAAACCCTCCAACCAACATCACCCAATCAAATTCCTTCTCTCTCTCCTTGGCCCCCCCCCCCCCCCCCCCCCCCCCCCCCCCCCCCCCCCCCCCCCAACAAAAAAAAACGACCCGCCGCTGCTGCCCATTCCTCGCCCCCCCCCCCCCCCCCCCCACCCCCCTCACCCTTTCACATACACCGGGTGGCGATTAGTGACTGAGACTATTTAACTTGACTAACCACGGCGCCGCCACCGTGGTCCAATAACCAACCCCCCGTCAACCAACATGATGAGTTTATTACGGATAGAGAAGGGGGAGGTAATGTTTCGTTGGGCCGGTTGTTTGTTGTTGCCTTGTGGCCCCCAGCCCCCCCTCCTCTCTCTCTCTTCTGACGCCCCCCTTCTCTCCCTTTCTTCGATCGGGGTACCTATCTTGTTTCCCTTGAGAATCCTTCGAAAGGAAAACAAAAAAAAAAAAGGTTTCGTTTTGCAACTCGAGATTTCAATGATCTACGGAATATCTTTGACGTTTGCATGAAAGAGATTTTCCCTGCTACCTCTATCCATGTATAAGCATATGCATGAAAGTAGGATTATTATTGATTTGCCATACACCACCATAGACGTACATACATAGAGTCGTAGACGTCATCTTCAACCCGAACGGCATGGCGTCGATGCTCTAAAATCATCAACGATGAAAACTTGGTAATAAACGACGTATTCTCCTCTCCGTCTCACTAAACGGCAAACGCCACCCGCCGTTCGCACACTCACTCTCCTTTTTTCTCACAATATGACGCGGCCAACAGCAAAGACCATATCATGTATGTACGGATACGTTACAGTGAATGCAGTCTGATGCCGCTGGCGATAACAAACGCCCCCCTCCCCGTTTTCTCTTTACACCACCCACTCACTCACTTCTCTGATATCCCTCAACTCAGCTTGAACAGGACTTTTTCGTATCCAGGTGATAAGTAATCTACTTTGCTCACTTTTATTTTTCAAACTGCCTCTCCCATATCCCTCAAGTGTACCACAGTTGTCTACGTACCCAGTTGTCTACGGATACACAATGACTCTATTCCGTACGAAAGACCTCGATTGTCAGATTGCACAAGAAGCGTAACAGTAACCGTCAGCTGACGATCATCATTTACTCCGTTTCATACCTTGTGAATTCATACATACATGCTTGCAGTTGTATGTACGCAAACAAACACTTCAACTTTCGTTATCCCCTGAAAGCCATTTCCCCCTTTCCATTCTTCAATAACGAATAAAAAACAACACGTCCAGCACTGTGCCATATCTCTGTAGTCTTCACTCTTTACTCTTCAGACTCTTCTTCCTTCTCCTCCTCATCCTATTACACACTTCATCACAACATCCGTAAGGCCCAAGGGAAACGAGAAAAAGAAAGTTAGCCTAGCATAAACACCACCCCCATTTTCAACCTACTATACGGACATGTATTTCTATTCCTTCCTTCGAACACAACTCTGTTCAAAAGCCTCGCTGGATGGATATTAACAAAGCAAGCATACCCCCAGCTTCACCAGTCTCGTCACTTTTTATTCTTTCTTCCACCCCCTCTTCTCTTTCTTTTTCCAAGCCATGTAACCGTAACTCATCTCATCTTTACGAGTGCTGTATTCGTTTCTTCGGAATACAATACCCGTTCTCACCATCATCCCCTCGGCCATCTTACCTCGTCCAATGACCCTGCTTCCATCCATATCCGTAACGAAAAGGGTAGAGACAGTCTACACAAGAAGGGGCGGAAACAAGATCACCCCATCTTCAACTTCATCACCTAGGTATTCAAAATGAAATGAAAAACGCAAATCTTCATAACCCCGTAGATTTCCGTCACAACCCGCCTCAGTCTCCATATCATCCATCCAGAACCCCCCTACCCCTTTCCCTTCAACGACCTCGCTTCCTAACCCCCCCTTTTCGCTCTATCTCTTCTTCTCTCACGCCCGCGACAGACGTCTCGTGTCTTCCTCAACCGAGACGGTAACACATTCCTCTTTTAAAGACAGCTCGTATTGCATCTTTTTTTCTCTCTCTTTCGCCCAAGGAACATCCTTGCAAAACCTCGTCATCTGTAAATCAGTTTGTCTATATGTGCCTCGGATGACGCCATTTCCTCTCTCTCTCAATGGAAAAGGCTATCTCGCTAGGTTGACCTTGTCAAGACACCGGCAGGTATGCATATAACCCGATCCAGTCCATAACCAAACTACCAGGTGGATTGCAACCAGAACCCGGTGTGGGTATGATACGGATATAACATCGTGAATATCCTCTTCTCAATCAACCACATGCCTGTCTATGAACCACCTCCCTGTCCTGCCCGTCAGTGCTACTGGCAAAACTCTCAGCCCCCTTCTCTAGGATCTTCACCCCCTACCCGTCCTGCCTCTTCCTCTTCCTCGGCCTCCGCCTCTCCCTCGGCCCCCGCCGCGACCACCACCCCTCTTGCCCCCCCTCGAGGTCTGGCCTCTACCGTCAAACCTCTCAAACAGCTTCTCCTCTCCAAAAGCCGCCTCGCCGAACCTCATGAAGTTGACAAGTCCCCAGTCGACGACGGCGACGATGACGTTCCTGTATCCGTGCCGTATGCGCTGATACAGCCGTCCCGGCCCTTGCATATTCTCCCCCGGCGGGTCGGGAGGCACGGACCCGAAGAGCGCGTCCAGCTGGCTCAACGTCGGCAGCCCTGAGCCGGCCGTGTCCGTGACGGCGATGCGAAAGTCCGGTGGTGGGGGCTTCGACTTGGAGAACGGGGGTCCGCCCGATTTCCAGACGTGGAAGTGAACCCGGAACGGCTCCTGAGGCGCGCTTTGCTGCTGCTGCTGCTGCTGCTGCTGCTGCTGCTGCAAGGCGGCGTTGGGACGGTGCCGGGGCACGAGCTCCAACTGCCGGTAGATGTCTGTGTATGAACGGTACAAGCCCGGAGTAACGAGGGGCCCAAAGGTCCTCAGTTTCGGTCCCGCCTCTGTGTTGCGGCCGAAAAGGGAGACGAGCCATTGCCAGAGACTAGGCGGTGAAGGCCGAGCGCACACATCCGTTGAGGCTGGAAGCGCTTGCGCCGATGGCGCTCGAAGGATGCGGAATCCGGCTCTCTTGAGGTGGCTGTAGACCTGGAACTTGGGTAAAGACGTCCTCCCCGGCTCGTCGTCGTAGCCCACCAGAAGCGCGTAAGCGGCCTCGAGTGTGAGCGGCAGGCCGACGTCAAAATTGTCAATGACGAAACGCTCCCTGGCCTCGGCCGCCGCCTGCTTGTCGTTGGGGAGCAGTTCAGACAGAGATAGGTCAGGCCACCAGAGGTCCAGGGTTCCCCTCTCGACAAGGTAGAGGGCTTCTTCCGGAAGTAGCCATAACCTCCCGATGCCAGGCTCGTCCCTGTTGCTGCCAGTAGCGGTCCGCCCAATATCCTTCATCCACCCTCCCCTTTCGTGCTCGACGACGACGACGCGATGTCTTAGAAACGGGTCGCGTCCGTCGTCGGATGAATTCTCTGACCACCAGTCGGGAAAGTACCAGCCTCTGACCCATGTATCGGGCCGGTGTGTCCTGGTGTAGGACAGGACGTTCTCCAGAGCCTTGCGGCTGGCCTCGAGCATGTCCTCCTGCGATCTGGTCCCGTGAGACTCAAAGTCCTTCTCGCCCTTACGGATCGACTTGCTCGAGACGTTCTTCTTATCCAGCATCGACGCGAAGAGTTGGTAGTCGGGCAGGCCATCCTCTGCAGCAGCATCGTCGTCTTCCATCGCCGCGGCGTTGCTAGCCGGGATGACTTCGTCGTCGTCGAATGCCATCGCGGGATGGTGATGCTACCGAAAGCCTTGCACTCGGCGCATCCCACTGACTTTGCGAAGCAGAGATTTTCGCCCGGAGCAATGTCGTTTGATCGTGGCTGAGTTTGAGCTGAACTGGAGATGGCGTTGCTTCTCGAGCTCCACTCACGAAACACATAAACCTACCCTACAGTCTGCATCAAATATTGGGATTAACGAAGCGCATACATACATACTGCTTGTGAGCTATGACGTCGGCCACGAATCTGAATCTCTACGGATAGTATCCGTACATATTTAACACCTGCTCCATATCAAAATTATAGCTTTTCCCTGTTCCCAGCGTTCAAGACAGGCTGCAGATCTGCCCTTGTTCAAAAGATAACAGAAGCACTCAATCTGAACCAGCTATATAGGTCCCAAATTCTGGCTCCGCTTAAACTTAGGGGTATTTGGCCGAGAGGTTAAGGCGTTGTGTTTAGGTTCCCCCCCAACCCTAACAAGAGTTGCGACCCGCAATGGGCTCCGCCCGCGCAGGTTCGAATCCTGCAGTACCCAAAATCTTTTTTTTTGCCATGTCTAGATCTCGTCTCTTCAACTCTTCAGGTATATTCACCCTTCACTACGGCGACGGCGTGATTCGAGTCCTGGGCAAGATTAATCTTATATCTTTTGCTCTCCTTAACTGATAAAATAGGCCCATGTCCAACTTACATTCCCCACTCATCAAGGTCGTCCCCATGAACAAGGAGCTTACACCTCGCCTTCGCTCCCCTCAACTCGACAACACAAGACGTGAAGCCAGACAAACCCAAGCTCGCGACGCCGCTGCGCTCATAGAGAAAAAAAGATGCCGAGAACACAAGCTCCAAGAACACCATACAAGCAACGAAACACTGTGATATCACCGACATCAAAATATTGAAAATGAGGATAAAAAAAGCAGAAGAAAAAAAATCGAAGAGAAAAACGCCCCGTGTCAAGGGTATCAACCGCCCATTCATGTCGTAGTCTTCGTCCAGGAGCCGTCTCTCCTGCCTCGTCTCTTCGGCACCTTGTCCTTCATCTTGACTTCAGTCGATGAAGGGCTTCTTCTGCCCGCCGACGGTGCACAGGCCGAGGCTTCGCAGTGCGTCGCGATCGCTGGCCAGTACAATGGTGCGAGCCGGGAGCATAGGGTTGTTGGGGTCGACGAGAGCCGCGTCCTTGGCCGCCTGCTCGATGGCGTCCATCTCCTCCTTGCAACCCTGCTGATCCAGCGGGCAGATGACGACGGGCTGTCGGAGGCTGACGTCGCGAGCGCCGCCAAGTTGCACCTAAAAGGACGTTAGCCGTGGCCAAAGGGGCGACCGCGAGTAAATACCTTGATGGTGACGTAAAACTCAATCTTGTACAGGCTCGAGGTGGTGGTAAAAGAGCCGACCTCGTAGAGAGGAAACGCGGCCTTGCCCCGCTTGACGATGCCATCGGGATCCCTCAGGTCCTTGGAAGGAAAGACCAGCCCTATGTTGGTGGCGTAGCCGGCCTCGGGCATCTTCATCTTGACGACCTGGGCCTGCTTGGACAGCTTGTTAATCTTCTTGGTCGGCTCGTCGCCTTCGGGATTAAAGGTGATTTCCTCCTCGATGGCCAGGGTGATCTTCTCGATGGTGACGCGACGGGCCTTTGTCATCCAGTCCGGGTTGGGCGACAACTTGAGATAGACGGTGATTGGGTCGTTGGGGCCGAAGCTCCAGCGCGGCAGGTTGATGCCCAGGTGGACGACGTTGTCGGCCGTGACGAGTTTGGTCTCGGGTTTGTTATACATGCCAAAGGTCGACAGGGTATCGTAGCGCTGCAGCGGCATGGGAAAGCTGAACTTGTACTGGTTGCTGTGTCCTTGCTGGACGGTGACGACGAGCTCGTAGTACGTCTCGGCCGTCCGGCTGGGAAGCTGGAGCGAGGCCGGAGGGATGCGCCGGTTCGTCTCCTCGCCGCCGCGGCCAAAGGGGATGAAGAGGACAAAAGGCAGGTCCATGGCCATGACACTCTCTGCCTCCTTTCCGGTAGAGCAGCGGAAGAGCAGGACCTCCTTTCCGACGACATCGGCCGTCTCGCGGCGAGGAGCGCCGAGGTGGCGCTTGGTCAGGCTCTCGGCGTCGGGGTGTATCGTTTCGCGACGTTGCAAGCAAATGCGGACGAGGGAGATGGAAACGGGCATGGAAAAGCCCTGACCGGGGCGAATCTCGACCTTGCCCTCGATGCGCGGCTATAGATTGGCAACGGGTCAGCGACATATGATTGAGGGGAGGAACAATAGAAGGAGAATGTATAGCCGTACGAGCGTCGCCGAGATGCCCGGATATCCCACCAGAAAGCTGCTGTTGGGGGGCCCCGAGACCCTCACGCTGGCCGGGGCGGAGGCCATGACGCGGCCAATGCTGCTGATGCCAGGACGAAGATGCGCCTATGGCGGCGACGGCGACAGGACGAAGGCGAAGGCAGCGAATTCGATGGGCTTGCTTGACCTTGTCGTCGTTCGTCCAAGGGCAGGGAGTGTTTTGATCTGGTAATCTTGCTTCCCAAAGTCACGGTCGGGGTGGGGCAGCGGCGCGGTGTAAGCATGTCTCGGCAGTACCAGGGAAGAGATGGGAAAACAAAAGGAAAGAAAAAATATATGAGAGAGAGAGAGAGAGAGGGACAGAGGGACAGAGGGAGGAAGAGAGAGGCACTCACCGTCAAGGATATTGGACTTGGAGGGGGCGGATTGAAGATGAGGGGAGGGGAAACACAAGAGAAGCCTGTCCCGTGACGACGCGCAACAACTGATAAGATAGTAATGATGAATGGGATTGTCCTTTGCCGTTGTCCAGGCTCTCGTGGCTCGTGTGGCGAAAAAAAAAACGGCTCCTCAATAAAAAAGGCCAGTCTGGGACGGCAAATGTCGACCGGCAGATGCGAATCGTGCAGCTCGTTTGTTATGTAGTATGTACGGGTATGTATGATGTACGGATTACCCTCCTCCGCGTCGGGACCTCCCTGGGGCTTCATCCATCCCTCCCTCCCTCCGCAACTTCCTCCTCTCCCCCCCCCCCCCCCCCCCCTGTAATTGAAAGTAAAAGCAGGCCTAAAACAATGACGATGCTCCCGAGGTATTAGCGGGGCAGAGTTTACTTGGGGGGGGGGGGGGGGGGGGGGGGGGGGGCTCCACCGGTTTGATCGCTGACAGCTCGCGGAGCCTCACTGGCCCGTAGCCACTGCTACGGATACCTCTAACGGTTGAGTTCCTAACTACCACACCACCAGTAAAGCATCGGGGGGGCCACCGGCGCTCCGTAACCCAACAATCCCTTATTAGTCCATCACCATCTCAACAAGGACCGAAACCCTCCCCTCTCGCCGCTCACCATGTCCGTCACTCTGCACACCTCCCTCGGCGATCTGAAGATCGAAATCTTCTGTGAGAGCGTCCCCAAAACAGCCGAGGTAAAAACGCCCCCCCCCAAAAAATCTTCTCACCAAAGATCAAACATACAGCCGGGCTAACCTCCTCCCTCCCCCCCTTCGTCGTAAGAACTTCCTCGCCCTCTGCGCATCCGGCTACTACAACGGCTCTCCCTTCCACCGACTCATCCCCCAGTTCATGGTCCAGACGGGCGGCCCAGCCGAGCCTCGACCCCCCAACGTGCCCAAATCAGGCACCTCGATATGGTCGACCGCCTTCGACGACGAGATCCGGCCTTCGCTCACGCACGCCTCGCGAGGTATCGTCTCCATGGCGAACAAAGGTCCCGCCACGAACGGGTCGCAGTTCTTCATCACCTTTGACAAGGCTCCTCATCTCGACGGGCTCAACACCGTCTTCGGCAGGCTCATAGGCGATGAGGCTTTGGCCACCCTCGCCAAGATTGAGGCTCTTGACGTCGATGCCAAGAATCGACCCAAGACGTCCTTTTGTATTGATCGCGTCACTATCCATGCGAATCCTTTGGCCGATTTGATGCCGTGATCCTCTTCTCTCTTGCCTTGTCCTCCTCAGCCTCCTGGCAGCGCAACTAGATCGATCCTTTTCTCCCCGTCACGCCAGCGGGACAGGCCTCGACATACATGCCTACAACATGAAGGAACTGGTCATGTTCTATGGCTCGTGAACAGTTTCACCGGCTCACCTCACCCAGCCGTATACAACCGCGGTCACAAGAGACGTCGATCAGCGACTCGAAATGAGAGCAACGAACAACACCCAGAAAGAAAAAAAAATCGCAACGCGGCAAATCCTCAAAGGAAACCAACCGCGCCCTACCCGCGCGATCACAGACGCAGTGTCTACAAGTAATCACCGAAGAGTTCCTCAGCCATCGCGCAGTCACATAAGGCCGAAGCCTCACAAATGACGACGCCAGCAGTTGCATCCGCTGCCACTTTGACTTTATAATTATGATAGGCAACTACTCGATATTTTATATATCACATGCTCTGCGCCCCCCCTTCGCGTATGAATGTTCTTCGCTGCCTGGATCCAATGTCACCTCTTCCAGCCACCCCTCCTCCTGACATATGCTCAAGAGGCTTGAATAGCCAGCCGCAGCGGACGACAAGGATGCAAATAGGAGATGCAAAGAAAATAGGGAAAATTGAGAAAAAGAAGAGAAAAGGGCCAAAGACAACGCTGACGTATTCCAAACTCGCCTCGCTTGATGACCCTCCGGTAGGTAGTTTGGAAAACGTCTCTCCTGCATCATGATCGGCCTCATCTCGATATATCTCATCCGTTTTTTTTATACCAGCTCATGTATCTGCTTCGACTTTTCCTTTCATTCATTGTCTTTATCCCTTCCTCCCCGTAACCCCGTCTATCGAGACGTCAACACCCGCCAGTAACGCACCAAGCGACAATAGACCGCTCAAAAAAGAAACAGAAAAGACATCATTCCGCTATCCCATGCGACGCCGCTTGCTGTCACGATTGGGATCGCCCAACCTCGCGAGGTCCTCGTCAGGTTGGATTTCCTCAGTTCCGCTCGGGCTTGGGAGGTCCCGGCCGAGGTCGGGCTTGACGGCTACGTCTGTCGACGGAGCGAGCGGGTCGCCGAGTGCCGCCGCGTCGAGGCTAAAGTTGAAGTCGTTACCGTCCGCGTTGAAGCCGTGGCCCTGTAGGAAGGCGTCGCTATCGAAATACTGCTCCAGGTCGACCTGAGATGGCTCGAAAAAAGGGTCGCTCACACCGGGAATCTGTCCTGACGGGCTCAATGGGCCGAGCATCTCGCTGAGCTCGTGTATCTTGGCATCCTGCTCACGCTGCAATTGCTGCAGCTGGTCCAGATCGACCCGGTTCGAATTGATCTGCTGCAGAGAGGGCGGTACCACTGTGGGCGAGCGCATAATGGGCGACAGAGACGGCGGCGGCGGCGCCATGCCATCGGCCGGAGACGCCGGCGCTTGCTGCGGTGTAGCGCCGGCCGAAGAAGGCTTGACGTTCGCCATGGTCGGGCCTTGGTTTGCCGACGACGCCTGCTTCGACATCAAGTCGACCAGACTATTCCGCTGGTCCCTGTTCAGGGGGCGCGTCGCATTCGCCACCATCTCGGCGGCCGCCATCTCGGGCAGCGTCACGCTTGGAGAGTTGGTGGCATTGTGGTCGTTGATGATTTTCATCATCCGCTCCTGAGGGTTCGTCTCTAGTTCCTGCCGGAGCCTCGGTGAGGCGTCGGCGCTATCCAACAGCTCCGTGACGTGGCCCATCTCAGGGTTGTGCGTAGGCAGAGGGTGATACTGCGCCTTCTGGGTTGACGACGGCCGGGGGGTCTCGGTCCGGCTGGGGATGGGCGGGAGTAGGCCACGGGCTCTCTTAACCGTGCCGCCGAGCGCAGCCGTGGGGTCCACCTGTGACTGGACCAAATCTCCGAGGTCGAATACGCTTCCTTGCTGAGACGATTGGTTATTCTGACCCGTAGTCATCAGGCTGGAGATGATATCTCCAACGTTCTGGTTGCTACCGTCCTCCAATGTCTTACGAAAGACGTTTGCCAGAAAGTTCAGGATCGCGTTGATAGAATTCTGATGCCGATCGTGTTGGCTCTGAAATATGAGGGCTTGGTTGAACAATTCGTTATTATTCCGCTGAAGCTGGTTGATGTGGCCGAGTATCATCTTCTGCTGTTCGCGCATCCTCGACAGCTCCTCTCTAATTAGTGTCACGTCTTTCTTGTGCAACGGCTGCGCATCGGCAACCGGCGGCGGACGCGCGCCAGAGACGCTGGGGTTGCCAAGGACCTGGGGAGTTGCATCCTCGTGTCCATTGTCCTCGTCGCTTTCGCCGTCCCCCTCGATCTGCTTCCCACCCTTTTTGGCCTTGCTTCCGCCCCTAGGCTTGTTGATGAGCCAGAGAAGGTTGGGATGTCCGCGGCGGAAGAAGGGGTTGTAGTATTCGCTTGGACTCTTGTTCTTACGCTCGCTAGCTCGCATCGAGTTGTCCGACAGGCCTACGCGTTTGTGGAAGCCGTACATGTTCAGCTGACGCACGAAGGAGGCGTAGTTGTTGTGCTTGAAGAGCTCGGGTATCAACGTCTTGGCGAATTCTTCCTCGTCGAGGACGATGAAAGAGTCGCCGTTTTCAGACCATCGAATCAAATCCTCGTTCTTTCGCTCCTCCAAAAAGCTAGAGGCGCATTAGTTGAGTCCCCCGTGATGCCTGCTAAGCAGGGAGCAGCAAGCAGCAGCAGCAGCATCTTTGACTCACCTGCTAAGCTTTTGCACAAAGGGAGGAATCTGTTTCCGCTTGTTCTGAGCATCGCGCTTCGCTTTCTGAGCCATTTCCTCCAGCACCTCGACGTTTTCCTGCTCCACCACGCCCTCCCCGGCATTGTTCTGCTGCATGAGCGCATTGCTGTCGTCGCCAAAGCCGGTCCACGGCTCGACCGCGTTGTCATAGGCGGGTTGCGGGTGGGCAGCCACCAGCGCCTGATTCTGTGGCCGGCGCGCGAGAGTAGTGGTCGATGCCGGGGGATCGGGCGGAGACTGTTGCTGAGCCGGCGAAAGGCCAAATTGGCTCTGGTAGCCCGAGTCTGGGATCAGCTCGGAGCCCTCACCTGCGTCATTCCATCGCATCAGCGGCTCTGCCACTCCGTTACCAGCCATGTATCCCTGTTGTGTCCGCTGCGACATGGGGAGGATGGGCGATGCTCCTGGCGCGGCTCGCTTTCTTGAGTTCGTTGCCGACATGTGAAAACCATGCGGCGCGGCGGGCCGGAAACAGGGTAGGGTGATAGAAGCCAGTGGAGATGGCCGCGAATTGCACGGCGGCAAGTGCCTTGAGAAATGTAATAAGCCGTCCTCGACGATGTCGGAGCCATACAATGAGAAGCGGTGACCAGGAAGCGGAAGAACCCCAAGGCTCTCCGGTATCGCCAGCTCGGGCGACGCGGCGCCGACCCAGTATGAGGCGCAAGCCTCCCCCCCACCTGGCTGAACCGAGGTCTTTGTATGGAAGCCCTTCCGGCGTGGCGTAGGGGATGAATCTTCAAGCGCGAGGCTCGGACGGAGGGAGGAGGGAAGGCTAGTGCGAGGAGGTAGCCGTTGTCGACATACAGCGCTGCTCGGACCGAAAACGACTGCGATCCGGTAGTGTTAGATCGCGGGCTCGATCGTTGCTAAGAGGTTGAGCTTCGTGCTTGTCTGCGAGACGTGACGCCGCAACGCAAGGGTTTGTTTGAAGCTGAATTGTGCAGCCAAGCCGTCAAAAGTCGATGTACGAATACGAATACTTAGTACGGAGGACCGTTATAAAAGTTATAGCCTATCCTAAAAATAACCCCTATTATAAAAAAGCAAATCCTCACGTAAAGTAGTAGGGGGGGTACTTCTATAATACGTAGGCACTTTACTATAGGCACTTTACCTTACCGCCTTTTACTATTAAAAGAAGGTTAAATTCGCTACTACCGTTCTCTTTTTTAGTATTTTTCCCTGCCTTCTACCTTCTCTTTTCTTTGGTATTTTTCCCTACTTTCTACCTTCTCTCTTCTTTAGTATTTTTCCCTGCCTTTTACCTTCTCTTTTCTTTAGTATTTTTCCCTACCTTCTACCTTAAAGAAGAGGTTAAATTTATCGCCGCCGCCGCTATTACTATTACCCTCTACCTACCGATAAAAAGATACCG
Organism: Ophiocordyceps camponoti-leonardi (nom. inval.); assembly: GCA_003339455.1. NCBI lineage: Eukaryota > Fungi > Ascomycota > Sordariomycetes > Hypocreales > Ophiocordycipitaceae > Ophiocordyceps > Ophiocordyceps camponoti-leonardi. The sequence continues at coordinate 335,854 of PDHP01000008.1, forward strand.
TAAAATAAGACTAATATTATTACCCGGGTAGTTATTATTCTACTTTAGGTATAAGGATACCCTTAAAACGAAATAACTATTCTTATAAGCGTACCTTATCGTTCGATTTATAGTATTTATAAACGTACCTTTAAATACGGATTTAATCCTAATTAACGCCTTTTGAATATTAGTAATAAGATTCTATAAGATTTATAGTACTCGGGGCGCCTAAGGAAGTAATATTAAATCCGTAATAATATCTTAGCGAAGGTATACTATAATCGCTATAGAAGAAAGCGAAATTATATAAACCTTATAGGAGAGCTTAAGGCTAATAGATTTAACGTTTCTACCTTAACGATTTAGCGTATTCTTTACTAAGTAGGATATTATAAAACGAAGCCGATAAGAAAACCCGGCCTAATAAAGAAGATAAGAAAAAAGAGGCTTAACTAGTACCTAGCCTACGCCGACTAGACTATCGAAAACTAGAAAAAGGTAATCTAGTTAAATAAAACCTTTATTATTCTTCTATACCGCCGCGGAGGCTATTACGTATAGAGGAAATCCGACGAAAGATTCGTACGAAGTTATATCCGAGAATGGTAAAAAGGGTCGAGTAAATTTATATTTTAGGGTTATTTTTCTTATAATTATAAAGGCCCTTCCTACTATTAGGCTCCTAAGACTACCGTATAGAAAAAAGAAGCTAAAAAGCGGATTACGGAGATTAACGAGGAGCTTAAGCCTATTTTTAAAGAAGAGTAGGAAATAAATAACGGGATATATCGCCTTAATCTTCGCTAACTACCTAGGAAAAAGCTATCGTAGTAATAGAATAAAAAGGTAAGAAAATAACCCTCTTTTCCTAGGTTTTAGTTAACTAGAAAAAAGGTTAGAAAACTCTTTTAAGGCTCTTATAGAGGTATCGACTAATACCGTTATTAGAAGGAGATTCTTATACCGAAGCTTCTTCCCTTTATAAAGAAGCTCGAAGATCTCGTAGGCGGCGATATTCTCGTTTAGGAAGATAAGGCTCCCGCGTATAACTACGTATACTAATAACGAGTCTACGATCTTTATAATACGGCTAGTAACTTAATATATTTAGTACTATAAACGAAGACTTAAAGCTAAAGAGAAAAGAGAAGAAAAGAGGAAAAAGCTATAAATTAATCGTAGCCCTTTTATATAGTAGTAGGCACGTAATACAGGAAGAGGGGTAAAGTAGGGTAAGCTATAATTAAATATACGCTACCGTAATAAGATATATAGCGTAACTAGATATACGCTATAATTAGATATATAGCGCGTTATACTACCCCCCTCCTACGGCCTTAATATACGTATTAAGGTTAAGTATACCTCCTTATCTTTACTATAGCGCTTTTATAAACGGCGTTATCGTTATTATCCCTATCGTTATAGTCTAAATCTATAGCTATAGATTCGATCTAATATTATAGATTAATAGGTAGTCCTAGCGCGTTAGGGTATAGGTTATAGTATAATTTAAGGGCTATTAGTACGTATTTAAAATTCCGAGCCGGGTACTAAGTCTCGTTAGGATTATAGCCTCTCTAATTAACCTAATACTCTAGTCGTTAGCTTTATCTAGTAACTCGCGATCGTAGGATTTAATATACCTCCTATTCTAGTAGGCTATTAATCTCCTTAGGCTCCGGGGCGGGTTATATTTAGCCTAGTAGGGGGTTATTAACTGCTTTTCTTAGGCGGTCGGTATAGAAGAGGTTAGTTATCTTATACGACTCTAGTAGATCTAAAACGTAGCTATAGCCTCGTTTTTTAGTAATCTTAAACGGGCTTAACTATTATATATTAAGCCGAGTTATAGAAGCTATTATACTAAATCCCTTTTACTATAGGAAAACGCTATTATTAACTATAAAGTCTACTAGCTAGCGTTTCTTATTTACTTATTTCTTCTATTAACTTTACGTAATTATTATTACTTATTAAGCCTATTATTATACTTCTCTTACTTTAGCTACTAGCTTTTATACTTGTATTATAGTAGTCGTCGTAGCCTACGTAGGTTCTTATAGTAGCGATAAGGGGTTACGTATATTTTTACTAAGGGCTATTATTAAAGGCGCTATATTAATAGAGGAGTACTATAACGAATTATATATAAAGTCGAGCGCTAGTAAGAAGTTATTCTAGTCGTCTTAGTACTTATTAATATAAAAGTATAACCTTTAATCTAAATACTAATTAATAACCTTTACGCTACCCTATATTTACGGATATAGCGTACTACCGTATTAGTACTTAATACCTATTAGTCGATTAATCTCCTTTAAGAAGCCTAAGATAAATAAGCCTATATTATTAGTAATCTAGACTACTAATAACCCGAAGAAATAGTAGAGTTATTAAAAATAATAGCCGGCGAGGATTTTTACCGTATTTATCTTCTTTCTAGGTAGTATAGCGATTAGACGGCTAAGTTTATAAACGAAGGTTTATACGTAATTATAGCCTAGGCGGTCCTTTAGTATCGTTTTCCTATTATAGGTAATATACTCCTAGATAGTAGTTAGTACGGGTAAGGGGTATAATAAGCTAAGCGTTTTATTATAGGGGATCTTATTCCTCTAGTACTTATAGTAATTACGAATATAATAGCGGATATCTTGCTTTATTCTAGGCTAGTAGTAGTCTCGCTAGAGTACTTTAATCGTCTTATTCTACCTACTATAGGCGAAAATAGCGGGTTTATAAGCTTTATAGATTAGGGTAGTACGAAGGAATTATTTTTTATTAATCGTTTATTCTAGTACGATTAATTAGGATTTATAATAGCTAAAACCTTATACGATATTCTTTTCCTAAATAAGGGAGATTAAGTCTAATCCTATAAGGGCTTATATCTTAGTAGTACGGACTAGCGCAATAGTAATAGGGGTTTTAGGTAGATTAAAACTAAGCTTTTCTTATAGGATTATAACGAGTATATATTCCTCCTTTTCCCTAGCCTTAATAGTAGGTAGCTTAGCCGTCTTTCGAGATAGGGCGTTTATAGTTATATTAAGTTATCCTAGGCGATAGAGGAAATAAATATCGAATTAAGCGAGGAAATCGGACTAATAAACCTATTAGGTAAAAAGTATTCTCTTAGTCGCGAAGTATACTAGCGCCTTATAATCTATTATAATATCGAGCTTTTATCCGAGGAGCTTTAGATAAAAGTACTTAAGATTCTATACGATAGCGAGGAGCTCTTAATCCTAAATCGGGTATACGCGTTTGGCCGGGACTATAGTCTTCGAGAAGAATCCTATTAGTTTCTAGGTCGAATTAGTCTACTATTACTAGAGGATACTAATGGTAGTATTACGAGAGGCGTTAGTCTTTAATCTAGTAGGTAATTTAAGGCGGAAGAAGGCGAGTACGGGTACTTCTATCGCTAGCTTTTTTATTTATTTAAACGCCTAATATTATTCGGGTCCTAAAATAAAGTCGATATCCTTTTTTAAGAGTCTATTTAGAGGCTCCGCTATTTAGCTTATATAATAGTAGAAGATTCGGATAAAGTTATATAGGCTAACGAAAGAATAAATAGCCTTATAATCGTATAGGTCCTCGAACTTCTAATCTTAAATAGCTTATACCTTATAAGGGTTAATACTTAGTCCTTCTCTAGCGTAGAGTATAACTCCTAGATAATCGACCTTCGTAATATTAAAGTATAATTTCTTTATATTTCCTTAGAGGTTAGCTTAATAAAGGCGTTAAATAACTTCCTTATACTCTACCTAGTATTCCTCTTCTTTATTATTATCCGAGTAGATTAAAACGTTATCTACGTATACGCTAGTATACTAGTCGAGGAGGTTATATAATTATACGTTAATAAAGTTCTAGAACTAGGCTAGCCTAACCTTAAGTCTAAATAGTAGGACCCTCTAACGGTAGGTACTAAAACGGGTACGAAAGGCGGTTAAGTACTTAGAATCTAGGTTTAGACGGAGTCGGTAGAAGGCCTAAATAATATTAATTTTAGAGAATTATTTAGTAGAGCGATAGTTAAAGGTAGTACCCTTTAATAAAGGGGCGGAGGAGATATAGCTCTTAAAATAATTATTTATCTACCTATAGTCGATATAGAAATACCTAGTTATCGAGTATAGTTTTAGCGTAAAGAGTATTAAAGTAGTATAGGGGCTAGCGTTAGCGGTAATAAATCCAATCTTTAAAAGGTAGTCTATTATTTCTTTTTCTAAAAGTAAGTATTTAATAGGTATATAGTAGGATAGGGGATTAGCCGGGTTTAAAGGCTTTTTTAGCTTAAGGGTAATATTATAGCCGGGATAAGGACTAATTAATATATATACCTTCTTCTTATTAAAGAAACCCTTAAGGTAGGCGATTAATAGTAGGATTATACTTTAGATAAAGGTAATATACTCGGGGTTTTCTCCCTTTAGGAAGGGAATCTTCTATCCTTAGTATATATAGCTAGCTAAGCTTAGCTTCGCTATAGGTATACCTACGTTATTATTATTATTTTCGAAAGGGATAGGTCTAGTAGGTATTAAAGGGGTAAGTTCCTCCTACCGCTAGCGGTAAGGATCTTCCTAGACCTATTAGATAAGTTATTCTCGAATAGCTTAGTCTTTAGTATTAATTACGATAGTATTAGGCGATAGCTTTAGCTTCTTAGGTCCTATTAGCTAGACGATTTTACTATTCCCCTTAGAATATTAGAGTATTTAGTACTATTTCTTATCCTTATTAATTAATCGGTTCCGATATTTAGTATTAGCTTAGATCTTAGGGTCGACTAATTAATTAAAAGCCTATCGAGAGAGAAGTATTAAGGGTAAATATTTAACGAGGGCTAGTAGGTTATTAGGCTAAATAAGTTAGCGGGCGGCGTAATTAAGTAGTAGGTTTTTCTCTACTATTTAGAATAAGCCGATAAAAATATCTTACGTATAATTAATAACTTAGAAGGTTTTTTAGGGAAATAACCGGCTATTAATAATAAGGGTAGCGATTAGATATTTATAAATATAGCTAGCTTCGTATCCTTAGAAGTCGATAAAAGGTACTAGCTTTACTAAGACTAGCTTAGTACCTAGGCGTTTAACTACCTATTAGGTAAAGCGGTAGTTAATAAGGAGATAGGAATCTACTCTAGTATTATATAATATAAAAGTATAGAGGGTAATATTATTAACTTATATTTAGCTATCGATAGTAAACGAACCTTCTATTACTTTCCCTATTCGTAATACCTTAGGGATTATTATAAAGACTTCTAATAGTCCTAGGCTTTTCCCGAATCCGATAAGTTATTAGAGTCGGTAGTAACTATACTAGGAGTCGGGGGTTAAGGGACTTAAGTTATACGCTATTTATTAGGATAGTCTTTAGCTTAATACTCCTTTTTCCTATAAATAAAATAAGTCCTATTTTCCTAATAAACTTTCTTCTTATCGGGTATTAAGGCTTAGCCTTTACCCTTAGTAATAGCCGGCTTTTTTAGGTCGTTTACTAGTTTATTATTATAATATAAATAGGGAGTCTAGGTTATTTCTATTATCTCCCTCTTCCTATAATAAATAGTACTTTTAACGCTAATATAAAAAGCTTTATAGTTAATCCGGGGGTCCCTAGCTTTTTCGAAAAGGCTTAGGTCGAGTCTAGTAGGTAGGTATTCCTATAACTCCTACTTTATTATCTTACTAGGGATCTAGATTTATACTATTAGAAGATTAAATTCTACGATAAAGAGTTATATATCCTATTTTCTATAGACTAAGAACTTAAGCTTATTTAGTTATTCCTTAGCCTTTAAAAACTTATTCGGATTACTAAAGGCTAATTCGAGATACTAAACTATTTTAGCTAGCCTAAAGAAAGGCCGGGTATTAGAGTTATACCTTATTTCGAAGGCCTGCTTAGCTTTACCTTCGAGAGAGCGAAAGAGAAAATTTATCCGATTATCCTCTATTCGGAAGGAAGGTTAATTAATCCTTATTTTCGATCGGAGGTCGTTAAGGAAGCTATTAAATTCGGTCTTCTTTCCCCTAAATAGGCTAATAGTCTTAATCTTAGTCCTCTCTTACTTATTATAGTACGAGCTAACCTACCCTAGGGGAACGATAGGGGCGAACTCCGGCTAGGCTACCTTATTTATCGGGGTAAAGGTAGTAACTACTAGGGTATTAGGATCGGTAAAAGTAGTCGAGGTAGTATAATATAAATAGCTATTATTAGTCGAGTTAGTATTAGGGATTTATATTTCGGGAGTATATAGTCGGTTCTTCTAAAGATCTTATATCTTGGTTTATATCCGAGATATCTTTTCGGTCTAGGTTTTTATAGCCTAAGTCTACTAAGCTATTAATACGGCTAGTAATTTAATATATTTAGTACTATAAACGAAGACTTAAAGCTAAAGAGAAAAGAGAAAAAAAGAGGAAAAAGCTATAGATTAATCGTAGCCCTTTTATATAATAGTAGGTACGTAATATAGAAAGAGGGGTAAAGTAGGGTAAGCTATAATTAAATATATACTACTATAATAAGATATATAGTATAACTAGATATATACTATAATTAAATATATAGCGTATTATACTACCCCCCTCGTATAGCCTTAATATACGTATTAAGGTTAAGTATACCTTCTCGTCTTTAGTTTAGCGCTTATATAGACGGCGTTATTATTATTATCCCGGTTATTGTAGTCTAAATCTATAGCTATAGCTTCGATCTAATACTATAGATTAATAGGTAGTCCTAGCGTTATAGGGTATAAGTTATAGTATAATTTAATAGCTATTAGTACGTATTTAAAATTCCGAGCCGGGTACTAAGTTTCGTTAGGATTATAGTCTCTCTAGTTAACCTAATATTCTAGTCGCTTACTTTATCCGGTAACTTATAATTATAGGATTTAATATACTTCCTATTCTAATAGGCTATTAATCTCCTTAGGCTCTAGGGCGGGTTATATCTAGCCTAATAGGGGGTCGTTTACTATTTTCCTAAGGCGGTCGGTATAGAAGAGGTTAGTTATTTTATACGACTCCGGTAGATCTAAAACGTAGCTATAGCCTCGCTCTTCCGTAATCTTAAACGGGCTTAACTACTATACGTTAAGCCGAGTCGTAGGAGTTACTATACTAAATCCTTTTCGCTATAGGAAAACGCTATTACTAATAGTAAAGTTAATTAATCGGCGTTTCTTATCTACTTACTTCTTTTATTAACTTTATATTATAGTTATTACCTATTAAGCTTATTATTATACTTTTTTTACTTTAGCTACTAGCTTTTACGCTTATATTATAGTAGTCGTCGTAGCCTACGTAGGTTCTAGTAGTAGCGTTAAGGGGTTATATATATTCTTACCGAGGGCTATTATTAGAGGCGTTATATTAATAGAGGAGTACTATAACGAGTTATATATAAAGTCGAGCGCTAGTAAAAAGTCGTTCTAGTCGTCTTAGTACTTATTAACGTAGAAGTATAACCTTTAATCTAAATACTAATTAATAATTTTTATATTACCCTATATTTATAGATATAGTATACTACCGTATTAATACTTAATACCTATTAGTCGATTAATCTCCTTTAAGAAACCTAAGACGAATAGGCCTATGTTATTAGTAATCTAGACTACCGGTAACCCGAAGAAATAGTAGAGTTATCTAAAGTAATAGTTAGTAAGGACCTTTACTATATCTATTTTCTTTCCGGGTAGTATAACGATTAAATGGCTAAGTTTATAAACGAAGGTTTATACGTAATTATAGCCTAGGCGGTCCCTTAGTATCGTTTTCCTATCGTAGGCGATATACTCCTAAACGGCGGTTAGTATAGGTAAGGGGTATAGTAAGCTAGGCGTTTTATTACGGGGGATTTTATTCCTCTAGTACTTATAGTAATTACGAATATATTAGCGGATATCTTGCTTTATTCTAGGCTAATAATAGTCTCGCTAGAGTACCTTAATCGTCTTATTCTACCTATTATAGGCGAAGATAACGGGTTTATAAGCTTTATAGATTAGGGTAGTATAAAGGAATTATTTTTAGTCGGTTATTTATTCTAGTATAATTAACTAGGACTTATAATAGCTAAGACCTTATACGATATTCTCTTCCTAAATAAGGAAGACTAAGTCTAATCCTATAGGGGCTTATATCTCGGTAGTATAGACTAGCGCGATAGTAATAGGGGTTTCGGGTAGATTAAAGCCGAGCTTCTCTCGTAGGATTATAGCGAGTATATATTCTTCCTTTTCCTTAGCCTTAATAGTAAGTAATTCGGCCGTTTTTCGAAATAGGGCGTTAGCGGCTATATTAAATTATCCTAGGTAATAGAGGAAACGGATATTAAATTAAGCGAGGAAATTAAACTAATAAACCTATTAGGTAAAGAGTATTCTTTTAATAGTAAAGTATACTAGTACTTTATAATCTATAATAATATCGAATTTCTATCCGAAGAGCTTTAAATAAAAGTACTTAAGACTCTATACGATAGCGAGTAGTTCTCGGTCCTAAATCGGGTATACTTATTCGGCTAGGATTATAGTCTTTAAAAAGAACCCTATTAGCTTCTAGGTCGAATTAGTCTACTATTATTAAAGGATACTAATAGTAGTATTACGAGAGGCGTTAGTCTTTAACCTAGTAGGTAACTTAGGGCGGAAAAAGGCGAGTATAAGCGCTTCTATCGTAAGCTTCTTTATTTATTCGAATACTTAATATTATTCGGGCCTTAAGATAAAGTCGATATCCTTCTTTAAGAGTCTATTTAGAGGCTTTACTACTTAGCTTACGTAATAGTAAAAGATCCGGATAAAATTATATAGGCCGATAAAAGAATAGATAGCCTTATAGTTATATAAATCCTCGAACTTCTAGTCTTAAATAGCTTATACTTTCTAGGGGTTAATACTTAGTCCTTCTCTAGTATAGAGTATAACTCCTAGATAATCGACCTTTATAACGTTAAACTATAATTTTTTTATATCCCCTTAGAGGTTAGCTTAATAAAGGCGCTAAATAACCTTTTTATATTCTACTTAGTATTCCTTTTTTTTATTATCGTCCGAGTAGATTAATATATTATTTATATATATACTAGTATATTAGTCGAGGAGGTTATATAGCTAGGCGTTAATAAAGTTCTAAAACTAGGCTAATTTAACCTTAAGTCTAAATAGTAGGACCTTCTAACGATATATACTAAAACGAGTACGAAAGGCGGTTAAATACTTAGAATCTAGGTCTAGATAGAGTTAGTAAAAGGCCTAGATAATATCGATCTTAGAGAACCGTTTAATAGAGTAATAGTTAAAAATAATACCCTCTAAAAAAGGGGCGGGGGAGATACGGCTCTTAAGATAATTATTTATTTACTTATAGTCGATATAGAAACGCCTAGCTATCGAGTACGGTTTTAGTATAAAGAGTATTAAAGTAGTATAAGGGCTAGTATTAGTAATAATAAATCCGATTTTTAGAAGATAGTCTATTATTTTTTTTTCTAGAGGTAAGTATTTAATAAGTATATAGTAGGATAGGGGATTAACCGGGTTTAGAGGCTTTTCTAGCTTAAGGGTAATATTATAGCCGGGATAGGGATTAACTAACGTATATACCTCCTTTTTACTAAAGAAACCCTTAAGGTAGGCGATTAATAATAGGATTATACTTCGGATAAAGGTAATATACTTAGGGTCTTCTCCCTTTAAGAAGGGAATCTTCTATCCTTAGTATATATAGCTAGCTAAGCTTAGCTTTATTATAGGTATACCTATATTATTATTATCGTTTTCGAGAAGGATAAGTCTAGTAGGTATTAAAGGGGTAAGTTCCTCTTACCGTTAGCGGCGAGGATTTTCCTAGACTTATTAGATAAACTACTCTTAAATAGCTTAGTCTTTAGTATTAACTACGATAGTATTAGGCGATAGTTTTAGCTTTTTAGGTCCTATTAGCTAGATAATCTTATTATTCCCCTCGGAATATTAGAGTATTTAGTACTATTTCTCGTCCTTATTAATTAATTAGTTTTAACGTTTAGTATTAGCTTAAATCTTAGGGTTAATTAATTAATTAAAAGCCTATCGAAAGAAAAGTATTAAAGGTAAATATTTAATAAGGGCTAGTAGGTTATTAGGCTAAATAAGTTAGTAGGTAGTATAATTAAGTAGTAGGTTTTTCTCTATTATTTAGAATAAGCCGACGAAAATATTTTACGTATAATCGGTAACTTAGAAGGTTTCTTAGGGAAATAACTAGCCGTCGATAACGAGGGTAGCGATTAGATATTTATAAATATAGCTAGCCTTACGTCCTTAGAAGTCGATAAGAGGTACTAGCTTTACTAAGACTAGCTTAATACCTAGGTATTTAACTACCTATTAGGTAAAGTAACGGCTAATAAGGAGATAGGAATCTACTCTAGTATTATATAGTATAAAAGTATAGAGGGTAATACTATTAACTTATATTTAGCTATCGATAGTAAACGAACCTTCTATTATTTTCCTTATTCGTAATACCTTAGGGATTATTATAGAGACTTTTAATAGTCCTAGGCTTTTCCCGAATCTAATAAGTTATTAGAGTCGGTAATAGCTATACTAGGGGTCGGGGGTTAAAGGACCTAAGCTATACGCTATTTATCGGGATAATCTTTAGCTTAATACTCCTTTTTCCTATAGATAAAATAAGTCCTATTTTCCTAATAAACTTTCTTCTTATCGGGTATTAAGGCTTAGCCTTTACCCTTAATAGTAGCCGGCTTCTTTAGGTCGTCTACTAGCTTATTATTATAATATAGGCGGAGAGTCTAGGTTATTTTTATTATCTCCCTCTTCCTATAATAAATAGTACCTTTAACGCTAATATAAAAAGCTTCGTAGTCGATCTAGGGGTCCCTAGCTTTTTCGAAAAGGCTTAGGTTAAGTCTAGTAGGCAGGTATTCCTATAACTCCTACTTTATTATCTTATTAGGGATCTAGGTTTATACTACTAGAAGATTAAATTCTATAATAAAGAGTTATATATCCTATTTTCTATAGACTAAGAACTTAAGCTTACTTAGTTATTCCTTAGTTTTTAAAAACTTATTTAGATTATTAAAGGCTAATTCGAAATACTAAATTATTTTAGCTAGCCTAGAGAAAGGCTAGGTATTAGAGTTATACCTTATTTTAAGGGCCTATTTAGCTTTACCTTTAAGAGAGTAAAAGAGAAAATCTATCCGATTATCCTCTATCCGGAAGGAAGGTTAATTAATCCTTATTTTCGATCGGAGGTTATTAAGGAAACTATTAAATTTAGTCTTCTTTCCCCTAAATAGGCCGATAGTCTTAATCTTAGTCCTCTTTTACTTATTATAGTATAAGCTAACCTACCCTAGGGGAGTAATAGGGGCGAACTCCGGCTAGGCTACTTTACTTATCGGGGTAAAGGTAATAACTATTAGGGTATTAGGATTAGTAAAAGCGGTCGAGGTAGTATAACGTAAATAGCCGTCGTTAATTAAGTCGGTATTAGGGATTTATATTTTAGGAGTATATAGTCGGTTCTTCTAAAGGTCTTATATCTCGGTTTATATCTAAGATATCTCTTTAGTCTAGGTCTTTATAGCCTAAGTCTACTAAGCTACTATTTATATAAGTAACTAAAAGTCCTTTAGTATAGGTATTATTATCTTAGGAGACTTCGATAAGGAAGCTATACTAGGTATTTCGCTAGCTTCTAGCTCCTTCGAAGCTAATCGTATTAAACGTCGGGGTACTAATCCTTCGGCTTCCGATATTTAGGTAGTTAAGGGTTATAGTCGTAGTCGAGTTATAAGGTTTTCTATCCCTACGAGAATATAAGGAGTATAAATACGTGTTTTAAAACGCTTATTAGCGTCGTTTTTAAGCTTTAAGTAGTAATACGGCTAGTAACTTAATATATTTAATACTATAAACGAAGACTTAAAGCTAAAGAGAAAAGAGAAGAAAAGAGGAAAAAGCTATAGATTAATTATAGCCCTTTTATATAGTAGTAGGTATATAATATAGGAAGAGGGGTAAAGCGGGGTAAGCTATAATTAAATATACGCTACTATAATAAGATATATAGCATAACTAGATATATACCGTAATTAGATATATAGTACGTTATAGTTACTATTTATATAAGCGATTAAAAGTCCTCTAGTATAGGTATTATTATCTTAGGAGACTTCGATAAGGAAGCTATACTAGGCGTTTCGCTAGCTTTTAACTCCTTCGAAGCTAATCGTACTAAACGTTGGGGTACTAATCCTTCGGCTTCCGATATTTAGGTAGTTAAGGGTTATAGTTATAGTCGAGTTATAAGGTTTTCCGTCCCTATAAGGACGTAAGGAGTATAGATACGTGTTTTAAGACGCTCGTTAACGTCGTTTTCGAGCTTTAAGTAGTAATACGGCTAGTAACTTAATATATTTAGTACTATAAACGAAGACTTAAAGCTAAAGAGAAAAAAGAAGAAAAGAGGAAAAAACTATAGATTAATCATAGCCCTTTTATATAGTAGTAGGCATATAATATAGGAAGAGGGGTAAAGTAGGGTAAGCTATAATTAAATATACGCTACCGTAATAAGATATACAGCGTGACTAGATATACGCCGTAATTAGATGTATAGCGCGTTATACTTTATAGCGTTTCCCGCCTCCTTTAGTATAATAATTCGCCTAACCTAAATACGATCGAGCTATACTAGGCGTATATAAAAAAAGCTATAACGAAGAAGGGGGCGCCGAAGAATAGGCAGGATACTATTACGGCTTAGGAGGTATATTAGAAGGAGATCCCTTAAGATAAAATACGGGCTTAGATTAAACGGATTCCTTATTATATATAGTAGATTATTACCCTAGAAGGCGGTAACGAATACTACGAGGGAAAATAGTATATTGGTCGGATTAGGGAGGATAGGGTAGCGTAAGGAGAATACGGTAGTATCGTAGGAATTCGGTAGTATCGTAAGAATACGGACTTATGGTAAAGTGCCTACGTATTATAGAAGTACCCCCCCTACTACTTTACGTAAGGATTTGCTTTTTTATAATAGGGGTTATTTTTAGGATAGGCTATAACTTTTATAACGGTCCTCCGTACGTGAAATACGGAGAGAGAGAGAGAGAGAAGGGGGAAAAGAGAGGGGGAGGGGGGGGGGGAAGCCAATCACGTGGCGAGATGCTTTTCTGCACTGTACCAATCGACGCTGGACAGAACAAATTCTGACAACATCTCACGTACAGCGGCACTTGCGCTTCCCGCAGGCGCCGCAGCTGTCAACGTCCGTTACCACGTTGAAGCTTTGAAATATGGAAAACAAATGTACAATCATCATCCCTTGAAATCGCCGTGCACCGCCAACCGAGCCTTTCTCACTTCGCGCCTCGGCCCACAAGCGACGCGGCCCGCGCCAATTTCGCATTGCGCGCCTGATCCCGAGCCTGGTCCCATGCACGGCCGGTACCTTCAATCCGCGCTTCTCGCTCTGCTCGCTTCTCCTCTTTCAGTGTCCGCGCCTTCTCCCGTGGGTCGATAACGACAAGATCCTCCTCAGCCTTCTTCCGCGTACTCAGATCTTTACCCAATCTGTCGGCTGCAAAGGAGAGGGAATGCGACATCCAACCCTCGTCGTCGCTGTCTTCCTTTTTCTGCTTGTCCCATGCCGTACAGCTCTGACAGTCGGCGATGAAGTGCAGTTCACATAGATCTGCCTCAGCGCTGGCGCCCAAGGTCGTTGAGCCGTCAACGTCTCCGTCCCCCACGTCCGGAGATGGGTCTGATTCCTTTTCGGGAGGCGCCTTGTCGAGCCGCGCTTGAAAAGCCTTAAGCATGCGAAGAGTGCTCCCATCGTCATTGCTTGCCGTACTGTTGCCTCCCGGCTTCCTCTTGCGACCTCGTATTGACGTCTTGGGTATCATTGACTCGAGGGCAGACACTTTCTTGGGTTTCTGCGGTTCCTCCGTGTAGATTGTCCGTCGCATTGATGCCTTGAGCGCCGCCATCTCCTCTTGAGCCTTTTGAAGCGCAGTTTTCCGCGGGGGAGGCGACCTCGGCGGCGATGGCGATGGCGATGGCGGTGGTGGAGACTCGGGCTTCACGGCTGTCTTTCCCCTCTCGTCATTACTGGTTTTTGCGGCTTTATCAGCTGCAGTATCGCTGTGACGGTTTCTAGACGGTTTTGTTGCTGGCGCATGTGCAATAGCCTCGTCTTGTTCGGCAGCAACGAGCCTCGTATCAAACTTGGTCTTTTTAAAAGCTGGCTTTTCATCACCGTCCTCGTCATCACCAAAGCTGAGAAGCTGCTTCCCACCCTTTCGTTTCTTTTTCCTGTCCGTCGCCGAGGGAATCTTGGGTAAAACTTGAGCGACCCTCAATCGCTTCTTCATGTCCTCGAAAGGATTGACCAGTATCTCAACCTTATCGATCCTCACAGGGTAGAGCGGCCTCTCTGATCCCTCTTCTAGCTCGGACTCGCCGATCTTGACTAGGTTGTAGATGGTGTCGCCGGCGATCCTCCCAAACAGTGTGTTCTTGCCGGTGAGCTCGTCGGCCTTGTCGAGCGTGAAAAAGAATTGGCTGCCGTTGGTGTCAAGCTGGCTCTCATTCGCCATCCCAAGCAGGCCGCGACGATTGAACTTGAGGCGCGAGTGGAACTCGTCCTTGAAATTGACGCCCGTCATCCCAGCGTTTTTGCCGCGCCGCTGTTCAAGAGGCCAAGGGTCGAGATCGCCACCGAAAGCGCCGCCATCGTAAATCGATTCGCCGCCGTGGCCGGACCCGGTAGGATCGCCGCCCTGAAGGATGAAGCCCGGCACGAGCCTGTGGAAGACGGTGCCATCGTAGTAGCCGTCGAGGCTGTGCTGGAGGAAGTTACGGCAGGTCAAGGGTGTCTGCTTCGCGAAGAGCTCGACCTGCAGCTCGCCTAGAGACGTGTGGATCACGACCGATGCCGTCGGCTGCGGCTCGAGGTTGTAAAGGGCCGACATGCCGGGCAGCGCAACTCTTTTGTACGGCGTTGAAAAGGGAGCGACGTTGGTTCTTTGCGTGACGTTGAAAGATATCTCGCAGGGATCCGGAATTCTTATCGATATCAGCTATTGTTAGTTTTCCCTGCACACGTGACGTCTTCACAATTGTTCGACCACCGCATGTACTCCGCACGAATTACGAGGAGCCTCATGGTATTACCAAGCTCCTGATAGGGTCGGGGAAAGCCACGCAGAGCGCTGCATAGAACGCTGCGGAATACTATAAAGATGATGTTTATACTTATTCGTGCAGTGTACTGCAGACGAGCATGGAGACTTTTGTGTGATCGAGATACTTTTTTCTTGCTCTGGACTTGTCCGGTTATGCAGCAAGGAAGGTCGGGTCATCTCTCAGCCTTGAACCCTGGCATTGTTCTCCACACAATCTACGGATTAGAATGGTTTTCTCGTGTCGCCCCGCGGTGGATCGAAACGTGTGGGTAAGGTATCGTTTGATGACCTTTATGACGTAGTTCAGGTTGACATAGATAGAACACACGAGGTTTCGATCTGCTCCTCACTGCTCACTACACCTTATGTACATTGCAACAGGGTGTGTACCGTAGCCCGTCTCCTCAGCCGAACAAGGCGCCTCCCAAGCGGATAGCCACAGTCTTAGTCTCGGTGTAGTTTGCCAGAGCCTCCTCCCCGAGCTCTCGGCCTATGCCACTCTCCTTGAATCCGCCGAAGCAAGCTTGATGATTGATGAGATTGTAACCTGCACTTCGAATTAGACGCTGCGCCCCATGGGAAGCGGCAAAAAGAGGTAGCTTAGACTCACAGTTGACCCAGACTGTGCCGGCTTTCAGAGCGTTACTGACCCGCAGGGCCGTATTGAGGTCGGTGGTGTGAAGGGCGGCGGCCAGGCCGTAGGTGGTGTCGTTACCGAGCTTGATGGCCTCCTCTTCGGTCTTGAACCTGCCAATGGCGCATACGGGTCCGAAAATCTCCTCGCGCATAATCTTCATGTCGGAACGGACGTTGGAGAAGATGGTCGGTTGGATGAAGTAGCCCTTCTCGCCATGGCGGTCGCCGCCAATTTCAACTGTGGCACCATCCTCTTTTCCAGACTTGATGTAGCCCATGATGCGGTCGTACTGGAGCTGGCTGACCTGGGGTCCCTGGAATGTCTTTTCATCGAATGGGTCGCCGACCTGATTCTTCTTGGCGCGCTGCTTGAAGGCTTCCAGGAACTTATCGTAGATGCCGTCCTGGACGAAGATGCGAGTGCCGGCACAGCAGCACTGCCCATGGTTGAAGTAGATACCGAAATTGACCCATGAGATGGCTTGCTCAATATCGGCATCGTTGAAGACGATGTTGGGCGATTTGCCGCCGAGCTCAAGCGTCACCTTCTTCAGGTTGGACGAGGCGGCAGCCTTCATGATGGCGCGTCCCACGACAGTGGAGCCGGTAAAGGCTACCTTGTCAATGTCCATGTGAGACGAGATGGCAGCACCAGCAACCTTGCCAAAACCAGATAGCAGGTTGAAGACGCCAGGCGGGAAGCCGGCTTCCTTGACCATGTTGGCCAAGACCAAGGCCGACAAGGGCGTTTGCTCGGCCGTCTTCATGACGACCGTATTGCCGGTGGCGAGGGCCGGGCCAATCTTCCATGAGAGCATGAGCAAGGGAAAGTTCCAAGGAATGATTTGGCCGCAGACGCCGATCTGGAGAAGCAGTCAGCGAAGAGAATACTGCATTCAAAGAAAACTGAATGCTCACAGGCTCCCTGCGGTTGTAGTGGAACATGTCGGGGGCGACATCGATGGTCTTGCCGGTGATCTTGTCGGCCCAACCGCCATAGTACCTCAGGCATCCGGCGACGGCGTTGACGTCGACACGCGCCATGCTGATGGACTTTCCATTGTCAAGAGACTCGACGGCAGCGAGAAGCTCGGCGTTCTTCTCAACAAGGTCGGCGAGCTTTAGAAGCATCTGGCCACGAGCCTGAGGAGTGACAGCCCGCCAGGTTGTCTCGAATGCCTTGCGAGCAGCAGCAACAGCGAGGTCGACATCCTTTTCGGTGGCCTCGCAAACCGAAGTGATGACCTCTTCGTTGGAGGGATTGATGACTTCAAACTTCTTCTTATCGACGCCCTCGACCCATTCGTTGTTGATGAAGCTGTCGAAGTGCGGGTCAGCCAGCGGAGGTGAGAGTCGGGGTTCAAGATATGACAAACAGGCCGATGGGCTGCTTATAAGACCCCGTCACCGGGGTCTTGAGGTCGACCGTCAGAGACATGATAGCGGACTGATGGCACAAAGATGGGGCACGAAAGAGAATATGAGAGAGAGAAGAAGGGGTTTAAAGGTGAGGGTTGAGGAGGAGATGAACGAGGGGAAGAGAGCTGGCTGTCTGTACGGTACGGATGATGCATTTCAAAAGCGGGGAACTCGGCCGTCGCGAGTCCGAAGCTACCCCCGTCAAAGGCCGTGCACAGTGCGATTTGGAAGCATCTTTGAAGTCAACTGGGAGGTGTGAACTAAGCACCCCCCCTCTCGGAGGGAAGGTTATAAACGAGGACGATAAACTCCCTACCCCTTATTAGTAGGGACTAGGCTCGAAGGGATCCTCGTAGTCCTCTCCGTCAACTGCGAAGCATAACTGCACCGGGAAAAGATAAGGATATAAAAGAAACAGAACCTTCTTCAACAGAGAGAAAATCGTCGTCTCTTTCAGGCTGAGATGCACCGACCTCCAGCACGGATCGAAGGGTCTGTCCGTGCCGCGCATTTCGAGTCTCACACTGCCCACGCGGCGCTCAGACATCCATGCTGGTGACCTACTACTGAGACTGTGACGATGCATAGTACCTAGTACCTACTACCTACCCCGTAGACGGTAGATGTATGTCTTAAGTTATATGAAAATGAAAATAATCATGCTTCGAGCCATGGTTAGCCACGGCGGATGATGGCAGTGGCGCGGAAGCGGGCCGAGCCTAGGTAGAGTGCCATGTCCATATTATCGTAGCATGTATTGAAGCCTCTCCGATGCTCCTCAGTTGTTCATCATAGTCAGTTCGGTATGTACTCAGGAGTGAATCCGCAAGGAGAAAGTGATCGACCACAAATTCAGCAGGTAGGACAGGAAAGACAGGTATGATCACTTCGTCGTTATCAACCTGAGGATTGACGGTTTGCTGCCTACTATCCGTACGCCTTACAAACATGGAATGATACGTTCGCACGGGTGTTGGATATGTAGGTATCCGGAGTATCCACCTTTATCTACATATTTCCTGCATATCAGAGAGTATATGTATGTATCCGTCAATCTCGGGCTGAGTGCCCGCGCTGCCCAGGGATGATGCCAATATGATACACACTGTACAAACAGCGGCAGACTGTCACCCTCCCCTGGCAGATGCCAGTTGCAACCGCCCTCTCTTCTTAATAAACCGCCCACTATTGCCCCGTGCCACCTGATAGAAAAACACGGTACTCGTTATAGGCGCTGCAAAATCTTTCTTCCTTCCTTCCTTCCCCACACACCATCCACGATGATATGCAGGTACCTACCTCCTACGTGCCTACATTCATAAAACACGCCGATTATCAACGCGACACCATCGACCCCGACGCGTCTCTACTCTAGAACTCATCATGGCCGTGATCCCAGAGTTCGATGGTTTAAGCGTTAAAGTCGAAATCCAGGGGCAGACTGCTACCGAATACCCGGTGCCAGAGGATTTTGAACACCAACCGTCTGAAACAGCGTCAGCGAAGAAGCCCATCTGCTGCTTCATCGAGTCTGTCTCAGGCCTCTCTTTCTCAGTAGAGGCATACACCACCCGCGCCTTCAAAGCCCCTCATCCATTCGACCACTTCATACTTCACGTCTGGGTGGATGGGAACTATGTTCGCGGCCTTGTACAGCCGCTCTCAGGGGGACCCGTGAAATTGAAAATCGACAGCTGCGAACAACCCTCCGCCATTCCTGGGTGCATCGAAAGCCGGCGCCTCATGTTTTCTGCCGTCTCAGGCGGTATGTCTGCCCTGGCCTTGCACGATTATATCTCTTGTGTTGACCTCCTCTCAGTCGATGACGCTACTCAATCTACCATCGACCGCGATATCAAGGTCGCCAGCCAGATGGGAACGATCAAGGCTGTATTATCATTTGCATATGGCAGAAAAAGCCCCGCCAAATCATATGTACCACCTCACAAAATCCCAAGCAACGGCAAGGCGTTAAAGCTGGCGGAAAAGTCGATGAAGGGGCGTGAACTTACTCACGGTGCCACGTTCGTTCAAGATCACTTTGATGGTATTATGGCAGAGCTCGGTTCTAAAACGCTTCAATCACAGGTTGTCGACAGACTTCAAGGTCGAAAGGCCGGCAGACCATGTGGATTTCTCTCAGAGACGTCAAGTCGCCAATGTTCTATTTTTCTACAGGTCTCGAAGTTTGTGCCTCCTCTTCGCGGACCTTTCGCATCGACGACTAATAAGCAGCAGGCGCGTTGCGGAATGAAATGGTTCTTCCTCCTTCGCCATCGCACCCACGCAGTGCATCCCTTTCTATAAAGCCTGAAAATGAGCTTTCACCGCGGCAGCCGAAAAAGACTCCTCGTTCTAGTCTGGTGGGTGATCTCCGTTGGACGGTTGAGTACAAGGCTGATGCTTAGCATGATTTCCAGCAGGAAGATAACGACGTCAAGTCAAAGAAAATCAAGTTATGCGACGAGCCGGAAACTATCGATCTGACGGGATTTGCGTCTCGTCCAAGCGTGAAAATGGAGAAGAAACCCAAGCTGAAGCGCAATCCAGTCACGATTGATCTCACGAGTGATTGACGCCTCGGAGTCTTTCTCTCCAAGACGATCACAGTATCGTTTTTTTTTTCGTCGCCAGGGTCTCCTCCACGCGGTTTGACCTTGGCTGGGCAGACGACGACGTGGTACGTTTTCACCTATGGCGGATATGATTGAACCGTCTGCTTACAGCTTAACCGCAGACAGCGACTAGGGCGAACCATTGTCGCACCTGTCAGTTGCCTCCACGATCGATTTTTACTGTATACTAAAGATTTGTAGACGTAGAGAAAGATATGAACGTTAGGGAATGATCGTGCCGGACAAGAGTACCGCGTTCTTATTGTCATTTCCCCTTCGTGCCGGAACCGACAACCTCCCTCAGCTGCTGCTCAACTACTACCTAGTAGTAAATACATACATACTGGGTACTAGTATGTAGGTGCTCAGTTGCGTAAGGACTTCCCATACTTGTCTAGAAAAGCCGCCCATGCTCGCGCTCTTGCTCTATCGATTTCCTTGAATTCTGCATTTCGCGGAGCTGGAACCTTGTCGTCCTTTGAATGGGGAGGTAGCGGCTGGTCCATCGACACCCATTTCTTGTTTCCTGCTTCGTCGGGGCCTCTCCTTGAGCCCGGAGGGGGAGCGATTCCAAAACTGCTATGAGTGGCACCGTCATACTTGGACTTGGAAGTCGCCCCCCAAGCAGAGCCTCTGTTGGCCCCAGAAGCGAAAGACCCGGCTCCGAAACCCCCACGAGCAGGACTTTTGCCATTACCGATCGAGGAGGCCGGCACACCCTTTTGATTTTTCAGGTCAGCGGTGAGCCTCGTCTGCAGAATAGCGTCTGGTGAGTCCTGTCCTACCCCACGGCCGCCTGGCAAAGCTTCAGTGCCCGAAGGGCAGAGGAGAAGGCCGACGGCGGCTACCAGGAGGGATACAGCTGAGCGCCAGAGCATTTTGAAGAAAAGTTGGTCACGATGACAGGTTCAGTTGAAGAGTTGATGGGATTTTCAATAAGCCAGAGCTAGTGGAAGATAGATGGTGAGGAAGCTGTTGCTAGGAGGGGATTGCTTGGATTTAAATGGGCGGACTACCATCTTGTAATAGTATCTATTCAACTGTCTTCATATTGAGGTCTTCGGAAAGAGGTCTCCTATTGATCATAGTCAGGGAGGTGTTGCCGTTGTTTGACGCCAACATAGGAAGAGAATATAGCTCATATTAGGTTTATAGTTCGCATAATGCGTCTACATGTAGATAGTTGATCTACACATCTTTGAATTAGGATTCAATTTGATAGAAAACCTTCTTGAGATGACGTATGCATAGCATATATACATACACAGTATGTATGTATATAATCACGTCGATGCATGCGCTGTCCCATAAAACATGTTCCGCAGGAGCAGACATGACAATAGGATTCAAACACAAGTTCTCCCATTACGGCTGGTCCAGAAGCCTCGATGAAGGTTACGGTGATACGGTTAACGACAAATGTGGTCCTTTTCATGACTTCATTCTTGAGAAACTGGTATGATCTTATATCTAGCCCATGTCTTGTCTACTGCTGTTAAGGAAAATCTATCTTGTTTGTTGTTACCTTGCGACATGATGATCTGCCACTTCGTAGTCATAAGCTCAGGAGAGAAGCTCTCATAATCTACCGCGCTCTAGTGCTTGGGAAGAGAAATATCCGGGCAAGCTGCAAAGATTCCGAAGGCCTCCATATCTTAGAGTTCACGTACGTCAGATACCTATCACGGAAGCCAAACCAGTTGCCGCCGCGGGAGTTCAATCCAAGGATCGGGGAGGGAGAGAGGTGATCGTGGCTGAGTCACGTGACCTTCAGTGACTCCCTAACCTCTGCAGACTGGTGGATCTGACTGCAGGAATGATGAGAGACAGGCCAGCGAAGATCAGCCGCTTAAAGGCCTGGCCAAATCGCTCTATGAAGGACTCGTCTCTGTCCGCTCGACATTGAAACTCGATCAGGGAGAGATGCGACCGCCTGGCTGCTCGCAAGCCGCCGTCTCCCGCCCGCCATGTCGCCCGCCGTCACCCCGGGCCACGTCCGTGTCTTCGTCGGCTGGTGCGATCAGACCGTCTTCGCCGGCGAGGAGGTCAAGTGCACCATTACCTTTAAGAATGTCGCCTCCGAGTCCGACAATCAGAAGCAGTCGCCGTCGCCGCCACCACCGACGCAGCATTCGCAGCAGCAGTCGCAGCAGCAGCAGCAGCAGCAACAGCAGCCGAACTCCCCGTCGTGCACTCGAGGCCATGGCCCGACGTCACCACGCTCCGTCAGGGGGCATCGTCGCTCAGCCTTGTCCCTGAGCGGCCCGCCGTCCAACTCGCTCGGTCGACCGGGTTCCATGCAGTGGCCACAGACGGCCACCGGCGGCGATTGGAGCCGCGGTCATGCTCACAAGCGCTCTCTCTCCATCGTCTCCATCGGCTCAGCTGCCGGCGCCGACGACCATAGCTCGCTTCACGACGTCGGAGCGAAGCCGCAGCGTGGTCATGGTCGTGCGGCCAGTCTACAGATTCTACCTCGAGGACCGACATCGTGTCCTCCATCGGGTATTTCATCTCCTCCCTATCATCTTCGGGATACACATGAGCTGACGCAACATTGAAGCTACTACTAGTCACAGCCACACCGCATTTCCCGTCGTTAACAATTCATCTTGCCTGCCGGACCGGTTCGGACGCATGACGGCTCCCAACACACCGTCCGGCCCGGGACCGCGGAGATCGCCGTTGGGCTCTCCCAGTCCCTTGTCCGACTTTCGATTTCCTGCGGAGGCATCATCAAGCGCCGAGGCGGCCGAGGGCTCGACTTCGAATTCGGCGCCGGGCACTCACGGCTCGCCGACGGGCTTGCACGATCAAGGTGCTCCCATTCGGTCCAGAGATTTTGCGCAGCCACCGCCCGATCGGTCGACAGCCCGGGTGCTCTCCAGCTCGAGCGCGCCGGGAGGAACACCACGGAGCAGTGGCGAATTCTATTCACTTAGCAACAACTCGTCCGAGACATTAGCCTCGGAATACGTGCATCACAAGCTGATGCGGGGCCACGGGCGGCAGCGCGGGCCCTCTCGCCGAAGCATGGGAATAACACCGTCACAGGCTCGCGCGCCGGAATCCCTGATGATGGGCTACGCGCAGATACAGGGATCATTCTCCTTGGACGGGTCCCTCATCAGTCTCGGGCCGTTCGAGCACGTCAAGAAAGCAGCCGTCGGCGGGCGAGGCGGCGGCGTCGTGGGGCTGGAGCCTTCGAAGCGGGAGAGCGGACTACTACGAAGCTTTGGCTGGGCAAATATCAGCAGCTCCCTCGGAGACCTCCTGGGCAGCGGAGAGCTGAGTTCGATCAAGGAGATGCGTGGCGCGGCCAACTCCAAGTCGGTGCCGCTGCTAAGCACACCGCAGTCGATCCTGTTCGTCGACCTGCAGCTGGCGCCGGGGGAGAGCCGGGCGTTTGAGTACTCATTCAAGCTGCCCAAGGGCCTACCGCCGACGCACAAGGGCAAGGCCGTCAAGTTCTCGTACAGCCTGGTCATCGGGACGCAGCGGGCGGGAGGTGCCAAGGAACACCAGGTTCGCTCGGTCGAGGTACCGTTCCGCGTGCTGGGCAGCGTCAACAGTCAGGGCGAGCTTCTCGGACACGACCTCATGAACCCGTACGTGCTGCTGCGGGACGAGGCCGAGGTCAGGAGTCTGGGCAAGGGCGGCAGCAAGTCCCGAGTGCAAAGGCCGGCGACGGAGGGACCGGCGGCCAAGGCGGACTTTGTCTCGTACGTGGACGGGCTGCTGGCTAGAAGGAAGGACGGTCAGGGCGGTACGTTGCAGTCGCCGACAGAGACGGTGGCCTCGAGGCGGCCGTCGGCGCTGGAGGAGACGACGCGGGCCAAAGAGGCCATCGACCTGGCGATAATGAGGAGCAATGTGACGGGCGAGGGGCAACAGAGCCCCAACCGGTTCGAGATATCGCGCAACGGGCGGCGGGTGGGAGTGGTGATGCTGACGCGGCCGGCATACAGGCTGGGCGAGGTCATCAACATGGCCATCGACTTTGGCGACGCGGACGTGGCGTGCTACGCGGTGCACGTGACGCTGGAGACGTCGGAGAGGGTGGACGCGTCGCTGGCGGTGCGGTCGGAGTCGAGCATCCAGCGGGTGACGCGCAAGGTGTACGTGGCGGCGTCGGAGGCGACGCTTTTTGCGCGTCGGGTGACCTTTTCGCCGACGATACCGGTGAGCGCAACGCCCGAGTTTGTGACGAGCGGCATCAGTCTGGAGTGGAAGATGCGACTCGAGTTCGTGGTGCCGTATCAGGGCGGCGAGACGGCGGCGGCGGCGTCGAGCGAGATGCAGATGGCGCACCCGCTGCTGGAGCCCGTCTCGCACGACAACAAGGGCGGGCTCGTGCTGGTGGCGGTGGAGAAGGTGGCTTGTGAGAGCTTTGACGTGTCGGTGCCGTTGAGGGTGTACGGGGCGGTGGGGAGCGGGTTGGAGCGGTTGGAGCGGGACGAGGCTTCGGAGGAGGGGCTGGTGATATGACGTTTTTTCTTTTCTTTTCTCTTCTTTTTTTTTTGCCCGGCGCTGTCTGTGTCTCTGTGTCTCTGTGTCTCCGTCTCTGTCTCTGTCTTCTCTTCTTTTCCTTTTTATCCCTCTCTCTTTTGGTTTGGTTGGAAATGGTTGGATAGAGAGAAAGCCGGGCTGCCCAATACTGTAGCAGGTTGGTCTGTCTGTCTGTCTGTATGTAGTATGAATGAAAGATGTACATAAATATATAGGTGTAGAGGGCCGGTGTAGGGCTGGGCAATAGATGTGTTTATATGAGAGAGAAACAGAGGCACAGATACCATACAGAGAGCGCTGTGTTGCCGTTCCCCGTCAAGTTGTCGTAACTGTTGTCTTGCTGATGACGGTTGTGAGGAGGTTAGTTCCTACTAGCTTGATCAGGTTGGTGGTTGGTAGTTGCTGTTGGCACAGCTATATTGGCTGGGTTTTAAAAGCTACCCGCCAACGACGAAGGCAAGCTAGCAGCAGTGAGGTAGCGCTTGGAGCTAGTTGCAGCATCGGACCGGCAACGGGGAAGGGTACTAGGTAGTGGAGGGGAGGGCGGGAGGATCCGTAGCCTCGGTGAAAAGGCGAAGGAAGGGTGTCTCATCTTCAGCGACGCCGTTGCTAGATGATACGTTAAAGAGTGCCTCTTTCAAAGACAGATGAGAGTGAGTATTTACGGTCCACGAATATTCATGATTGTATCCGTACGGATTGACTTGCATGCATTGTTGTATGTATGTATATATGTATGCACAATGTATTGTCAGTTACACACAATGCAGGCAGGTAATTAAGAGAGGGCAAAAGAGCCGATATATCTTATCTTTCATTGTACGAATACAAATGTACATGGATATTGCAGAACGGAGCAATTCTTTCATTATCCAGCCACTCCGTAACAACTGCGTCGTCGTCGTCGTCGTCGTCGTCGCTAGGGTCGGGCCTCTCTCTCCCTCTCTCTCTCTCTCTCTCTCTCTCCCTCTCAGTCTTCGCCCCCCGGACCCTGCAAAAATTATAGACCCTCCCCGCCCCAATCTCTATTGGGAAATTCGTCGCGTCAATCGGTCAAAGTAAACATTCCACGCTTTCCTTGCTCTTTCCCCGATCTGAGGTGAGGTGAGGACTGATGAATGAAGGGACCGATGAGGGTTGAGGTGAGGTGAGAGTGCAGGGTACAAGTTTGTACATACATTGAGGACCTTGCACACAGACCAAGCAGGTGAACGAGCTAAGCTGCCCGCTCAACCAACCGTCTTTTTCTCTCTCTCTCTCTCTCTCATACACACACACACTCTCTCTCTCACATCCCCCCTGCTCCTCCATCTCTTTCTTCTGCCTCCTTACCCTCCTCTTCCCAATTCATCACACTCGTTTTCTTTCTTGGCTTCCCCTCTCGCTCTGTGAGTTGGTTCGAACAAGATTTTTTTTCTTAATGCCTTCTTCTTTCCTGCCATTTTATTGTTCGCTAACGAGGGCGTGCGCGCCGCTCATGCAGCTTTAACCGCCTCTCTTCCCCACCCCGGACACTCACACTCACTGCACACTTCTTGTTTGCTTTTTTTTTTCCTTCCTTCGCCTTTCTTTTTCTTTGTTCCTCTCTCTGTCTCTTTCTCTCTTTCTCTCTTTCTCCTCTCCTTCTCTCTCTCTTTCTCTCTCCCTCCCTCTCTCTATACTTTCTTTTCTTCTCAGCTTTTCTCTCTACTGCAGCTCTTCTTCCTCCTCTATAATCGACACCTCTCTCATCTATCCCCTTTCCAACTCAATAGCCGCCGTCAATCAATGGCCAAAAAATGGCGTCTTCTAATAACCGGCTGAAGCTGACGCCGTCCAACTCTCCATTCCCCCCGCGAACGGCCAAGACTCCCCTGCGAGGCCGCACCCCGCAGGAGTCCACCAAACTCTCCCTCAAGCGAGTCGTCGGCACGACTTGCCGCTCGCCCACCGGCTTCGATTCCGTCAACTCTCTCTTCGCCTACAAGGCCGGCGGCGCAGTCGTCGTCGTCGACGTCCGCGCCAACAAGTATTCACAGCGCTTCTTTAGAGCTCGTCCGTCGGCTGTGCCTCTGCAGCCTTGCTCGCCCGCTACGACTGCGACGCCCAAGACCACGACCCCAAAGGCCAATGACAGCCGGAACCGCGTCGCGCCCTCCTTTCGAGATATAGACGTTGCAGACTCTCCCGCCTCGAGAACATGGACCAGGCGTGAGCGCATCAAGGCCGTTACCTGCCTGGCTCTAAGCCGAGATGCCAAGTATCTGGCCGTGGGCGAGACGGGATACGCGCCCCGCGTCCTCATCTTCAGCCTTACAGACGCCTCGTCAGACACGCCGCTCGTGTCTATAAGCGAACATGCCTTTGGCGTCGCCGCCGTCGCCTGGTCCGCTGACTCCAAGTATCTGGCCTCGCTCGGCGCCGCAAACGACGGCTTCCTCTGCATATGGAAGATTGATCCCCGCACTGGCGCCGCCAAGCTCTTTCAGCAGAATAAATGCATCTCTAACGTCAGGTCCATGGTCTGGAGAGGCCACAGTCTCGTCACGCTAGGCGTACGTCACGTCAAGGTCTGGAAGGTCGACGGAGCGTCTGCTGTCCCCCAGGCGGCTCAGAGACCCCTTGCCGGCCGCAACGTCGTACTGGGCGATCTTCTCGAGACCACATTTAGCTGCGCTGCCGTCGATGGCGAGAGGCTCATCATGTGTACAGACACCGGTGACGTCTGCGTCTTGGAAGAAGGCGATGAACGGCAAACAAAGCTTATCAAGGTCCTGACCCTGAACTTTCCCATCACCGCCATCAACATCAGCGGCGACGTCGCCTACATCGGCGGGAGGGATGGCTACTTTGCCACTCTCGACGTCCCTGCCGTCATGCGCCGCAGCTCCAGTTGCGTATTGACCGTAGCCGAGGCGCCGGCCGGTATCGTCGCTCTGGGCTGTCTCGACCAAATGCTTGTAACCGTCGACTCGAGGCAGTCCATCGATCTTTGGACCGCCAACCAGACTCCCGGGCAAAAGGCCGACGCCGTCTTCCGCATACCCATCCCGGGGCACGGCGAGCCCGTCGCCGGTGTCCAGGCTCTCAGGAGGCCCAACTCCGCCGGCGCCGCCTTCGTCACCTGGTCGTACTCTGGCAACTTTACCTATTGGGGTCTTGGCGGCCAGATCAAGTCGACGGTCGAGGTCGCGGTTGATGCAGTCGAGCTCGACGGCCATGTCGAGTTTGTGAATCAGCTCACCTGTGCTCGAACTACTAGCAACGGACAGCTTCTGGTGACGGCCGATCGTCTGGGCATCCTCAAGGTCACAGACGCCCGCTCCGGCGAGTGTCTCCTGGATATCAAGGCCCATTCTTCCGATTGCAAGAGTATCTGCATATTCGACGGCGACGGCGCCGCTGGCGGCGATGACGACGACAAATTTATCATGGCCTGCTGCGGGCGGGACCGTACCGCGCAGCTGTTTCATCGTCGCGCCAACGGTAGCATCGAGCACTTCCAGACGCTCGAATTCGCCGCCAAGGTTGTCCAGGTTCTCGTCCCGTCCGATGACAAGGTCATCACCTGCTCGCTGGATCGCACCGTCCAGATCCACGACTTGGTCTGCAAGGACGGCGATCCGGATGTCATGGCCGCTTTGCCGTCCAGGGTAATATCGTTGAGAGCGTCTCCTACTTCCATGGCTATGAGCCAGGACGGTCGCTCCATTTTCGTCTCCCTCCTGGATCGATCCGTATTCCAATTCGACCTCGCCACCGGCCGCCAGCTCTGCTGCTTCAAATGCACAGACGAGGGAGGAGTCGAGTCCACAGTACTCGAATCCCTCACCGTCGGCAGCTGGGGGCCCCAGGAGGCCGAATTCCTGCTAGGCTCGTCCAACACAGACAAGTCGGTCCGTATATACGACGCCCACTCCGGCTCCTTCTTGGATCGAGAGTGGGGTCACACCGAGTCCATCAACGGCGTCTGTCTGGTCGAGGACGACGACGGGTCCAAAAAGGTGGTGAGCGTCGGGTCCGACGGCACCATGATGGTCTGGTCCCTGGACGTCAACGATAGGTCTTGCAGCCGAGATCCGTCGCCGGCCAAGGACTCTCCCGTCGGTCGACCTACGCTGAGGAGAGTTCTCTCCAAGGCGGACCTGGCGGACTTCCAACGTCCCTCGGGAGGCCGTCAGTCCCCGCCACGGGCCCTGCAGCATCGAACTTCTCGGCTCGGTCTCGCGGCTAGTTCCCGGATTTCGTCCTCGGCCCTTCAGGCTAGTCCGTGTCCGGGGGGCACAAGCTCGGGGCCCGATAACGCTTCACGGCGCCGGCCTTCGAGCAGTGCTCAGCCGGACAGCCCTCCTCCGAGTCCCAAGACGAGGAATTGCCGGACACAATCGCTCTCTGTGGGAAGTAAAGGCGTACGGAAGAAGTCTTCTTCGTCGTCATCGCTCAACGGTTTCGGATCACTTAACATGGCGACCGAACAGGCATGCCGCACCATGAGAGCCTACCGCAAGAAGCTGTCTTCGACTGAGCCCATCACGGCGGATGGGCTGACGGAGCTGGACCACGAGCTGCGGCTTACGATTGCGGCGCTCGGCGACCGGGCCATCCGCACTCAAGCCATAAACGAGACGGTTCTCAGCGGTCTCCTGGACCAGTACTCGGAAAGACTTGTGACGCTGCTCGACGAAAAGCTGAGACTCACATCCGTCAGCAGCCATTCGAAGGAGAGAGAGGACGAGAGCCTCGACGACGAGCATCGTCGCAGCTCCACAGGCAGCACAGTATCGTCCTCATCCACATGAAGCGAAGTTATTTTCATCTTTCTTTCTTGTCACTTCTTTTTTCTTTTCTTCTTTTCATTCGTCTTATAACCAAAACGGCATTTTGGAGGGTGCTAGAACGGGATGGAGGAAGGCAAGGGGCAAAATGGCGTTTTTAGGATCTGGATGTTGGCGAGCCCGGAGGGAAAAAAAGGGAAGTGGAAAGGCCTTTCGTTGGAACAGGAAACGCGCTCACGGAGCTCTCTTATATGGGAGATGATGATACCAATGGCGCCGTGGCGTTGAGGGAGGGATCTTGGGACTTTGGGGGGGAGGGGGGGGATGCTCGGCATTGTAGGTCTATGGGTTGCGTCGTAGCGCCCCGATAGTATTGCATCATATGATTATTTCTTGACCTTTTTCAGGTTACGATTCTTCTATTGCTCTTGCTTCCTCTTCTCCTTCTTCCCCGTGGCGTGTTTCCATATCGCCCGCTGCATGTGAAGGTGGCCATGAAGTTGAACTGTTGAAGGCTGCTTGCTGGCTGGATGTGCAAATAATGGGAGCGGCCGACTATTATCACGTGATCCCGCTTTCGCCCGAGCAGGCCTCTCTGTGGTGTTGTGGTGCCGACTTCTTCACAGCCAGCTGCGATTTATGTCCACGTGACTTTTGGCCAGTCGATTGCATTTGCCTAGCAACGAAGGAAGAGGGAAAAAAAAAATAACAACATCGTCACGGCCGGCTTCAACGACAATTAACGACACCAAACATCGAGTAGTCGACATCGCCCGAATCTGATTCAACCGATCTTTATCGACGTGCTCGACACTCGAAGCCCGCGAACGAGGCAGGCTTTCTGCCCACGGAATGACGTAGGGGACGACGACGTCTTGGGACGGACGAGAGAGGAAATCGTGGCGCCGATTCATCTCGCGAAACGCAAAGGTCCCCTCGGACGGTGGCGAGGCGGACCTTGGGGAATGAGCGGCGCGGCAGTCTACACGCCGCTCGAGTCGCTGTTCCTCTTCCAGTCGCTGTTGGGGCAAGGCATCGACTCGGGCGCCTTCGTTCGCATTTCCGAGATCCTCAGGAATAATGCCATAATCAAGAGCGGCGAGACCTACGACCCTTCGCGTCTGACGCCTGACGCGCTTCAGCAGCTTTTCCTACGTCTGTTGCGGGAGGAGCTGAAATGCGAGGGCCAAGAGGCTTCGTCTTCGCCTTCGTCTTCACCGGGGGGCTCGCGGAAGAGGAAGCTGGGGAGCCCTCCTTTGCCTTCGCTGAGGGACGCGAGCCAGCATATCGAGAAGCTGCCGGCGCTCATCGACCGTCTATACGCCCGCTATAGGGACAGTATCGTCGAGCAGATCCGTGAGGACGAGCGTCAGTTTGCTGCCGTTCAGGGCCAGATCCAGGCGCTGGAGAAGACGGAAAAGGAGAGGCTCGCCAAGGCCGCTGCCAGTCAACATGGCACGCCGGTGTTGGCCCCGCGCGACGGCGGCAGACCTTCTCACCCGCCGAGTCATCAGTCGCCTGTGCCGATACCGGGCCCGCTCGGAGGCATCAAGCGTCCGTCGTCGGTGCTGAACACGCCAGTGCCGACCGCGCAGCCTGCCGTCGTCCCGCCGAGCCATGCGCCGCCTGGGACGCCCCTCGCGCGACCGCCGTCTACCGCGACCGGTAAGCCCCTCAATGGGTCGAGCTCGGTCCTTCAGCCCCCGGCCGGCCTCCTACCTCAGGCCGCATCGCGGGTGCTGCAGCCGCCTGCTCCGCCTCCCAAGCCGGTCATTTCACCGCGACCCGAGTCTGCCAGTAAGCCTCAAGATGGCGCCGGTGGCTCTCCAGCTATGGCGACGACGACGACGACGACGACGACGGCAACGCCGGCTGGCGGAATCTTGAAGTGGGAGAAGCCGTATCAACCTCCCCAGGCCGGTCAGCCGCCACCGTTGGCGACACCACTTCAACAGAGTGCGTCGTCGCCTCATTCTGCGCTGCAGAAGCCTCAGCCGCCTCAACAGCGACAACAACAACAACACCAACAACAACAACAGCAGCAGCAGCAGCAGCAGACGGGACAGCTCCCAAGGCCAGCAGCGCCTGGCATGGCGTCACGACCCACTACTAGTAAGACGGCGATAGCGCCTCCTGTTCCTCCTCATCCGTCTCAGTCTCCTGGGCCGCTGGCCGCTCCAATGCAGCCAGGGCCTTCTCGGCCGCCCACCGGACCGTCCCCGACGCAGTCGACTACGCCCGTTATCCCTCCCGTGCGAGGCTTCGCGCCGCCGACGCAGGCTCAGAATACGACTCCGCGGCCACTCACTTCCGCTTCACCACAACCGCCGCCCCCTCCTCTGCCGCCTCCCAAAGTCACCGCTGCGGCCTCTCAGAAGCGGAACCCCGCCGCCGCTCAGCCTGCTCAACGTGCCTCGGTCCTCGCCGCTCCCAACAATAAGCCTCAGGCGACACAGTATGCCGCCCAGGCTCCTCGCCCCGCTGTGCCCGAGCACATCATCCGACAGGCCGCCACCGCCGCCGCCGCGACGGCTCCGGCGGCCGTACGCGTGAGCCCCATAACGGCGCCCCGGACGCCCTTGGCTGTCGCCCCTGTGCCGCTGACGCGAGGTTTTGGAACGAAATGGGCCCCCCAGTCGACGCCTTCGACTCCGGGACCGCAGACAGCAGAACAGGAAAGCCCGGCCTATGAGCCGGTCAGTCCGCCGCGACGGGCCGTATCCACCGTCTCCGACACGCCCAAGACGACCAGAAAGACCAGACCGAAGCCGGCAACGCACCAACCCGAGCCTCCGACGACTCGGCCCCGCGGTCGGCCGCCGCGCAAGGCTCCCACCAGCTCCATTTCTTCGGCCGGCGGCAACAGGCGCAGCCAGTCGGTGGCCTCTCAGGCGGACGAGCTGTCCATGGACCATCCGATACTTCCGGCCACGATCAAGAAGGAGGCGCAGACGCCCCGGACGCACGACGACGCGGGCGACACCACGGCGGACGAGAGCGCATACGGACGAACGCACATGACGACACCCGGCAGCGTATCGTCTCGGATGGCCAAGCGGAAGCGACAGGAGACGCCCTCGGAACCTCCGAACCCCCCGACGCAGGTGCTGTGGACGCGAGGCTTCACCAAGGTCTCGTCTTCGGCCCTGGACCAGATCTCGAGCCACCGGTACGCCAACATGTTTGCGACCGGGGTCAGGGAGAGGGACGCGCCGAATTACCGGCAGATCGTACTCCAACCGCAGGACATCACCTCGATCCGAGCGGCCATCAAGCTGGGCAACAAGGCGGCCACACAGGCAGCGGCCAGCCTACCCGGCGGTGACCCCGGAACGGCGAGCGTGTGGCTGCCCGTGTCGGAGGACCTGGTGCCGCCCAGGGGCATCATCAACAGCGCGCAGCTGGAGCGCGAGCTTGTGCACATCTTCTGCAACGCCATCATGTACAACCCGGACCCTGACCGCGGGCCCGGGGCGGCGCTGATGAAGCGATCGCGCGGCAACGGGGGCGGCGGCGGCGACGACGAAGACGACGAAGAAGAGGCTGAGGAGGCCTTTGGCTATCACGTCGACGAGAACGGAGTGGTGAAGAACACGCGTAGCATGTTCGTCGAGGTCGAGAAGCTGCTGGGCGACCTTCGGAGTGCGGAAAAGGAGAGGGGTGTGCCGCCTCTTTCGTCCTCTTCCGGAGGTGGCGCGCGGCAGGCAAGCGTCGCCACGCCGGCGGATGACACGGCCGAGGACGAGGACGAGCTTGCGGGCGAAGGCGTCACCAGCACCAGCACGCCTAGCGCCGCCGCCGTGCCTACTGG
Organism: Ophiocordyceps camponoti-leonardi (nom. inval.); assembly: GCA_003339455.1. Taxonomy (NCBI): domain Eukaryota; kingdom Fungi; phylum Ascomycota; class Sordariomycetes; order Hypocreales; family Ophiocordycipitaceae; genus Ophiocordyceps; species Ophiocordyceps camponoti-leonardi. The sequence continues at coordinate 368,841 of PDHP01000008.1, forward strand.
TGGTGTTGTCAAGAGGCGTCGCGTGGGCGGGAGGGGGATGAATTGAGAGTTTGGGGGGTTGCTTGTGAAGCGAAGCCATGGTCGATGAAGTTTGTTATTCATCCCTATGGAGGTTTGCTTATGGATGGATGGATGGATGGATAGGGAGCCTGGCGTAGATGAGGCGAGGGATGGACCATGACGCGGTAGGGGGAGGGGAGAGGGTTATTCCAGTATCACGAGTTGAGGCTCCTGCTTGAGAGGGTTCGACTCGTAAGTATTATCGAGTCGAAGGCAAAACAGGATTCAACGCTAGATAATATGCGAGAAATAACATCCGCACGCCGCCGAAACATCACAAGAGGATAAAGGACTCTCCCCTATTTTCATACATGCATGTATGTATTCGTACACGTTTCTTTAAGACTACTCTTATACTCCCGCAATACCAAGACGCTGGTGAGAAAAAAACAAGGTGAATAGGTAAACAGGGGAAAAAGAAACGTAAAAAAGAAAAGGGCGACGACATGGTCACCCTTCAGACTTGGAGACGGAAGCTGTAGTCGCAGCTAAGGCAGAGACGGAAGCAGCAGCAGCAGCGCCCTGGAAGCCGGTGGAACGATGCCGCACGACGACCGGCTTCTTGGCCGGTTCGGGAGGGAGAGTCTTGCGCGGCCAATCGGGACAGACGTCGATGTTGTCGGGAGGGAACCACCAGTCGAGGAAGAGGAAGAAGAGGTAATCGATGACGACGCAGAGGCAGAAGAGCTTACCGGCCCAGATGCCGCAGCCGTAGTATCGCTTGAGGCGGTCTATGAGGGCGAAGTTCCGGACCCGGCTCCCGTTGAGGCCTGCGGTGTCGAAGCCGTAAAAGGCCTCTTCGGGGATGGCGCCCGAGATGCCGTCGTAGACGCGCTCCGTCCGGAGGGCGACGTTGGCCCACGAGTACATCTTCTTCACCTGGTCGTGGAAGCGATCCGTTCGCACTTTGCCGGCCCGGACGGCGGTGATGGCCTTTCCCGTCGCCAGGACGAGGTCGTCTTCTTCCGGCTTGGCGAAGGTCGTCATGTGCGAGGGGAGGACCTCGGGGATGCCCCCCACCTGGGTGCAGACGACGTAGAGGCCGCAGCTGGCGGCTTCGACGATGACGGTGCCGAACGCTTCCGTCAGCGAAGGGTGGAGATAGATGTGGCCTCGGACCATGACGTCGCGGACCTCTTCGTGACGGATGGGGCCGAGCATCTCGACCCGGTCTTGCAGCACGTTTGTCTCGATCATCTGCTCTAGGTCGATGGCTTTGGGACCCGAGCCGGCGATGATGAAGCGCGTGTTGGCGTGGTTCTCCAGGATGCGGGGGATGGCGGCCGTGAGGAGGTCGGTGCCTTTGTTGTAGAAGAGGCGGGAGATGACGACGATGGTGATCATGTCGTCTGGGCCGAGGCGCGTCGGTGATGTCTCGGGGTAGTCTCTCGGCCGAAAGTTCTCCGCTACCACGGCGTTGGGGATGACGGAGACCATGAGGGGGTCGAGAGAGGCGCGGAGGACGGTGTTTTCCTTGCTATAAGGGGTTTTGACGTTCAGTCTGGATTGTGAAGAGAAGAGGAAATCAATGGGAGAAGGAGAAGGAGGAACGGACCAGGTATGGCTCACGCAGATGCTATGATCGACGTCGCTGAGGGTAAACTTGAGCAGCTTGTTCGTCAAGATGCTGGCGGCATCGGCGAAGCCAAAGAGGGAGTGGTCGGTAAAGACGGTGCGCAAGCCCATGGTGCGAGCATGAAGGATGCCCTCATGACACAGGCTGCTGAGGCTACCATGTCCGTGAACGATTTCAATCCGCTCTCGGATGCAGATGTTGCGCAAGATGGGGAAGAAGGAGAAGACGGTGGGGAAAGTCGTATGTCGGTAGATGACGAGGAAAGGGACGTGGTAGACCTTGAGGCCGTTTGTGAGGTAGCGCACGCCTTTGCGGTCGTCGTGGGCGTGCGTGATGATGATGACCTTGTGGCCTCGGTCGACGAGCTTGCTTGAGAGCTGGTATATGTGCGATTCGACGCCGCCCGGTTGGGGGAAGAAGAAGTCGCTGACCATGGCGATGTTGTAAGTGCGGCGCGCCATTGTTCTGTTGGCGTGAGGATATGCCGCCTCCGCTCAGTGCGAGTGAACGCGAGTCGGGGCAGCTGGGGTGAATCTGCCAGCGAAGACGTGTCTAGCATAGACTTGAGAGCTGTGTGAAGCTATGCATGATGGTATGGCGGCGATGATGATGATAAGGGGGGGGGAGGTCGACATGATAAGCTCAGCGGTGAGAGGCGGCAGAAACATCTGATAACGCGGGAAGCGGACCAAAATTTCTGTATAGGTACTACATGATGGAAATCACGAGAGTCGAGACATAGCAGACGGCGATGTATGCGCGATACATCCCGCCCCCGAAGGCGACAGCCTCAAGCCCCATACAATCAAAGGCAAAGACCGATATCCCCCCTAAGAAACCGACGGACGATTCACCCAAAGCACCGACAGACGGCTACAGCTATGCGCGCTACGTTCCGAGCACTTCACCGGCGAGCAAGGCCATCTCGAGCCCTGGAACGACAAAGCGCAAGCGAGAGTCGGAGGATGCGCTCAGTCTGCAGGCGATCGAAAAGAAGCCTCGGACGGACAAGGTCGAAAATGGAGTGATAGCGGCTGAGAAGGAGTCGTCCGAGGTGGTGAATGCGGATAAGAAGAAGAAGAATCGAAGGAAGCGAAAACAGAGAACCAAGCTTGACGACGGAGACGGTTTACCAGATTCTCATCTTGAGGAGTCTCATCTTGAGGAGTCTCATCTTGAGGAGTCTCATCTTCAGGAGTCCAATGACCATTCACGGTCTGCGAACGGGATTAATGACGACGACAATGAGCTGGATTCCAAGGCCGAAGCGGCTGACTTGGCCGTACCAGTACAAGAGGAGGCTATCTCCAGGTCAGATAAAAAGGGCGAAGAAGAAGAGAGTAAGAAGATGAAGAAGAAGAAGAAGGAAAAGAAGAAGAAGCACGTCGGATCTGTCGACGATGTAGCGGAAGAAGAGAAAGAGGATACACGGCACAAAGCGGTTCTCGAACGAAAAGCAAAGTCATTGGTGTTGGCCAGCAAAGCCGCTCCAGACACGGGCCCGGCGTCGGAAGGAGAAGCAGCAATCGAGCTGCACGGTTTACAGCCCCTACCGCAACCAGCTGTCGTGGCGGATGACGAGACGAAGCCGACATACGATAGCCTCCCGGCTTGGCTCGCGAATCCCATCCGCGTCCCGCAAGACTCGCGCACGTCGTTTGAGGCGCTCGGCATCGCTCCCAAGACGGCCCGCGCACTCGGACACAAGGGTTTCACAGAGGCCTTTGCCATCCAGACGGCCGCCATACCGCTGCTGCTGCCGTCGAGCAAACACGAACCTGGCGACGTGCTGATATCGGCCGCCACGGGCTCGGGCAAGACGATGGCGTATACGCTGCCCATCGTCCGCGACGTCGGACAGGGTGTGTTGACGCGGCTGCGGGCGCTCGTCGTCTTGCCTACGCGCGAGCTCGTGAAGCAGGCGCAGGAAGTCTTTGAGGTTTGCGCAAGGGCCTACGACGGTGAAGACAGGAAGAAGGTCAGAGTCGGCGTCGCCATCGGAAACCAGTCGATGCAAGCCGAGCAGGAGATGCTGATGGCAAGCGAGTCGCGGTATGACCCGGACGCCTACAACGAGCTCAGAGAGAAGGTTACAGTCGAGGAGGAAGAGGACGGTCGCCGGCAGCTCGGCGGTTGGGACGGCGAGGTAGTGGAATGGTCGTCCAAGGTGGACGTCCTGATCTGCACGCCGGGCCGGCTGGTGGAGCACATGGAGCAGACGGTCGGCTTCAGTCTCGACTACGTGCGCTGGCTCGTCGTGGATGAGGCCGACAAGCTGATGGCGCAGAGCTTCCAGGGCTGGCTGGACCGAGTGCTGGATCGGTTCCGGCGGACCAACGGTCCCTTCGGTGCCCGCGACTTTCCCGACATGGCGTACTCGGGCGTGCGCAAGGTCATGGTCAGCGCGACGCTGAAGAGGGATCCGGGCCTCGTTCACCGGCTGGCACTTAAGAGGCCTCGACTGCTACTTCTCGAAGGCAAGGACGACAGAGACGACGACGACAACAAAGCCGTCACTCAAGACGACGAGGCGCTGTCGGCGGAGCATACGCTACCGGCGGAACTGAGGGAGTTTGCCGTCAGGGTGCACGAGACGAGCCTCAAGCCGCTGTACCTCCTGGACCTTCTCCGCGGCGGACAAATGGAGGCCAGCCTGAAAGCGGAAGCCGAGCCGGATGAAAGCACGGATTCGGGGCCGCCGCCGCCGCTGCCGCCGCCTTGCCTCGTCTTCACCAAATCCAACGAATCGGCTCTTCGACTGGCCCGGCTTCTCGAACTTCTCGACCCCAGCCTCTCGTCACACGTACAAAGCCTGACGTCAACAACCTCGACGCAGACGCGACGCAAGACGCTCCGAGCCCTGAACTCACCCTCAAAATCGGGGGTGCGGGTCGTCGTAGCGTCGGACCTGGTGGCGCGCGGCATCGACATCCCCCGGCTGGGCCACGTGATAAACTACGACCTACCGGCGAGCGTGGCCGGCTACGTGCACCGGGTGGGCCGGACGGCGCGGGCCGGTCGCGGCGGCTGCGCCTGGACGCTGCTTCCCGACCCGGACAGCGGATGGTTCTGGGGCCGGATCGTCAAAGGCGGTGCCCTCGGCCGGATGCACGAGGTGGAGCGGACGAGGATAGAGGAGATGGGCGAGGAGAAGACTCGGCGGTACGAAGAGGCCTTGGCCGAGTTGGGAAGAGAGGCAGTCGAGGTGAGACGGGGATGAGGATTTGCGGGGGAACCTTTTCCGTTTCTTCTTTGCTTTTTGTTCTCTTCCCTTGTTGTTATCCCCCCCCTTTTTCATCACCATCCTTCGGTCTTTCTTCCTCTCTCTGTCCGCGCCCCCAGAGTGATAGCCCTACCTGGAAGGAATGTGTATCACAGAAGTCGAAATATCACAGGCCAAAAAAAAAAACATAAAGCAGAATCGATAGACTGCAGCGGCTTGAACCACCCCAACGCCGAACCACCCCAACGCCGGCACTTGACGTCAAAAGAAAGCGACTAGCGAGTGACGGCGCGCCTGGAAGGGTCAGCCGCAGCAGCTTCGGGTCTGCTAGCCTGAAGCAGGGCGCCGTAAGCCGAGCGCTGGGATGGAGCCACGTCGTCTTCGGGGAGTAAGGGTTGGCCGTCGTTGTCGTCGTCGTCGGCTTCTTTCCAGTTTTGGGTGCGGAGGGCGGTCCACCATGCGGTGCGTTCTCTCATGAGGAGAAGGCCGAGGAGCTGGGCGGATGATGTGAGGTGAGGTGAGGTGAGGTGAAGGGAGAGGGGTGTATGTAAAAAGGAGAGGGGGGGGGGGGGGAGAAAAAGTGTGATGAGGGAACGAACCTGCATGAGTCCGACAGTGAGGACGACGGCAAAGTCAATGGCCGACGTAGTCTGCATAGCCTTGGCCCAAGGAATCCTACAAGCCGAGACGCGATGATACTCCTCCGCGCAGGAACGACCAAAGGGAAAAGCCCGATCGTCGACGGTGCGGAAGCCGCAGCAGTCGAAAGAATCCTGCACCAGCTCGAGGGGCGAATCTCTACCGCCCGTCAGGAAGAGGTCGTTCCACCTCTCTTCGAGGAGGAAGTCGACGACCAGGGGTGAAGGGACGAGACCGTGGAGGAGGAAGGCCGTTGCCAGCACGGTGGTTAGTAGGGCCTGTGATGCTTGGAGGACGAGCGGTGCTAGGCGTTTGGGGGAGAGTCTGCTTCCGGTTGAGGGGGGAGATGAAGATGTTGAAGAAGATGATGAAGAGGAAGAGGCGCGGAGGAGGAGGAGGTTGGGATAGATGTAGGCGTTTAAGAAGGCGATGATGGGGAGGAGCATCGCGAGAAAGGTGATGCTCTTCGGAAGGGGGAGGGAAAGATGCGAGGCGTGAAAGTAGACGACTCTTTTTTTTTGTATGAGGATATTTTGTAAGTAAAGCATGGAGATGTAGTCTTTGATAGAGATGAGGTTGGGATGAAGGAGAGAAGAAGAGGAGAGAAACTCACACGGCAACGGCAGAGAGACCGAAGCTAACCTATGATGAACCACCCATCGTCAGTTCTTTCTCTCCATCCATCCTCGAAGTGAAGTTAAAATCATCAGCAAGTTTGCGAGAAAAAAAAAAAGAGGGCCTGAAAACCAGCATGTAGAGAACGCCCGGATTGAAGAACATGGCCTTTTTTTTTTCTCTCTCTCTTTTCTTTCCTTTTTTTTTCGTTCCTCTATTCGAAGATACGATGGCTGCTTTGCCCTTTCTGGGACCGGAAACTCGTGAAGGGGGCGTAGTCTTTTTGAAGGGGAGGAAGTGGAGATAGCTTGGAGAGAAATCTTTGGAGAGAGATGAGTTTCGTCAGTTGAGCTGTTTTCCGATGTTGTGATGAGGAGGTGTGATGGAGGGAAGATGTGGTGGTGGTGGTGGTGGTGGTGGTTAGTTGTTGGCGGTGGCTGGTGATGATGGCCTGAGGCACCTATAAATGTGAACCCATCCGTCAACTAAAACCCACTGAGAGCCCGGCAGGCTAGCACACACGCCTACGGGGGGGCCACAGGGAGCCACAGGGAACTCTCACACTCACACTCTCTCACACCTTCACACGACTCACATCCTCACACCTCACACACATGCAACACAACTTCCCATTCACGAAACCACCAAGTATAAAGCGTACAACCCGAATGCGCTGTTCACACACACACTCCCCTCTCCCCCCTCCCCCATTACGCCTCGCACAATCAACCATCAAAGGCCCTTCCCTCGACAAATCGCATGTGTCATCGACGGGAACTCAAGTCTTTCTCTTTCTCTTCTCCCCCCGTTTATAAAGAGAGATGCAGCCCACACTCTCCAGCCTCGAGACTGTTTAAACATACCTCACACTCATGCACAGCACATGATTATATATCAGTGCATACATGTGTGAATGTGTATGTATACGCATGGATATCGCAAGTCGAGACCATTCCTTTCACTTACCATCCCCTCCCCTCCCAACTCCTCGTCTCTACGGCCTAACATGGGCACGTTGCATAGGTAGGTACTCTGAGCAGTCGTCTCGCCGCCTCAGACGGACGAACCATCAAGAAGCATCGCTATCCGTATTAAATCAGCAAAAAAGCTGCAGACAACCTGACTACCTAGGCTCCTACCGCCTCATCCCATCATCGTTAATGATGCGCCCAACTCATCTAAACACCTACTCGCAAAAGCCCCTTTTTCTTCTCCCCTCATTCTCCCCTTCCACTTCAGCAACAAGAGAAGAGAGACAGCAAAGAAGAAAAAGGAGAGGAAAAGAAACCATTTCAAACCCCGTGCTATACGGAGTACTCTTCCGAAGAAGAAAAAAAAAACCACCCTCCGTGTGTCACCCCAGAAAGTTTCAAGCCAGCGTCTGCGCCACCACGGCCTGAAGACCCTCTAGCAAGGCCGCCTCTGCGCCGTCGACGTCAACCTGCGTCGGCTCTGCCGTCTGCGTCTTCTCCTGCGTCTGCGTCTGCGTAAAAGTCGAAGGCGGCGCCGCCTCGGATCTGCTAGTAGTATCCGTAGTAGTAGGAGGAGGAGGAGGCGGAGTAGAAGAAGAAAGATGAGGTGCAGGTGGAGGAGGTTGCAGTGGTGGTAATGGTGGGCAAGGACGTTTGTCTTTCTCCTCGTGTCCCTCTAGCTTCTGCGCATTCGTCGATGTTTGTGCCACCGCCGGCCTGTCCACTTTGATCTCGCCTTGTTGCGGCGGCGGCGGCGGCGGCAGAGGCGCCTGTCGTACGTCCGACGCGGATGCCGACCGCTGGGTTGCGCTAGACGCAGCCTGTGACGGAGCAGGCGCCTTCGGTACTTCCAATGTTGGTGTCGTCTGCTGCGTCGTGGTAACCGCAGTCTGTGCCGGAGCCGGAGCCGGAACCGTAGCCTGTGCCGTAGCCGGAACCGCATTCGGAGCCGGCGCAGGAGCCAGCCGAGGTCGGACCATCGCCGGAGCCGGTGCGCGATTCACGGACCCGGGAACCATCGGCCTCGATCCATCTCCGGCGCCGCCACCGCCACCACCAACACCAATACCGCCGACGCCGTTGTGGGCCTGCGGACGCGGGAGCTGAGACTGCGGACGAGGCGGCGCTTGCGGCATAGCTTGAAGGACCTGCTGAGCCGTCGCCAGAACCCGCCCGTTGCCGCCGCCTCCGCCGCCGCCGCCGCCGCCGCCGCCCATAGCCGCCGAAGCCACGGCGAGAGGCCGGTGCGCCGAAGACGCGAGCCCAGCCGGCGGCATCGCCATCTTGGCCGTTCGTCCGCCGCCGTTGACCCCTTGTTGCGCAGTCGACATCGCAGCCTGCCCCTGACTACCTGCCGTCGCGGTGGTCGACCACGTCGCCGGCCCCGCCGTCACCTTTGCCGCCGAAGCCGGCGTAGGATTAGGATGAGGAGGAGGAGGAGGAGGAGAAGGATGAGGATGAGCGACAGGAGGATCGAGAGGAAGAGGGTCCTTTAACCCGCCGGCCAAAGCCATGATGCCCTGCAGCCTCGCCTGGTCCTCCTCCGAGTTCTGCTTGGCCCTCACCTCGGCCTCCTTACGGGCAGCCTGTGTCGGCGCCCTCGTCTTCAGCTCGCCGGTGACGGCCTGCAGGTAGTACGGCATCTCCGAGCTGGTCTTGAGGAAGAACAGCTTGAGGTTCCGCGCCTTGTCCTTGAGCTGCACCTGCGTCCGGTCCCTGAGAATGTCCGAGATGGTGCCGTTGTGCCCGAACAGCGACAGGATCTGGCTCCAGTGCGGACCCTTGACCATGTCCAGGCCCGCCATCAGCGCCTTCTCCTCTTCCTGCGACCACGGCCGTCGCGTCGAGTGGATGCCCTCTCTCCTCGTGTGCGCCGAATTCTTACACAGCGCCGCCTGCCGCGCCTTGTCGTAGAGGATGGCGCTGGGAAACGTCTGGTTGGGCGGCAGGTCTTCGCCCGGCGCCGCCTGCTCTGCTTCCGCCGTGTGCTGCGAGCCGCTCGTGTGGTAGGGATACAGGTAAGGCGGTTGCGATGCCATGACCTCGGCTTGTGAACAACGGCGTTAGCGCTCGAGAAAATACGACCTGACACACAACAAAAGGAGAGGAGGAGGCAGCAGAAAACGTACCCGTACTCTGTGGCACTGTTGGCTGGTAAGGCACCGGCGACAACCCATTGAGCGTCGTCTTAACGTAATGGGACGTGCTCTCGGCGACAAGCGCCTCCAGCTCCTTGTAGTCCGTCATGAGATCGGCCTTGCCGTTGGTCCGCGCCGGGCCGCCGTCCGCCTTGGCCGTGTCGGACGCAGTCGCTGCCCCGGCCGAGCCGCCGTCTTCCACCACAAAGCCGGCCAGCGCGTTCTGCACGAGGCCAGACGTCTCCTTTTCCAAGAAGGACGAGATCTCGGCTAGATCCAGATCCATCTCGGGCCCCTGATCGGCCGTATTGCGGGAGACATCGTCACCGTCTTGCGCGGCGATGGCATCCGCCTCAGCCTCGTCGTCCTCGTCACCGACCTGCAGTTTGATCTCAAGTTTGCTGCTCCAATGAGACCCACAACGTAGCCGTCCCCTGACGTGGCAGACAAATAATCGTAGCAGACACTTGAACGGATGCGACTCACGCAACGCCGCTGAAAAGGATGCCGTTAGCTCGTCCGACGGGAAGTTCCTCTTTCCTCCCAAAAATTGGATTGTTGGGGATGGGGGCATACTCGGATCTGCTTGCTCTCGCGCCTCTCGCTCGAGCGTCTCCCTCCAGGAATCCACCGACGTCACGAAATTCTGGTCGGCCGGTGTCAGCTCGCTGCCGCCGTGCCGTCGCTTGAGCTTATCGTCCAACCCCGCCAACAATACCTCTCCCAACAGTTCTCCGGCCGACTGCTCGGCTCCTCTGAGCACCAGCGACTCGATCGCCCTTTGAGACATGATGCCGAGGTAGAGCTCCGTCATCCCGGGAGGCAGATCCGCTACCTGGCAGTTGAAAATGCTCAAGAAGTTGTCGTCGGCCTCGGCAAGCGCTTGGGGGCTGCCGTCGATCAGCCACGAGCCGAGCTGGGCAAGATTGACTAGTTCGACGAGGGCTCGCTGCTCCTTTCGGTGCGGATCCACGTCCTTGGCGTACAGGACGGGCTTTGAGGTGTAGAGCAGTCGGAGCTGTTCAAACGAGTGTCTCAACTGCCTGTAACACCGACCATGTTCGGACTCGGCATCTTTAATGGAGTCGAAGGTCTCTTGGAGCGGTTTCTGGACGTATATGTGTAGCAAAGACAAGGCCTGTTGCGCCGTCAGCGTCGTCTGCGTCGACATGCCAAAGATTTGGGTTGGGTGCACATACTAGGTTGGCTAGCGAGTGAACATTCATGTCACGGACAAACACCTGCGGATCGACGGCGAAAGAAGAGCGAGGACCTTCCTGGGGCGTGTCCGAGGGCATCGTCGTGTTGGATTTTGCGTTGATCTGATCTACCAGATCGCCCACACTAGACAGGGCATTCTGGACGAGAAGCGCCAATCCATCATCGAGAGAGTCGGCGACAGGGACAATCTCCGTCTTAGACCGCTTTGCCTCGGAGTCATATCGTCCATCGCTGTCGAGCAGTCGCTTGGAGCCGGCTTGGCCTTCCAGCTGGACGGCATGAACGTCGTATTCCTGCTTGATGTCTGCACCCAAGGTCAGGTCAGATTTCGCCGGACAGAGGAGCTGAGATGAGAGTGAGGCATCCGCACAGGGTGCAGCGCCGTGGTCAGCTTGCGCCGGCTCGGCCATCATGCTGCCAACTCTGCCGGCTCATGCGGGAGCCTCTCAAGCAAGAGGCCGGCGAATGGAGGAGGGTAGTAAGGCGATCGAGGCAGACGTCGAATACGGCGATTGATGAGCGCGGGTAAAGGATCACAAGGCGGCCCACAGCAGAGATGAAAAAAAAAATAGCAGACGGTACGGAGAGGTCAGTAGGCGATGACAGTAATAAGTAGACGACGACAAGAGAGACGGCGCGCGCAAAGCGGAAGTTTAAAGAGTAGTAGTAAAGATGAAGGCGGTGGAGAGGGAAAAAATGCTGAGTCAGGGACTGCCGGCTGCCCTTATATCGTGCCCCAACCTTTCTGCCGCTCCAGATACACAAGATGACGGGGGGGGGGGGGGAAGATGGAGGGAAGAAAAACAACTAAAGAGAGACGGAGAAGAAAAGAAAGGAAGAAGAGAGAAAAGGAAAGAGGAAAAAAAAAGAAAAGAAAATGCGAATCATCATTAAATCTCTTCTCTTTTTGAGTTTGACATGGCTTTTATACACCACAGTCCATTCTTTTGACGACGACGACGACGACATCGACAACAACGATGACGACAATGACAAAGGCGTCAACAAACCACATGGCCCTCATGAGCTTCCTCTGTTGACCGAAAACAAAAAGTCTCCTCATGCCGCCCACGTCATCATCACATCTCCTCCCCTCTTTCCCCATACTCTTTCGATTATTACCAGATGAATAGTCATGGTTCCAATCATCTTTTCGCCGCCAACCGCGACGGACAGATGCAAACCGGATATATACACGGGTCTAAAAAACAAAACATTAGAGATCTCCCTCTAGAGCGCCAGAGCGACGAGCAGCACGGTTCCGGCGAGGACGGCGCTGATGGCAGCCATGCGGCGGTCTGTCGACGCGGCATTGTCGTCGGCCTTGTGCGACTTGGCGTCGTCGGACTGTGGCTTGTCCGTCTGGGCCGGCTTCTTGGCGGCGGGATCCTCCGACGCCGTGGGCGACGGGGTAAAGGCGCCATTCTTCTGCTCGCCCAGCGTCGGCAGACGGACGTTGCCCTCAATCTGCCACCAGCCGCCGGCCGTCGACGTCGGACAGGGCCGGGTGGAGACGGAGTGAGCGTCGTAGGCGGACCGGCTGACGCCCTCGGGCCGGCACGTGGCCCACTTGGCCTTGAGGTTCTCAAAGTCCGGGTTCTTGGGCTTGGGAACGCCGTTGCGGGCGAAGCCCTCGGGGGTGTTGGCGGGCCCGTACTCGACGATGCCGTACTTGTTCTGCTCCTGGATCCATTCGTAGATGATGGCGCCGCTCCAGTGGTCCGACATGGGCTTGCTGAAGATGGCGTCCTGGTCGGACCAGACGCGCGGGCCGGGCACGTTGCAGCCCGTCTCGGTGAAGAAGATGGGAACGGGGAAGTTCTTGGCGTACTCCTGCAGCTGACTGTAGGTGGACTGCTCGTAGGAGCTGGGGTCGCACCACGAGTACGAGTTGAGGCCGAAGAAGTCGATGATCTCGGACGAGTTGCCGCCGCAGGTGAGGTAGTCCTGAAGCATGGGGCGCAGCTCCTTGATGTCGGCGGCCGAGTAGCCGACGGGGATGGGGCGGTAACCCTTGGCGTCGCGGTAAGCCTTCATGTCGCGGGCGGCGGCCTTGAGGAAGGGGGCGGCGGGGGAAGCGTCGTTGGACGCGATGTTCTCGTTGCCGATGAAGAAGCCGAGGACGTTGTCGTAGTTGTGGAAGGCATCCATGACCTTGGTGTAAGGGTCATATTGGCTGTTTGTCCAATGGAGATGAACGGGCTCAATGTACGTGGTGAAGGTGTCGAGATCGATGAGGACGTAGATGCCGGCGTCTGAAAAGGCCTTCATGCAGCCATCGTGGCTGGACTTGGCGTCGACGTGGTAGACACGGATCGTGTTGACGCCCAGCTCCTTCATCAGCTGAGCGTCAAGGTTGCACTGCTTGGCGTCGATGAGGGGATCCTGCGGCTCGAGCTGGTAGGCGACACCTAACCGACTTGGAATAAGAGTTATGAAGATTATCAGGAGAGAGGGGTAAGAAACAAACCTTTGACGAAGAATTGGGAGCCATCCTTGTTGAAGAACTTGTTTCCGTACGCCTCAATGGGATCGAGAGCGGCCGTCGACGCCACGAGGCCGGCGAGGGCCGTCAGCGGCAGCAGCTTCATGTCGAAGAGGATGAAGACGACAGCGGAACAGGACAGCTGAGACTGGGTTGTAGATAGGTAGGTTACTAGGTAGGTTGGTAAGTAGTAGGTAGGTATTCGGGATGAGACAGTTGGTAACGAGTGACAAGGGTGGGACGATGAAGAAGTAGTGAAGAAGAAGAAGAAGAAAGGTGAAGAAGAAGAAGAAGTGAAAAGGATGCGGAGAAGACGAAGGCGGAGACGGGAGGATGGAGGAGGAGGAGGAGGTAGGAGTAGGAGTAGGAGGAGGAGAAGGAGAAGGAGAAGGAGAAGGAGGAGGAGAAGGAGGAGGACAAGGGAAAGAAGGAGATGGAAGAGGAGAACGAGGAGGAAAAGGGAAGAAAGAAAGAAGAGACAGAGACAGGGACAGAGACAGGAACCAGAAACAAAAACAAGAACGAAAGCGTCGTCTTTTTCAAGGAAGCCACGACCAGCGACGGCTCCGTGCTCACAACGACGACGACGACTACCTACGACGACGACGACTACGACGACGGCCAGGGGGGGGGGAGGGTAGGGTAGGGGGGTGTGAGGGGTGGGTAGTAGCAGTAGACAGCGGGAAAGAGATGCTGCGTGGTATCTACATGGAGACAGACAGACGGACGAGAGAAAGACAAGCCAAGCCAAGACAAGACAAGACAAGACAAGACAAGCAAAGAAGAAAAAAGAGGACAAGGAAAACAAGAAATAGACAAGACAGACAGACAGACACGACCACGCCTCTTTTCTTTGCCATGGCCGGCGACCGATTGGCCGGGGGATATCCGTAGATGGAGATAGATACCCTAGGTACTAGAGATAGGTAGGCAGCTAGCAGCAGGCTGGCACGCAGACCTTGCCCTATCCAGCGGAGGATATATCTTCTTCTTCTCTCTCACACCCCCCCCTGGTCTCCCCCTCCCCCGCCCCGGATCCCGTTTCCCCTTCAGCTGCTTGCATGGAGGGGTGTCATATTTAATATCTAGATGATGTTCTTGGTTGAAGTCACTTTTTAGTTGTCGATGATGGAAGATGGGGCGGGTAAATAGCTGCGTCGACTTCTCGTGCAACAGCCTGACGTCATTGCCTTTCTGTCGATGCAACCTCTGCAAAGTGATCATCCCGTTTACAGGGCGGGGGAGAAGATGCGATTCTGTCCTTTCTCTCATTGTCTCTCTCTCTCCGTTCTCTCCTCTTTCTTTCCCTAGATTGGACAAATTCGATCCCTGAATTCAACAAGTCGATGCTAAGCTGCTAACGAGAAACAACCACAAGACAGACAATGCCCGGTTTCGGCGCCTACCTACTACGGTACGCTACCGGCCAACCAATAGCTAGTACTACTACGGATAGCTTCCCACCGTCTATCATCATTCCCCCTACCTACGGAGGTCGCTTTCAAAAGTTAGAGCCGCGGCGCTAGGAGAATCCCTATTAGAAAAAAGGAAAAAAAGGTATTTTGCTACTAAAATAATAGGGGGGGGTACTTCGAGAATACGTAGCTACTCTATACCTCTCTTTTTCCTCTCTCTTCCTATATACTAACGATAGCTTTAATAATTATTAATCTACGGATATCCCTAGCCCTAATCTACCTATTTACCTAGCCCTAATCTACCTATTTCTACCGAGTAAATAGGCTAAGGTAATTATACCTAAATCGTCCCCTTCGTCTTCCTAATCCTTATCCTCCCCTTTTTTAAACGTTCTTCCTTATCCTATAGCGCTAATATACTCTCTACCTTCCTAATATTCGTTACCGTTATAAAGCTCGATAACCTACTATATATAATATATAATCCGTTTAATCTAGGCCTAAATCTACGTTTAAGGAAGCTCTTACTAAATAATCCCCTATTTTGTAATAGTATTTACCCGATTCTTAGGGGGCCTTTTTTCTATAGTCTTTTTCTTTATCTAAAACTAATAAGGCTCGATTATATTAAGGTCTAGCGAATTCCTATACTAAAGAAGGTATTATACCTCGTAAAGACTATATAACTATTATTAAGTAATATAATTATAGGCTAGCGCCTTATCTTCTTATATAAGAATACTAGGTATAATAGCCTTAAGCTCCTTTATAAAAGGGAAAAGCTTAGGTAAAAGGATATACTTTTAATAATAGTACTAGTTAATCCCTCCCTTACCTTTAGTACTATAGCCTAGCTTCCCTATTTTTTAGTTCTATTATTATTTAGGCTTTTTACTAGGAAGCTAACGAAGGTAAAGGTATTATATACTATTATTAAGTTCCTACTCTTCCTTAAGAATTAGCTTAAGCTCCTCGTTTATTTTTATAATAACCTTATCGGCTTCTTTCTTCTTAATAGCCGTTTTTAGCCGCTAATAGTAGTATAGCCTTTTATAATTATACGAGAAATACCCCTAAAATATAAACTCGTTCGCCCCCTTTTAATACTCTCGAATATAGTTTCTTACGAATCTCTTATTAGGCTTCCTCTATATACGATAACCGCCTTAGCGGTAGAATAGTATAATAGTTATCTTATTAGACTAAATAACCTTTTTCTAGTTATTTAAGGTCTAGTCCTTATATTTAAGGTACTAATCGAGTCGTTCCTTTCTTATTTTTACCGTTAAACCCGGCTTCCTCGTTAGCTTCGTCTTCCTAAAGCCTACCTTATAAAGAATCCGCTAAACGGTCGTATTAGAAATAGGGTATTTATTAGCGCGAAGCTTTTCTACGATAATAGTATAGGTTTTTTCTCTCCTAAACTTATTCCGCCGTATTCTTATAATAATAACCTTATAAAGGTCTTTTTTTTATTTCGTCGGATAGCCGGATCGCTTCGTATTTTCGAAAAATTTATTACGAAGAATAAACGGGTAGCTAAGCTAATAGCTATATTTATACGCTCGCGAATAGATTCCTATAATTATTCGAGTAGGGATTCCTATAAGGCTCGCGATCTCGGCCGTAGAGGCGCCTTATACTTTAAGTAAAGCGATAACCGCCTAGGTCGCGATATCCGTTTTTTTTCGACCTATTTATACCTAAAATAAGGTAGCCTTAGTACGCAAAAAAGTAGCCCGAATTACCCTTTTTTAGCCCGAATTACCCTTCTTTAGCTTAATTTAAGCTTATTTTTAGCTTAATTTAAGCTCTTTTAGCTTAATTTAAGCTCTTTTAGCTTAATTCGGCCGTTTTTTGCCTTTTTAGCCCGCTCTTTATATAGAAAGGAGAAGAAAAGTAGTACTTTTAAAACCCTCCTTAGCTAAGGAGAGGAAAAGGGGTAAGGGTCTAAGGAAGAGAAGCCTACGTACTGGCGAAGTACCCCCCCCTATTATTTTGGTAGCAAAATACCTTTTTTTCCTTTTTTCTAATAGGGATTCTCCTAGCGCCGCGGCTCTAACTTTTGAAAGCGACCTCCGTACTGGCTACTACTACTACACAATGCAGCTCGGATCGGACCGTGCCTCCTATTCACTTGTAGTAGTACATGGTAATAGGGCTGGTCAACGTGGAACCCGTCATGAGGCCCCCCTTCCGAAGTTTGACAGCAGCCCTGTTGATTTGCTCTCTGCACGGATACATATATGAGATGGCTGTCATTGCACGTTATTGGCTGCCTGCTCATTGTCTCATCTCCATTCAGAGCTCGACTCTTCCGTGCGTCTCATTAAGCCGAGATTCAGATTGCAGGACCCCTGAGGCTTGTTTCCATCTCCACCCTCATCTCTCCTCCATTACGGATATACAGCCCTGTCTTCTATTTACTACACGAAAATGCACATCTGAATGTACGATGGACTGTACGGATATGACCATTAGTATCACTGCCTGCGGCCTCTTCTCTTTCACTCTTTGCAGGTACAAAAGATCAACAATAACATAACATAACCCTCATCTTGCCTGCTTAGGCTTTCGGTTCGCCCCCTATCCCTCCTATTCCGTACTTATCAAGTGGAGTGTCGTCAATACCCAACTCACTAGACACCAACATCATTTCCTTCCTGGAGCACAAATGGTCTGTATTCTCCCAAAGGAGAAATGTGATATCCCCTACTAAGCCAGCGTAATCCAAAGGGCGCATCCCTGAGTTGCACGATACTGGCTTCAGGTGAGGCTGTGGTAGCTTTCCGAGCATAGTCGATATCAATCCGCCTTCCGAAGGGTAAGCCTACTATTACATCGTTATATGTAGTGTCGATCCGCCGTCGTCGGGGCACCGCTTTGTGTGCGCGAATGCTCTTGCAACCTGCAACTAGGAGTGGCGTTCGGTGAATGGATGCGGTATCCTTGCCTGCATATTCGGTTCAAATCACCTTTCCTCCTCGATATCAGCTTCATCCCATATATCCAGAGTGCAGAACAGGGAGTTAGAACCCCTCCGCCATGCTGCTGGCCGCCTTCCTCACCATCTTCGTCTTCGGTCCGCAGCACGGGCTTAGCAATGACGTCTACCCCGACGGTGAAGTCGTCCAAGTCCTCGAACAGACCTTCGGCGACGAGGGAGCCTCGTGGGCTGAACGAATCGCCCAGAGAATGATAGCGTTACACACCGCCAACCATCAACACCCATCCCTACACGGCACCTGGACGAGCGTCGTGGACGTGACGAGGCCTCCAGTTTCGGAAAGTTCGATAACGGAGAGCACGTGTTGGAGGAACTGGTTCACTTGCGGTTCCGTCACTTTCACTCGGAGAAGCGAGCTCATCAACGATCCCTTCCCACCGCCCTTCGCCGTGTTTCTCTCGCATCTGCCCCCAGTCTCGTACGAACCAAAGGCCAAAGTCTTCGCAACGAGGCATCAAGAATTCCAGAAAATCAACCATGATAACGAGAGCGTCACCCTCTCGATCCACCAGTCTACACAAGAGATTGAACACACAGACAGCTGGCAGATCGTAGCGAACCTAGACCAAGATGGCGTCATCCATCTCGAAAAGGGAGAGCCGCTACGTGACAAGAAGCCTACTTCTCAGGTAACAGAAACCCTAGACTGCCCCCCCAAGAAGACCTGCACATTCGAGACCTGGACCATCCACGCCACCTTCACCGGCTACTGTCGTCGACGGCCTACGATCCAATGCGGTGACGACGCCAAGGAGATTTGCTTCCCCATGAACCCAGGCCGCTACGCCAACGAGCTGGAAGGTCCGCTCCGGATACACGAATGGGGAGACTGCGAGCAGTTCAACCTTTTCGTGTGGAACAACTGTTACAAGCAGGCGGCAGACAAGTTCCTGGGCCCTATAGCCGAAGAGTGCGAGATGACGGCTCCGATTTTGTACGAGGGCAGACCGCTGTCAGCCGTCGTTAGCCGGCAAATTGCTTCATCGTCGAGTAATTTGACTTTGTAGCGGTATAATAAAGGGACAGCTTATAACGCCCTTCTACAAGCTCCGCAACACTACCAGTGATTTAAGCCTATAAGTTCAATAATCAAATCATCACATGGCATTTCACGACGTAACGTAGACCCGACACTTTTATACGTTGTTATCATTTCTCTATAAACACTATATTACTATGAAACCTCTCATTACTTAGTACGCTCCTCATCTTGAGTATTTCCTCGCCCTCAGACAACCGCCAATAGACCAGCGATAGCTACTACCAGCCCTGGGTTGCCGTGGAAGCGGCCACTGACGCCCCCAGTCTGTGCCGAACTCGGGCTTGAAGCAGCCATAGTCTGATGAGTTTCGGTCGTCGAATCGGGAGTTGACGATGTGCGGACTACTTGCCGCATCCTGGCCGAGTCCGTGCTCGAAGGGGGAAGAGATGCCGAGCGTTGATCGGCCGAGTCAGGGCTGGAAGAACCGTTTACAGCTTGTTGTTCGTCGGTCGAGCTGGGGATCGAGGAAGTGAGAGGGGCTTGTTGTCTGTTGGCTGAGTCTAGGCTTGAAGAAGGGAGAGATGCTGAGCGTTGATCCGCCGAATTAGGGGTGGAAGAAGTAGCGACTGCTTGTTGTCCCCCGACCGAAATGTGAAGTACAGAGGTGAGAGATGGTTGTCGTTCGTTGGCTGAGTCGAAGCTTGAAGGAGTATGATCTGTTCGCTGTCCGCTGGCTAAGTAGCCGTTGGAATCAGTCATAGACGCTTGCCCTGGTGGCCGCTCGTCGCTCATCAAGTCGGCATTAGAAGCAGTGTGAGAGGCTTGCTGTTTATCGAAAGAGTCGGCGTTGGAAACAGTTCGGATAGCCTGTCCTTGCCGCTCTCTATACGTTGGAGTTCCTCCAATCCCGTCTAGCGACTGTGCTTCTTTCGACGACTTCGGATCTTCCCAAAGCGGCAGAGGCCCCGTGAACTGCCTGTCGGATGCCGACTGCCTTGAAGACGAACCTCTGTCGTTGGGGACCCGCGATGCAGTGTCAGGAGGTACGATGGATCCGCCGGCTATGTTTGATACGTGTATCTGGACTGATGATGGTGGCTGCGACGGCTGAACGTTGTCGTTGGCGGTCGGTAATAGAGTAGCAGGGGCGTGAATTGAAGACGCAGCCGGATTCTTCCTGTCAGATGGCCGGATAGTAGAAGGCTGCTCCCTGACTCTAGAGATCGCAGACTCCACGGAAGGGCGATGATTAGAGTCCGAAGCAACCATTTTCCTCTCCGTCGCTATAGGAATCCCGGCTTCGACCGTGGGAGCTTGAGATGACGCGGCAGGCGGAGCGTCGTGGCCAACAGCCGTGCTCGACGTGTCCAAGTAGCAGTTTGGCTTGTTAAAGGGACAGATGAAAGCTCCGCCCACCGGCTGCTTGACACTGACGGCCAAGGAAGCCACCGGCTCTAGGACCATACCCAGTGAAGCACAATCCGGCTGATCGGGTGCACACGATTGCAGTATAGGAGACGGCGTCACGGAGACGCGTCCGGCGACCGTATGAGCCGCACCGGTTCTCCCTCCGCGGGATTTCGATTTCGAAGAGTCGACACCGCTTATCCAAAGCGTCTCTTGGATCTGAACGTTGAAGCATTCCGGATCCCCGCTGGTGCACTTCGTTATAGACTTGAAGTCTTCTCCGACGGCAGTAGTTACTAACGGGGCGTGTTGAGTACGCCGGTTCGAAGAGCCGTCGTCGCTGATGAAGACCAGCTCCGGCTTTGGTGTGATGCCGCTTGCTTCGGAGGGCATTCCTGTCGGAACATGCTTCGCATCGGCGTTCACAACGTTGCCTTGGGTGACGAAGATGGTGTTGAGGTGGATAACATTCGTCTTCTCATTGCGGTTCGTCTCGTGAGCCTGGGTCGTCACAGGAGAAGGTTGCCTTACCACACTGGTGACCTCGTCCTCGCTAATGAAGATGGACTCGGCCCCTTTAAGAGGTTCGAGTTTGGTCTTTCCATGCGTCGTTGTCGTTGGAGCAGGCTTAGCACCGCGGTCTGAAAAGCTTTCATCCGCTATGAAAATGGTATTAGTCGATGGGAGACGGGTAGATGTGTGATCCCTCGACCTGTTTGAGACTGTCGATATGGGCGCAGAGATGGTGGATTCTGGTGGCTCTATGAATAAAATGTCCTTGAACGTTGAAGTAGGCTTCTTCGTCTCGGATCCATCTTGTGCAAAGGACGAGGTAATAGTTCCTTGATGAGATTTGATACTGACTGTTGTCACTACCGTCTCCGTGACTATGCTGGTGAGAGTTGGCCCGTTGGATGACACCTGGCTGGTAGCATCACTGGCCACTGTCTGCTGAGAAGACAAGGCGCGTCGAGCAGAATAGTCAATAGTCTCGGACCATGCGGTTGTCGTGGCTCCGAGGATGAGAATGGCTTCCACCCTTCGGTAATAGAGCTTCCAGAACATGATGACGAATGTTTGAAATAATAGCGAGAGAAGAAGATTAAGAAAGGGGCTTAAGCTGATTTGAAGCGTCTTGAACGAACGAAAGAAGAGACAAATAATGTGTAGATCTTTACCAACGAAAACGAGACGAGAAGGATTACAACAGAAGGAGAAGGATGATCGAGAGTGAGATATAATAGAACGGGGACCAACATCAATGATAATACGGATTTGTCCTACACCCACAGCCGGACCCCAACTTCCAAGCCGAACATTGGGGGCGAGGCGAGGCGAGCCATCTCTTTTCTCCCTGCGGCTGACCTATACACACCGTAGAGCCACCTTTATTCGCAGCAGTGGTACTCGACTTCACGAGAAAAGGCCCGGAGTCTTTCTAGGCGTCAGGAAAGAGTCAGCCAGCGACTCAGACAAAGCAAACCAACAGTATGGACTTTTCACCAACATACATACATACACACTAACTCTCGTAGATTCCAACCGTCACACACTTAGCATCGACGGAATACCGATATAGAAACTGCCTCGTCATTGGTCGCGTCGACGGCGACGATACAGCCTCGGCACTCATCATTGGCTTTCTATTTATGGATGTGAGGCTTTGTTTGTGTTACAGGGCGCAGTGGGCGGCAGTGATGAGCCTTGGCAGATCTGCCTGCTATCCCTATGTAATCCGTACACTGCTATTGCTGTATGAATACCTTGACTGCGGCCAGCTGAACCTCCGATGAGAGACGGCTATCAGTATCAACGTCTTTACTTACGTCCATCGACGCTGTTCGAACCCTCTGCTCTGCCGTCGAGCATTCAACTTCATGCCTCCTTGGCCAGGGCAAAGAATATGGCTGAGCTTACAGTTGCCTACGTCGCGGGACTGATGGCCTTTGCCTTCTTTCTCGGTATGATATAGACCACCCCATCTCCGACTCATGCCAGCCTCATCACCAACTAACACACGATAATCCCCCCCTTAAACTTAAGCTCGAATCGTTTCTCCCAACGCCCTCGCCTTCATATGTGCCAAACACTTGGGCTTTCAGAATTCGGCAGCAACCTGGTCGGCATTGAACCCAGATCACCGAGATGGAACCCCATAGCTGACTTGAAAGCAACAGGACAGCCGGCTCCAAAGTCTTACAACAGTCAAACTGGCCTTTCATCCTGCAGACGGACGACGCGTACGATGAAAACGTTCGCTGGAGCGTTCTCTGGATCTCCAGGTTGATGCCTGCCATCAGCATACTGCTATCCGTCGCTTCCGTCCTCACCCCGATGGGCCTCTATAGCACCACTGCCGAGGGCAAACCCGTCAAGGCGAGTTTCGGTGAGCAAAAAGCTGGCACCGTCATTTTCCACCATCGATTCTGACGCTTGTGTATGTATATAGCTTACGCACCCGATCCTACCGCCTTTGGTCTACATGGAACGATGAGACGAAACGTCTACTCCGAAACCAGAGCCTGTGGGAGCGTGTCCTACGGCAACGAGTCCTTTCGCTACAACGTCAAACCCTGTCCTCTGTCCAAAGACGGCGACGACACCTTGACGCACTCTTCGGATCCCACCAGGCCGAGTTCCCTCTGCTGTCTTGACGTAGACGTCCCAGAGTCTATCAAAGACGTCTACTCGAGCGGTTACAAGAACTCGACCGTCTCCAACTTCTTCGACATCCAGTGGAGGCAGTACGCTCTCTCGACAAGGCCGGGATATCTCAACGGGTCAGCCTACATGGTAGGACAATGGCGAAACGTCGAAAGCGTCCTCTTCGACGAGGGATACACCATCGTCGAAGGCCTGATAGTCGACACCATCAACGGCCGCATCGGTTTCCGAAACCACACTATACCCGTAGGCTTCAGCCGCGCCGTCACGTGGGAAGAAGACCTCCTCTTCATCGAGCCGGAAACGGTCTGCGTCGACACCAACCTGACGCTGGATTATACGAAGGACGTCAGACTGAGCTGGGGACCCTGGCCCGTTTCGCGAGTGGACCTCACCGACCGAGGCGGCTTCTCCAACCTGAACCTGACGATGCCCACGATAGACCTCAGCAACCCGCAGAAGAACCCGGATCTACACGGACGGGCTTCGGCGGCGGCGTGGATGCACAACGTGCTGAACGCCATGTGGTTCAACGTCACGGGCCCGACTCTTCCGCTGACGCACATGAACTCGTCCATGAATCAAAGCTACCCTTACAAGGGGGCCCTCATGACGGGCTATCCCGAGTTCTCCCTCTCCAAGAACTTTTACCACGAGTTTTGGGTGTATCAGGGGAGGCCTGGCTTCCATGTCTTTGCTAGGGATTCTACCAGTCCGGAGAAGTTTAATGCTACGTTTGAGATGAGGTTGGCGAATTACTCTCATATCAGTACGTTTCTTCATCGACATGAGACATTGTCAGATTGAGGTGATTTTGCTGCGGATATCTGACTGTCGTGTGCTCTTCTAGACGACATATGCCGTGGCATAAATGAATTCTCTCCTGCCACGTCTCGCAATATCCTCATCAGCTGTGGACTCCTTCAAAGCATACCTCAACGGACAGACGGGGGGGATCCATTCAGTCAAGAAGACGGCGCAAAATGGATGAAGAAGCTATACTCGTGCGCCTCCGCCACAAAGGCTACCATCAAGACTGTCACTCTGTCATACAACGACACAGAAGACGACAGCCGTCTCGATGGGCTCAGCGCACTGAACATCAGAGACAAGGAGTATCCAGATGAAGCCAGCATGCCGCTTTGGGGCGTAGAAGATGTCGGAAATAGGTACTTGGTCGGTGAGATAGGTCTGATCTGGGGTCTCGTCTCGCCCGAGCACGAGAGGGGAGCCAACATAACCACCTATCGCCAACCGTCGCTCTACCTCCCGGGACGGATGTCAACGTGGAACGACCAGATCCCCTTCATGTCTGACGGGAGCAACCTAGCCGGCAGCGACTTTGCCTCCAACATGTGGCTGGGAACCTACTGCAACAACCTCGACAGGGAGGCAAGACACCTAGCCAGCTTCGAGAACTGCGACAGCAAGCAGATCTACAAGGCCTCTTCCAACATCGCCATGTGGACCAAGTGGCAGAGGCTGACGGCGCAGTCGGACACGGCATCGAAAGTGCCCAACCTCATCTTTACCGACTTTGCCGCATCAGCCGTCCTCGGCACCAAAAGCATCCTCAGTCCGGTCAAGCAAGAAGATAGGAGTCGAGAACGGTTTCTCGTGAGGCCCCATGTTCTGGTCATCAGATACAAGCTCCCTTATGCCGTGCCGGCTCTCGTCTCGGCCGCGGTCGTCTGTCTCATCGTCTTCCTCTCCGTCGTCTTCGCCTGCGCCGGAACAGACGGCCTGGCCGGGATCCGTAAGCATGTCCAGCGGCTTTCTCCGGGACGCATTTACACTACGGTCTTGGCGCCTCGGGGAGGGGGGAGTGACTTGACGATGAAGAGCAGAGAATGGAATCGACGGTTTGGCGCTCAGCTCATTGATCTATCGCAGGAGTATCCGATGGTGATGCAGAAGATGGCATCTAGTGATAGTCTGGGCGAGGAAGAGTCGGATGAGATGGTGCCCGTCACTGATGGGGTGAGGATATAGTTATCTACATGGTGTAGCAGCAAAAGTCAAGTGCTTTGCAATACTGTAATATAGAGTGAATGATTATCGACGGACAACTCTCGGATACCCTGCTCCGACCAGCGATGCAAGATACCAAACTCGAGTTCCCCCCCCCCCCCCCCCCCCCCCCCCCCCCCCCCCCCCCCCCCCCCCCCCCCCCCCCACCCCCCCCCCCCCCCCCCCCCCCCCCCCCCCCCCCCCCCCCCCCTCCCCCCCCCCCCCCCCCCCCCCCCCCCCCCCCCCCCCAACATCATACTTGACAGTCTAAGTGTATTATCCTACACATCTCCTCTGACGATTCCCCCTTTCTCGTCCTTTATGCAACACCACCGGTGCCGAAAAGCTCAAGATGTATCCGATCAGAGGCAACCCCCTTCTCTGACAACCACTTCTTCGTCTCCAACATCCAATCCGCAGGCCCGCAGATGTAATACCCAGCAGAGCTATCCGACAAGTGAAGCAAGTCACGACCTTCCGCCACGCTCATATCAAGACGACCCTCGACGTCGTACTCGCGGCCCTTTTCGTCTGCTTCATCAACATTCTTGACGAATATCAGGGCATGGACGTTGCTGTGGCTGGCAGCCATCTCCCGGATGGACTTCCCGAAACATACGGCCGTAGATCGACGAGCACCTTGCACCCAGCTCACGGGACGAGACGAATTCTCCGACGAGGAGGTGATGGACTGCAGCATGGACATGAGAGGCGTGACGCCGACGCCGAGCGAGAGCAAGACGACGGGCGCGTCGGTTGCGCCGTCGAGGACGAATCTTCCCTGCGGGGGGCTCAGCTCAACCTCATCGCCTTTCGTGAAGTCATCGTGTAGTCGGTTGGAGACGAGTCCTGGGATTTTGCCTTGGGCCTGCTCCTCGATCGTCCCTGATTCGACTGTCTCTCGCTTGACTGATATGCGATATACCTCAGGATGATCCCCCGAATGGGTGCTGAGGCTGAACTGTCTGCTCTGAAAGAGGCTTCCAAGTTCAGGAATCGGAATGCGGACGCTCACAAACTGCCCGGGCAGGAAACGAGGCAGAGGCCGTCCATCTTTGGGCTTTAAGTACAAGCTCACAACATCATCAGCCTCCCGCACCTTATCAGCCAGCACGAAAGAGCGCCAATCGTTCCACGCGCCGGCCTCGTCATACAGCTTCTTCTCCCGCTTTATCAAAACGTCAGCCAGCTGGCCATACGCCGCGATCCAAGCCTCGGCCACGTCCTCCGTAAGCGCGCTGCCGAGGACCTCAGCGAAGGCTTCGACGAGAAACTTGCCGACGACGGGATACTGCTCCGGACGGACGAAGAGAGATGCGTGCTTGTGAGCGATGCGGTCGATGGCTCCCTCTAGAGCGGAGAGGTCATCGATGTAGGACGCGTAGGCGAAGACGGCGCCGGCTAGGGCTGCCTGCTGGGCGCCCGTGTGTTGGTTGCGGAGGGAGAAGATGCTCTTCAGCTCCGGGTGGGCGGCTAATATCCGTTGGTAGAAGACGGTTGTGATGGTCTGGCCGTGCTGTTTGATGACGGGCGCCGTCGACTTGACGAGGTTGATTTGTTCGGCGGTGAGAGCCATGGCTCCCCTTTTTTTGGTTTTTCCGAAGCGAGGTTTGGCTGGATTGGTGAAGAGGGTGGTGATGAGGAGGAGTTGTTGGTCTAGACGTTGGATAGTCACTGTTCAAGTTGAGGAAGCTGCGGGAGGAGGAGAAGAGAGACAGGAGAAGGCTCAGTTTAAGGAGAGAATACACTTGCCAGGGTAAGGCTAAAGGAAAGAAACTAGGGGGGTTTGAGTGAGAATGGGTGATACGGCAGCGTACTAGACAGGTAAACTACTAGTAAGATGAATCTATGTACTACTCGAAGGATGCAGCTGCTTGTGTGTACAACGAAGGCGAGCTCTCAGCGTGTCACTCTTCAGCGGTTGGAGCGTTTCCGGAGCTGGAACTCCAAGGCGTGGGCCCAAGCGCAGAGTCTGAGACAGTTCTTTTAACCGCCTACCTTCTTTCAACTTCGCATCCCATGCCTATAAGGGTCCATATTCTGCTGTCAAGGTTTGACGGCAACGCCATCTAAGGGTCGTCAAGCAGAGCAAGTCTTCTACTATTCGAGAACAAGCGACTAGAAACCAGTCGTTTTCGACAGACGTTGTACATGGATGCCTGTGTTACTTGGATAGCTAACTAGTAGACTTGGTTGAGAGCGTTATACACATGTAGCAGACTGCGTTTATGTTGTAGCGGATAACTTCCCGACACGTCTGCCTGCAACACAGAAGCGTGGCGTGGCGTGACCGGGGCTACAGGAGACAATTGGCGCCATCTTTCGATTTCGTTACACCGTTTTTCCCCCTTCTGGTAAAAGGTGCTCCTGTGCCCCTAGTGGGTGTCGAGAAAAGGGAACGGGGTGACGATGTCTGTGCGGTCTGTGTGTGTGTGTGTGTGTGTACGCTTTCACTAGCATCGGCCGTAGGGATTTCCGTGACCTTTCCGTCCGCGTAGGAGGATACGAGTTTACGGGCGGTGATTGATAGATGAAAAGAAATACAGAAGACATCATCAAAGAGGAGGACTCGTTCTAATTCAACAAGAAATGATAAGAGGGAATGACCAAGAGCGAGGCGAATGAAGCTGTGAATTGACTTAAAAATCATAAGATTATCAAAGTCACCGCCGTAATGTTGGGCTAGATTAAACATCCGCCGTTCTCTTCAAGCCCCTCGTCTGGATATACAGACTCTTGAGATTCCTGTTCATCTCCAGATTGATGTGCGGGAATACTGCTAGCCGCAGCGTCGTTGTGACTTGTTTACCGCTTGCGACCTTTACTCGTGCTTCGACGCCGAATCAGCTTCATCATATATGAACCAGCTATATTCAATAGATCCCATCTTGATAGACGAGGTATGTCTCGCTGCAACGTCGCCACGCTATAGAGATGACGATACAGCACCGCCATGGCAATCGGCCCTGTCCGAGTTGCACTCCCGACGGCTTTGATTCCCTCATTTCTACTGACATGGCCGCTCATCCCTTGATTCTCTTTGATTTGAGATGAATTTATAGGACTGGCTCTGTGGACCGATATAATGCAATACGAAGTGGAGTAGAGATTTTCCTCTTCAATTCCCAAGTCTTTTCATTATCAACTTGACTTTGCTGTTGAGACCGAGTCTCCCACTGAAGCAGGATGTGGTAAGGTCAATGTTCGTACGTAGGTATCCTTGGGTCTAAGGGATAAAGTACAAAATCTCGTGATTCCGAGGCTCAACACTCGGATCCAGAGACGCGCAAAATATTCATCGATGCCGACATATACATATCTCCGAGTTTAGGGTTACCTCAAGGCAATAGCGCTTAACGTTGGATACCTATAGATTTGCATACAGACGACGCCGATAACGCTTCCGATTACAACGTCAAGGGAAAGAGAAATGATACCCAAACTTCGTCTCGAACTCTTTCACGTCCGAGATGGTGACGAAGGTGAAGTCGAGCCAACAGCCTTATATAGCTTAAAGTGACTGCACTTGCTCTACACTTTTCGAACAAGCTCATCAACAAAGATCATCTAGTAATCAGATCCTGTCAAGAAAAAGGCTCTGCCAGTTAGCCCTCGTTATCGAAATGCGCCTCCTCAGCATCATCAACGCCCTCCTCCTAGCCACGGCCGCAGCCGCAACGCCCACAGAGCCCAGGGAGAAAATCACAATCACAGACTTCAAGTTCTCCCTCACCTCGTCCGCCAAAGGCTCAAACACAAACTACGCCGAGTTCTACCTCTCGGGCGACGACGCCAAGAACGTCAAGTGCATGAGCACGGTGAACAAGTTCAGCAAGACGATTCCCACCAGTGGGCTATGCTCCAAGTCTCATTACGACTTTGTGCTCTGGCCTAGCTTCGAGGGGAATCAGTACCTGCTAGAGGTTTTTCATAAGAAAGCCGGGTAAGGGGTTCTTCCATTTCGCTTTATGGGGAAAGTCGGTCATGTCCGCGAAGGGCAAGACTTTCTCCGGACATGTGTTGCGTATATGAGTGAGATGACTCGTGACGGAGCTTGCTAACTTGAATTGGATTTTTCAGATTCGTCCTCACGGGAACTGTAAAACCGTTGACCCATTGCTCAGCCGAGGGCAGGTCAGACTTTCTCTGTCTCCAGGGTGCGCCTATGGTATTCACTATTGGGAAAGCATCATGACGGGACGCTAGTATGGCGAGAGTGCCCCTGGATGACCAGGATGGGAACAAAATGCCACGGAGGAGCTTGCAACGAACAGGTCTGGATTTGTGACTGCATGACTTTAGCTTACCTATAGACCTTTTCAGCCATTGTTATAGCCAGTTTGCTAGACTTTAGTATATAAACTTTGAGGAACTAATAATATCTAAACAGTTGTTTATACTCGTGCATTCTGAGGGGCTAGAATGTTCCGAAAAAAAACTTACTAGAGATGTGTATTCAATTAGCAGTAGGGAGCCAGGAGAGTAGAGGGAGGGAAGCTGGTGATTATTTGTATGAACGCAATCGTACTTTCAATACTTGACAGAAAGCAACTCAGACCAAGGAGAATCAGCTTTATTATAACCGGTTGATTCAGCGGGTAGATCTGCCCCCTTACCTTTACAAGAGGCGTTCGTAAACAACTAGGTAGATAACCAGAAGCACAATCTTCCACTGTCTATACTTAGCCTTGAAGAGCTGAAGCGGAACTGAATCCAATTATTAAATTAGCCGCGCCTCAAATCCTATCCTCTTCCTTTCCTTGGCACGCCCGGATCGTATGTCTACCGGCTTCATGGTCTTGATAACTCCAATACTTGTGGGATTGATACCCATGCTGCTGCTGAAAAGGGCGTCTATCAGAATACGTCCAGCTCATGGCTGTGAAGCCAGCATGTCAACTTCGTAGGTACACAAGTTGCTGCAGTTTACTTGTATACGTGTCTCGGTAAACTCCATGTCGGAGAAACTGCTTACTTTACTGCTCTGAAGCGATCATAGACAATAGGAGCATAGTACTGCGTTAACCGCAGAGCTAGTGCTTGAACTGGTTGCAACTAGGGGCGCATCGCTAAGACCCATCGAGTTACCCGACTGACCCAGAAACGACTTCGAATTGTCCGTTGCACTAGGGGATTCCCCCACGATCTTCTCCTCGCTGTTTTGAATTTGTTCATCTTTCGGTAACTTTTGTGTATCAGGAGCGGTTTACGAACAGATCTGCCTACGATAACATACAAAACATATCGAACAAACCACTATTGGCCCAGCAATGTTACCCGCGCTATTTCATTAGTGAAAAAGACGTCTCAGTCTGGGTGGGTGAATGAATGAATGGCGTTGCAATCACTCTCCTACCGGCTCTTCCCCATGGTGCGACCCCCCTATTGGCCCGCCCCATCCACTAACACGAGGCTCGACGGCCTATCCGTTCATCTTCGACAATTGCCGAGCTACAACTTCCCTCACCAGGCATAGCAAGGAGTCATCGCCAAGAGCGGGCCGAAGAGATCCCTGAAGTGGTGAAATGGTGTAGGCAGATCGTCTATAGAGGGGGAAAAAGCGAAGGGGTTTCGGCATCCTCGGGATCCTACGTTCTATCCCGCCGCCATGGCAGAGCGGAAGGGAGGAGGCGACATCTTTCTGCCGGAGCGTCTCTCTATCTTCGATACGAGAACCTTGTAAGGAAACCTAGCTTTTCTCTACTTTGCTTCCCTACCAATCATGAGCGTCTGGCCTCGGTATGCCCCCCCAACCCCCTTTACACCAAGAACCTACAAAACTAATCTCCGCCTCTTACCTGTATAGATGTTCCAGAAATAAGCAAGACTACTAAAAATCCATGTACGTTACATCACTTGACGCTGTTTAAACTCGGGAACGCCAAGGAAACCGAGATTGGTTGCCCGTCAAGAGAAAAAAAGGGAAAGAAGAACACTCCTTATTGGAGCATGGACAAACGCGTTAACCTTGATTGCCGTTCTTCCCGGTTTTGACACTTTTTATTTACCCTTTATTCTTTTTGTTCCTGAAGTTTCTTGTTAGGGGGGGTGTGTGAGAAGGGAGGGAAAGGGGAATTATGATCCGTAAAACGTCGAGTTTGCCGGAGAGGAGTCAAGTTTTATAAACGACTTCCCGAAATAGTGTTCCAACCACTCCCTTCCCCCTTTAAAGAGAAGACATAAGCAGAATTCTCTTCTTCAGCTTCTTTTTGGGTTCGGCCATAAAGACCGGGCCACTTCTCTCTTCTCAAAAGGTTCCTCTTTTGGTCAGATCGTTGAACGATATCGAGGACGTTGATTCCTTTCTCCTTGCCCTACTGCTTTGTGCTTTGCGCTGCGGTGTTTTCTTACGAGGGTTCATCAGGGGACTTGACGGCTGAGGACAGGACCTATATCTTCGTCCAATTCAAGAAGGAGATTCTTCGGTGTTTGCAGCTTTGTGAGTTACTTCTACTCTCCCCTTTCCCCCCTCTTCTTCAGACCCTATCCAGAGGTTAGTCGCTAACAGCACTCTCTTACACGCACAGCCGTTATACATACATACACATCGTGCTTTGCATATCATGCCTTTCTCAAAACCTTCTCCCGAGGAAGAATTCAGGAGAATCAAATGTCACTACGCCCAACTATCCTCTACAGGATGCACCCGATCCTTCTGCCAAGGCGGCCGCATGGTCCACACGGACGAGATCAAGGTGGGCGACGAACGAGCCTCGGAGGTAGTCGAGGCGGAAGCCGTCGATTTCCTACGGCAGCTTCGCAGGGACGGCATCATCGAGACGGATGAGGCTCTTCAGAGACGGAGCGCGGCTGTCCTGGGCGAGATCCGAAGGACGTCTGTTTCTGCGGATGTTGCTGGGATTTGGACCCCCACCGCCGAGGAGTTGGAGCATGGGATGAGGCTCTCGTGGAAGCATGCGAGGAAGTGCATCATGAGAAGCGAGCATAGTTATCTCAAGTATGTTCTCTCCTGATTCTTTGAAAGGTGAAAAAAACGCAGATGACTTATAATTATAACATCAGGTTGCACGACTTCCGAGACGTTACGACGAGCGAGGAGATGGGTCAGGTCCTTATCAAGGGCATGGCTGATGCCTACAACGGCGGAGATATTCAGCCAAGCGGTATGTCATCAACGTTGAAACTCGAAGCCGAGTAAGGGAAATACTAATGACCTCTGCCTATAGTCTTCGTCTTCCCGCCAAAGATGCCCAACCGTCCCGGCCCGATGATCTGGAATCAGCAATTCCTATCCTTTGCAGGCTACAGCCAACCCGACGGCACCGTCCTCGGAGATCCAGCAACGGTCGGCTTGACCAAGGCCATCATGGCCCTTGGCTGGACACCCCCTGCTGTACGCACCCGCTGGGATTTACTACCGCTCGTCACCATGGCGGACGGGGACGAGCCCTTCATTACACACATCCCCGAGAACCTCTTCCCTCTCGTCCACATCAAACACCCCAAGCACGAGCTCGCGTTTGAAAAGCTGGGTCTCCGCTGGGTGCCCGCCCCAGCTCTATCACAGCAAGCGTTCGACATCGGCGGCGTGCAGTACTCGGCCACGCCTTTCATCGGATGGTTCATGGACGCCGAGATAGGAGTCCGCGATCTGGCGGATACCTTCCGCTACAACGTTCTGCCGTCGGTGGCGTCCGCTCTCGGACTCTTGGAGCAGGACATCGAAGAGCTTCCGCAGTGGGAACGGCTGGCCGTCCTCTCTCGCGCTCAGACGGAGCTCAACTATGCTGTTTACTGGTCCTTCTTGAAAGCCGGTGTGCGGATGAGCGATAGCATGTCTGCTAGTGCTATCTGGACCAACTACGACGAGCAGCACTTGAAGGAGAACGGCTTCCGTCTACCCGCTGACCCGTATTGGCTGGCGCCACCTCAGGGGAGCATCATCCCCGTGTGGCATCGCGGCGGCGCTCCCAACTATCAGCCCAAGCCTATGATCTGTCGTCTCAAGGAGAGCCCGATTAAGGTCTGGAAGCGACTGAAGGGCCTCGTTCCGGCCGCAGATGGCGTTGAAGGCGTTCAAGACAGTATCGGGAAATGTCCCTTTGCCAGAGAAAAGATGGCGCCCCCATCTGCATTGACTTCGAGGTCCGGCCCGATCATTCGCGTCTTCTACTGCAGCTCCGGCACGACCGCTCCCCGTCTGGCCATCAAGCTGGAGAAACGGCTGAGGATCATCATGAAAGGACAAGACACCGAGTACCAGTCCATCACGCCAGCAGCCCCTCTCAACGACTTTCAACTCGATACCGTCCGCGCCGGAGACCTAGTCTGCATCATCGCCAGCTGCGCCGGACGAGGCGACGTGCCGTCCAACGGAGAGGCCCTTCTACAGATGTGCAACTCCAAAGAGGCGGAAGCGAGCGGTGCTTCCTTTTGTATCTTCGGAAACGGCAACTCTTCGTACGGAGTCAACTTCAACGGGGCGGCGACGAAGCTCGAGAGCGCGCTGCAGAAAGCCGGACTTTCTACCTCGCTTCCCCTGTTCCAAGGCGATACCCTCAAAGAAGATCCGCCGTGGAGACAGTTCGACACTTGGCTTTCGCTGGTAGAGGCCAGGTATTGGGGCACCTCGAAACGGATCGATGCCATTCCCAAGGGGGCCAAGGTGGTGGAAGCGAGGGACAACTCGACGGAACTGCTGCTGCCTCAGCTCTCACCGGCGGCCGTCGTATCCATTTACACCCCCAAGGACGGCGACATGACGCTCTTGGCCTTGGACGTCGGCAGGCTCGAGTACGGCCATATGAGCCACGTGGACATCTTCATGCCTCTGAGCGAAAAGGAGATTGACGACCTTCTCCTCATGGCTTGTCTCACCGGAGACGAGTTGCTGACGTTCGAGACCGGACAGCAGATCACGACGAGGAAACTCCTATCCCTCGTTGACCCGGACAGGCCCTTTACAAGCCTGAGGTGGGCAGCCGGTCTCGGTCTCCAGCTCAGTGCCAGGGACAGAGACGAGCTCTTGTCACTGCCCATCAAGAAATCGCTCATAAGAAGGCTCCCCATCGGCTGGCAGTGCGGTGCCGAGCCGGAGACGCTTTCCGACTTTATGATGGCGTTGCCCATCAGGCGATCGAGGACGTTTTCCACCGCTTCATCACAGCTGTACTGGAGCACACAGAACATGGGCAACGTACTGGAGCTTACCCTCAAGAGACACGCCGGCGGCTTGATCACGGACAAGTTCATCTCTCAAGCGAGGAGAGGCGATCGGCTCTTCGTCCGAGTCCGTCACGGCCCGGGCGCTCATCTCGTCAACGACGAGAAGCCTCTCGTCGCCTTTACCATCGGCTCCGGCATCGCTCCTCTCCGAGGTCTTCTCCAAGCACGGTCGTCCATCGCGTCCGAGTCCATGACGGAGCAGACGTGCAGCCCGGTATCGCTCTTCCTCGGCTTCAAGCCCGGTGACGGCGACATCATCAACGAGGCCACGAGCGAGGCCACGGAGCTGGGTCTGGTAGACATCCTCCGCCAGACGCCGAGCAACCCTTCGAGAGAGAGGGCGCAGGATAAAGTCTTTGCCCACTCTGCCGAGATTGTCCGCAAGATTCGAGACGAGGGGGCCAACGTCTTCGTCTGCGCTTCTAAAGAGGCGGCTGACGAGTTCGCCAAGAACATCGAGGCCATCCTCGGCGTTCGGTCTATCAGACAAGCTCTCGGGGACCGATGGATCGAGGAGGTTTACGTCTATACAGAAGGATGATTATTTTTTTCTTCGGGTTTTCTAACTATGGCTTGAGCGTTGGAGTTTGTATAGCTTGGGACCACCCTGTCGTTTCCAGTGGCCTCTGACATGAAGGGGGGATTATTATCATGATGTGTGATTTTTTTTCTTCTTCTTTTTTATCATATACTGTCTCTTCAGCATAGCTCTGGGAAACGGATCTGGGGGAGTTTGGACCTTTGTTAGGTTATCAAAAATCATCACATATTATCTACTGCTTACCTTTGGTGGTGCTTTCGCTTCGTGATACTAACCAGGCGTTGTTGACGTTTTGCAGCCGGCTTCAGGATTTGGTAGGACAAAGATTGATATTAATAGCATTAAGAAACTGATCTTTCTAAACGTCTTCCATTAACTGTCAATGAAGATTAAATAAGAAAGCCGCTCTGTCTAGGCGCGTTGCCTTCATCTGCCGAAACCCTTGGAAGCCATATGGCTCTATTAACTACTCTATGTGTAGTAGTATATATGTACAAGTTGGTTCCGTTCTCCTCATGTCCGTGTATAGGACGGCGGGATCCTCTCGAGGAAGAGGTCAAGGCCTCCCACCTTGATCAGCTGTGTGCTGTTGTCATAATGTGCGTGCTCTGTCAGGTCGGACTACAAGGAGGTGTAAACCCAGCAGCTGCCAGGATATAGCGGCGTACCGCATCCAACAAGATCTTTGGTTTGCTATGCCAGGTAAATATTTGTCAGTGAGAGTTGAGCACTGAGGATATAGTTCTGAAGCAAGAAAAGGGATATACATACCATAGCGGCTCGTCTGACACAGCCCTTCCGCAGCTGGCATTGCCTGTGTGTATTACACTGCTCCTCAGTTAGAACAACGTCACGAGGCCATCAGCCGGACGAGAGAATCAAGAAGGGAAAGCAAAACGTACGGTAA
This sequence comes from Ophiocordyceps camponoti-leonardi (nom. inval.), assembly GCA_003339455.1. Taxonomy (NCBI): domain Eukaryota; kingdom Fungi; phylum Ascomycota; class Sordariomycetes; order Hypocreales; family Ophiocordycipitaceae; genus Ophiocordyceps; species Ophiocordyceps camponoti-leonardi. The sequence goes on from PDHP01000008.1 coordinate 403,891, forward strand.
AGTCAGTCTCACACCAGTCCCACTGTGGCTTCGACGTCTGTCATTTTCATCATCCATCAGTATATAAAAGCCTCTGACAGCCTTCACAAGAAGAGAAGCGAGAGACGTTTTGCTCACATAGTAATCGATAGCCCTGATCAAGGGATGATCACGATTAATGCCCAACGTCGTCTTCCCCGTCGTGAAGCCGATGAGCTGTCGAATACCGGGGAACATGCCCACGAAGTCCTTCCACACCTTGGCCCATTCCTTGGTACTGACCCTGTCGCCGGCAACGGTCCTCCCCCAGGCCTCGATCGCCCGTCCGGCCTCGGACTCGGGATCGTACTTGACTTCGACAGTGCCGACGATCAAGCCGCAAGCCGTCCGCACGGCCAGGTCGGAGATGATGGGCGCAACGACGGCGCCTGCGATCCCCCCCGCCGTGGCGCCGGCGAAGATGGCCCCGGTCACCTCCTTGGCTCCGCCGGCTGCGATGATCCGCGCGGCGGGCCCGTGGGCGAGGATGCGGCCGTTTCTGATGCCGAGGAGGGCGCCGGTGCCCGTCGCTGCTTTGGAGCCTCCGAATGCGGCGCCGACGCCTCTTTGGCCGGCCCAGGTGATGTCCGCCGCGGCGATGGCTGTCAGGAGTTGGCAGAGCTCCTTCACCGGTTCCACCATCGCCGGTGGTCCTGAGAAACCCGGGTTGTAACGCCATGGTAGGCTGGTGAGCCGTCCAATGATGCGGGCCTCGGGCACGGGAAGAGTTTCATATTGGGGGATCGGATAGATCTTGAATGTTGGTGGCATGACGTCTGGAGGTAGCCTATGCCATGAATTTCGAGCCGCTTTCTGGTTCTCTGCCCTGTCACTGAACGGTGGCCGTTCAAGGAGCTCGTCGAGGGTCAGGTCCGAAGTCATCTCCCCCAAACAATCTCCGGACCATACTGTTGGGCAGGACGCGCAGTCGCTCGAGCAATGATGTCTTTCTGCATCATAATCATCCGACTTGCCTTCATAGTCTCTCCAGTTGGAACCGTTCAATAGGCCTGGCCAGACAATAGTTCGATTCTTCCCCACGACCAAAGTCAACGGCTCACCATCGATCACTTGGTGAATACCCAGCGAAGACTCCGCCGATATATCGACATTCTTCAAGCCCATCAGAGCACCTGATCCTTTGTTGCCAGGACCATCGCCATCAACCGGTGCCGGGGCGAGGGTAAAGTTGTTGCAGAGCATAGCGCCCAGGTTCCCCGTGAAGCTCACTCCGTACTCGTATCCTCCCCCAACTGCCAGAGAGCCGACGCAGAGCGCCTCCTTGTCGCAATCGTCAGCCGGATCCGCCGTCTTCTGGTAGTCGGCATCGGGCTGAACATCATCGACAAACTCCCAATAGCTGTCGTTGCCGTGTTTCCCTTCATACCTCACGGCATGACCGCCGCTGTCGGGCACACGCAGGTGACTGAACGTTGCTATCCTCCCGCTATCGTCGCCGTCGAACACCCAAGCCGGAGGGACCATGGTCCGGGTACATACTAGACCTCCTAGGGCCCCGGAGACGGTGATTGCTCTTACGTATCCGTTCGTCTCGAGCATTGCTGCGCATGATGTGGAAGAGACGTTGTGTAGGAGGATCCCGAGGTTGAGCCTGTTGACGAGATTGATGCCCGTGGCGTTCCACATTGTATTATTGGGGCCTTTTGTTAGTTTCCTACGGGGTTCGGAAGATGAGTTGTCTTTAAGGTTTTGATTGTTGACTCTTCTTTTTGCTGAACGAGGAGGATGGGGGGATGAAGTTATATGTATGAAGAGAGAGAACATGATGGTGAGACTTTAAAGAAGCTCATGTCGGTCAAGTGTTGATCGGGTTTCACGGTCCACGTGGTGTAATTACGAGCCGTCTTTGCAGCATTAAAGTGCGGTAGTTGAATCTCCGAGGTATAGCTCAAGTCTCTATATAAGTCCACGCATTGATATATGATTGTACACGTGTAAGGTAAACAGACGTCTTTGAATTCGGTGACGTTTTCTCTTCATCTTGTTGAAGATATAGCTCTCTTGACGCGGGCTCTAAATGCGTCCAAGTCCTCTATTAAATACCGTAGTCTTGGAGAAGAGAGAGAGAGAGAGAGAGAGAGAGAGAGAGAGAGGAAAAGAGAGGTAGAGATAGATGGAGGGATGGAGGGACGGAGAGAGGGAGACTTTGTCCATCAACGCCAGTCACTACCAAAGCAGACTCAGAAGCAAGGATAGCAAACGAATGGGTACACGCAACAACGTAATGGAAAAGTAGTCTTCTACTTCCTTCTACAAGAGTCTACAACCTTCGTCCCGAGGCTGCCAATGAAGGATTGGCAGAAAACAAGACTGTAAGAAACATGACGCCGGGCAACTCAACGGGATGAATTAACCAACCCTTGCGTACCTGTAAAGGGATCGCCAAAACACAATGAGCACACACTTCTCTTGCTGGTTTCAACAGCTTGTGGATTCGGCGTAATAATTTAGTCCTTTTATGCTGCCTCTTCCGTCCGGGAGATGTTGCACAAAGTCCTCGTTATAGCACCTTTTGTAAGTATTTTCGTAAATTACGGCTGTATCTGGATACTCTGCTTATGCCGAGGGCTATTACCGAGATGGCTGGCATGGGCTTGGCCTTGTGTGCTGCCCTGTGAAGTTGCGTCTGTACATACGTCTTTGTACATGTCTTATGCTGAAGATTGAAATGAAGACTACCGGGCTATCAAGCTTCTTCCCTTGTAGGATGGCAAGAGATGAGAGTGGCTGTTGTCACCGCGTTTGAGTCTGCAAGCGTTTCAACCAGACTTTGCCATATATTAGGGTGTTATGAGGATGGGTAACGGAAAAGGCAAAGCATTGCTTCTCCCTGACTTCTCGGTATCTACTTTAAAAAGGTGGAGCGGGAAAAAGAAACAAAAACACTCGCCAATCTCGTCGTTTCGTTTACGATATCACGCCCTTGGCATTCATTCACATGAGGCATTACCCATCTGCTCTCACTCCGCTTCAGCTTTCAATGCGTCGCCTAATCGGTATCGTCTCCTATTCGAAGCCCGTCTCTTTTTCCCCTCTGTCACCTCTTGAAGAAATTCGTTCTCAAAAGGACATGGTGATCTATATCCGTGAAGCGGCTTGGATTACGGAGGCTGAGCTGCCAGGAATAGGACGAGCTTGCCCAGGATTTCAGGGAAATGAACTCAGCCTGCCCTATAAGGACAGACGGCGATGAGACCTTTTCATTCATCAACAGTTCTCAAGAAGCCAGCCTTGTATGGCACATATATTGTCTTGGACCGAGGTGTCGTGAAGGGCTGTAGTGATCGAATCACATGGACAGGGGTTCTAGAAGAACCTGTGGGACTTGTGAGACGAGAACTGGGTTGCGTACTGAGGCACCAGTTACGAGAGAACTTTGAAGTCTCGTCACAACTTCACAATAACTTTTGTATTCATGATGAGTGTACAAGTAAAGCCCTGCTGTTCAAAAACGGAAAATATCCCTGCCTGTCCATCCCATACGCTGAAGCATCTCACACACGTTCTCCTCCAGCTCCTTCGGCCCACAGACAAGAATCTTATCCCGTCCCGTACCATCACAGGGCCCGATATCAGCCTCCACCATGGCTTCATCGATACGACCTCTTCGCCCCGTCCAAGTGTCAGATGGCTGTGTCAGGGTATGGCGTAGTCGTCTTGTCCCCCTGGCCGAGCCGAAGATGGAATCGAGCTCAGAACGGCAGAGGATATCATCCTCGGTGTGATTCCCGTACAGGACTGTACACTCGGTCGGATCCTCCTCGTCTTTTGCCATTGCCTGTAGTACTTGAAAGATGGGTGTGATGCCGGAACCGGCGCAGATCATGTAAAAGCGTCTGACGTGAAACTCGTCTCCTCCGATTGTGCAAAGGCCTCTTCCCTGATACTGAAACTTTCCGACAGGTCCTTTGAAGTCGATCAAGTCGCCGAGGGGTATACAGTCCAACGCCTGCGTCATCTTCCCGCCCTCTGGCCGCTCTGGGCAGCTGCGGTAGATCTTGACGAGAACATCCATGAAGCCCCTGTCCGTCCCCTGAGATATCGGGGTGTAGGCGCGGATGATGGTGCTCTTCGTACGAGAGGACGGATCCTGGAGTCGCATCAGGACGTGCTGACCGACCGGCAAACCTATCTGCTGCTCCTCGTCTTGTAGCTTGAAGCGGAATATCTTGGCATCGGATGAGACGTCGATCTTTTCGTGTAAGACTGCGCTGGTCCATTGGTTTGAGACGAGGAATACCGGCCGTAGAGGGTCGTTTTCGGTGATGGCAGCTTCTTTATCGTTGAGCGTGGCGAGTGCCGTTTCGTCGAGTTTGCCGATGTGATAGTCGATCATCATCTTCTTCGCCGTTTCACTGTCTAGAGTCAAGAGTTAGCTTGATGAAATGTCGGTATCTTCGCGAGGAAGAAGACATACGGATAGCCATGAATTCGTCTGTAGCGTCTTGCGCAGCAACACCTGTTATAGAGGTAGCTCCGCCCGGATGATCCTTCAAGAAGCCTGTGCCGTCGTAGACGTGGCCGTTGACCACGAACCAAGGATACGTCTCGTTTTTATGCTCCATCAGCTCTTGAGCTGTGATGAGTCGGTTGACGGAACTGTTGGTCATGACGATTTCTTTCTCCGGCTCTTGCTCCACGACTTCATCCTTTTCCACCCCTGACAGGCTTTGTCCCCAGAAGCCGTTGAGCAGATCCCCGCCAGACTTCTTTACTCTCTCCATCCAGCCGCCTGGCATCAGTGCAGGCTGGGTTGGATGCTCGAACGTGAGGGAGCCAGACTCTTTGTGAATCACGACTCGGAACCAGTTGTTGTTCATCATCCCCAAGACACTCCAGTACATATCTCGCGGCTGGACCATCAAGCCTTCGTCCATGGCGCGCACCATGATGTCGTCGGCGGCCTCCAGCTCGACCATGGGGATATCAATCTCCCAGAAACACCAACAAAACGACGTGTCTCTCCACCAGACGTCCAGCTTGCCGCCGAAGAGAGTATCGTCTTGATGTGCTTGCCTGTAAAGGTCTTCCGGATAGTTGACGTCTGCCAGTTTCCACGTCTTGCCTTGGTCGAGCGTGACTTCGACTCGAGTGATTCTTCTGCCTCCACCGCCGTACGCGTATCCTTTAACCCTGTACGTCTCTCCTCTCGAGATGGGCACCTTTTCATCGTGCGCCGGGTAGCATATGGCGCTGTTGGAGTTGAGGTCGTAGATGGCGTATCGCTCGTCCTTCCATACTTTGACGTTGGAAGGGTCGGCGCTGGCTTCTGGAGTTATCATGGTGGGAAGCACCCGGTTGTCATAGATGTGATACCAGTTCTCGCTAGGCTCTGCCGTCACGATGATCCTCTTTAGCCACTTCACGCTGCGGCCGCCGATTTGCCCCGGGATGACGACGCGGACGGGCTTGCCGTGGTCCGGGTGTAAGGGAAGGCCGTTCATCTTATGAGCGACCAAGATGCCCTTTTGCTCGTCCATACACCAGCTGAGCTTGACCGAGGTGCCGTAGTAGCCGTTGGGGAGCTTGTCCGCGCCCTCGAAGCACACGTATCTGGCGCCCTTCTTGTACTGCGGCTCAGCTTGGGCGAGAAGCTTTCCGATGGCCGTGCCGGTCCAGAGGGCCGTCGACAGTCCGGCTGGTCCCCAGGAGAATCCTTTTGATTTTCGAACGACGTTTTGTTCTTTCCGTCGGTTTCCCGCGCAGACGAGTGTGATGGGATACGTCACTTGATCGTAGGAGAGGAGGTCTCTGAGGCTGAGCGTTATAGGTTGAGCAACCAAGCCTTCGATAGAAAAGGTCCAATCATCGACATCTTCATCTTCGCATTGCGGTACGGCGCCGTGGTTCCGCACGTAATGCAGGTTCTCGCTGGTGAGGAAGCCCTCGTCGTAAAGTTCGCTAAGGGGAGCTTCGACGTTGAGAGGATGAACGCCAGTAAGACGGATGAGTCGTGGATCTCGCGGGACGTGGCTGTCGGGGGTCTTCATATCCTCGGTCATGATCGTCTTGGGAAGGACTGCAGGCGGTAGTGGATAGGGGGTCGTGTCTTGCTTGAAGGAGAGATCAATGCTCGACAGCGGCGAGCGGGTGCCTTCATCTTCGGAGCTGTAACTGTCCGAAGACTTTGCGATTTCGGAGGAGCTCGAAGATGAGTTGAACATTTCTGAGGAGATTAGAGACGGGTTGAAGACGTCGGGAGCCATCGTGGGTTTGTATGAGAGAGGTCTTGTTAGACGAGGGCGAACATATGGGTGAGGAGATTCCGAGTAGATGTCGTAGTGTAAAACGCCACTGATAGTATCATCATTCAACTTATAACAAGCACGGGGATATCCGAAATATCAATCAGAGCCACCACAGATAGAGGGCAGCATCGAGGACGAAATGGAACAGTAACACTCAGATTACCTGATCGGTAAACCCATGTTCCGTGGTTAAAGCTGAGTCCAGCTCGTAACTAAAAAAATCGCTCAACCACGTTCATCCGGGGCTAGATCGACGGTGCGGTTGGGAGGAAGGAAACGGGCAACGGCTGAAACATCTGACGATCGACGGTAAGGGTCTTCATCTGCATGCCTAACCGTTGGATGGGTATTTCGGGGGTTCAGGGATGGAGGGATGCGGGCTTCACCAGATCGATAAGAAGGATTACGAGATTGATGCAGTGACGGTTGATGATGATGGTAATGATGATGGCTGACATGCAGCCGGTTCAAGCCTTTTTTGCCCCCCTTTCACGAAGCATGCATCCGAATAGATTCGGTCAGAACTGACGGCATCGAACATACATACCTACATACATACAGCCACAGACCGCACAGACAAGGGACATTGGGGTGCGTGGGCCTCGACGGATAGCGTTGCCGAGGAGGTCTTACATTGGTGTTATTCTACTTTCGACCTAGGATCTACTAGAGGGTAGATAGATACTACCAGGCAGGGGGAACTGTTGGCCGTTCGTACGGAGTGGTAGTTGCTGATTGCGAGTCTTGACCGGTGTTTCATGACGCCTCAGACACCTCTATCTGCATGCGCTGCCGGTTGAGGAGGCGTTCGGGCGTACGGATAGAGATGGCTCCGTCTGTCCGAGTGACGACTGATATCTTCCCATGGCTTTCGCATGCGTACCTACCATTGGCTATCGTCACACGTGTCGATAGTGAGGTTTGGTTTGCATAAGTCGTAATCGAGAGACATGGAGAGACAAGAGTAATCTATCGGCTTACATAGGGACCTGGTCATGATGAATTAGAGCTGGAAACCCCTATTTTCCCAACTTGGCATTGAGATGACGGCATCATGTCTTATTCTCACGTGTTACGACAACTGGTGGATGAGGCGACGACGGGAATGAGGAACCAACTGCCCTCTACCACTGCATATAAGGCTATACAGTAAACCTGAGACGTAGTTCGCTTTAAGAATAGGTAGTGAGCAGGCTTGGAGCAAGAAAGGGGGCCAAGACCCATCAACTAGTGGCCGCATCAAGCAATAGGTAGTTGAAGCACCCAGCTTAAGGACTTCTTCCTGGCCAATACCGTTGCCAGTCGTTCTCGGCACTTGAACGTGAGGCGTTCTGCACGCTGAGCTTGGCAATATTGTACACGTTTTAGATGTAAAACACAGCTGTGCCTGTCACAGGTGTCAGTGATGAACTAAAGACTTGGCAGTTCTCACTCATTGTGGTTTCTTTTCTTTTCATTCTTCGAGAGTGATACAGACATCTTCAACCATCTCCCTACCCTTTCCCTATGTATCCTTACAATGGCCAACAAACAATAGACTCAATCACTTCTCCTTTGATATTCTTTCCTTCTTTCTACCTCTGTGGATCGCTTCTCATCTCCCACGATTCGATAGAAGACTTGAATCCCAAGAAGCTCACGAGATGGCGTATCGTGAGTGGAATTGGGATATTGACCGTCATCTCAATCGCTTCATACCGCCTCCGCCATGGCATCTTATCCCCTATCCCCTGGATCGCTTCCTCGGACATCGCCAGGACAAATCACCACCGACTACAGGCAATATCTTGGTCATGGTTTGGGCGTTCTTCGGCATTCTCTTGACCATCTCTCTTATCGAGGGCGCTGTCATGAGCGTGCCTTCTTTCGTGGCCAACGACGGGCCTATAATAGTTGGTTCGTTGGTAAGTTCCCTCTCAGTTAGTTAACAAGACAGGGGTAATGGCTACATGGAAGCTGATCTCAACAAGGGCGCCTCTGCTGTTCTCGAATTCCTCGTCATCGATTCCCCCCTGGCACAACCTCGCAACGCCGTCGGCGGCCACATCATCGCGACCATCGTCGGCGTCGCCATCTCCAAGCTCTTCCAACTCAACGACAACTTTCACGATATCCGATGGCTGGGCGGCGCCTTTGCCTGCGCCGCCGCGACGGTCATCATGGCGCTCACGAAGACGGTGCATCCGCCTGCGGGCGCCACCGCGCTGACGGCCGTCGTCGACTCCAAGCTCGTTGCCCTCGGCTGGCTGCTCGTGCCTGCTGTCATGGTGGGCAGCTTGTTGATGCTGGGAATGTCGTTGGTCATCAACAATATCGATCGTCGCTTTCCTTTGTACTGGTGGACGGCGGCGGACCTTGGCCCGGTTTCTGCGGTTCCGGATCAGGGCAGTTCAACCAAGGTCGACATGGAGAAGGGAGTCTCCAAAGGGGACGAGTTCGAAGTTGAGAGCATCTCTGATGGCGGCAAGGTGGGCCATGACATGCCTCCCGGTTACCAGAGAGAAGAGTCTCGTTACGGCATGGGGGCAGATCGTCCCCAGTGGATGGCTGAGAGGATCAAGCTACCTGAAGGGACTAGATCTCATTTTCTTCATGAGCTCGAACTCATCGTCAGGCCTGGGGAGATTATCTTCCCGCGGAGGATTGTCTTGGCGGAGGAGGAGGAGAGGATACTGCAATCTATAAGCCAAAGGCTGCGCTTCTTATAACCTTTATTTAATTAAGACTGTAGATATTTCATATTCGAGTTAAGCTATAGGATAGGAACAGATCTGCTCGGTGAAAGACCAACTGATCATCCCGGTGATCGGCAGGTCGCCTGTCAGCGGTGTTGACAAACGTTGACTCGGGGAACAACTAGAATAGTAAGGACGGCGAACGCCTTGATGATGTACATACATATATCCCGCAGCTAGATGTACATCTGAGAAGCGATCAAGTTGCTGCAGCAGGGATAAACTGTTGAGATAGTTAAATAAGTATTTCTCATCGCGTTTGATCGCATGAGCATCCATCTACTAATCATATAGAGACGCCGTCATTTCCCCCCGTTTCAAGATCGACTGTTGCAGGCCCTCAAGAAATACTAAACATGATGCAATAACACGCATGTCTACGGATATGTTGAAGTGATATCGACCACGGCAGGAAAACCCTCCTCCTCTGCCGCAGCAGGGATTCACTCGATTACACAACATCGGCGGCGACAAACGGTTGAGAAATCAGTCCAACTGCATGTTTCGTGTATGTAGACGATGAGACACGGGAGGAAAAGGGTCTTCCTTCCCCTTGCCTTCACCGCTTCCCTTCCACCAGCTAGTTGTCTCAGTTGAAGCCAAGACGTCAATGAAAAGTGGTGACAACACTTGGAAGCCTTACTTGAATGGCTTGTCACGTCAGTGAGTTGAGGAAAGTCTTCAAACGATGTTACGGCTATAGAGTTAATGTCATACTAGTAATGTGCCAGACATAGCCTGTGATGCTACCGCATTCAACTGTTAAAAGTAAGCTTACTTTTGCATCTCCTTAGTCCCCTCCCCCGCGATGCTACGTCGATTTAAAGTCGATGGAGTTCAACGCTACCCCGGATCGACGTTCCGGGGACGCACGGAGATCCGGACTGTGACAGGAACCCCTTTCGGCTCCGGAGGTGGAAGCTATTGTTTCACACCCTACCTTGCCTCTCCTTGACGGTGCTCTTTGACGACGGCCTTGTCGACTTTTCCCCCCTTGTCATGCTGGGAATTGGCGTTCCCGATAGATGGCTTCTCACGCACAGCGGATATCTGAAACTTGGCATCTCCTCGCGTAGTTTGAAGAGGAAGTCGTCACGGGAGAGCCTCCGTCTGAGCAATGGACATCCCTCTCTTGGCAGTGATGAGTAGTCCCCCGAGAAGAAACGTAACCATGTATAAATCTATGCTTCCGGCACCTCTCTTGATCAAGTCATGAAATCTTTGACGAGACTCTGATAACCTACACATATGGATGTTTGATCCTTGAAAGAAAAAACCACCATCTAGTTGATGTTCCACTCTCTTTTTCTTATGACAAAAATGCATTCTTCTCACGTCACCGTCTTGGCTTCATTCTCCTACCTCCACTGGGCGCTTTGCCATGGAGTTATCCTCGCCGCTCAGGGAAACACCGGCTCACCAGCGAGTGTCGGCTTTCAAGGTATGATTTTTGCACGGCGCAGAACGAGTCGAGTTGGCCAAAGGACTAACTTGTGTTGTTTGTTTCTTTCTTTCTCGCAGTGAATCCGGATGTGGCCCGCGACTGCATAGGCATCAACCCATGCCAACAAGACACGACCATCATCCGAGACGCAGAGATCAAGCAGAACCTCGTCAACGAGTGCGGCAGAACTCAGCTAAACGGGAACATCGACGTGGGCGAGAACACGGAGAAGGCCATCGCCGCCAACGCCGTGACGCAGGTTCAGTCTGGAGGTCAGGTTCAGCTTACGCTCCATCAGGTGAATGCCGACGGTGCGGGACCCTACGTCTGTGACCTGGATGAGAATAGCAACTCGGGGACCATCTCACCGGTAATGAGCCATTCTCGCTTCCCGTCTGGGTTTGAAAAGAAAAGGCTGATGAGATGGGATGTTTAGAAAAACGTTACCATGTTGAGCAACGTCCCCGGAGATAATGGGCTGTCTTTGGCAAAGACGCAGCAGTTTAACGTCACGATCCAAATGCCTGACGATCTTCAATGCACAGGTGGTGAGTATTTTTTTCTCCTTTTTTTCCCCCTCCCTTACTTGTATATCATCTTCGACTGTCAAAACGACTTGTCTACTAACTCTCTTCCGCCCCCTATCCAGCTTCAACAGGAAACATCTGCACTGTACGGTGTCGCAACACCGCAGCGGCTGGCCCTTTCGGTGGCTGCTTCGCCGTACAGCAGGTCGACACGACTCCCAAGGTGAACTCGCCGGCCAACATCAACACGAGCCAGTCTCTGGACGTCATCACCAAGCAGATAGAGTCCAACCGAGCAAACTTCGACACCGCCACCGAGGCCAACAACAGAGCACAGGCAGCGGGTAGCCCGGTTCTGCGGAGGGCGGTACGGCGCTTGTTTCAAGGTTAGGCTGTGAGTTGCAAGGGGAATTGGGTCAGTGATGTATGATATATGGAGAGAGCGGAACTTTTTTTTGCTCCTGACGGAGATATACCATGATCAAATGAAGGGATAATCGCTTGGGATGTTTTTAATGTTTCTATTATCGGATTTCTCTTTGAGCGGTTATTTTCATAGACTTCTGCGAAGCGAATATTCTCATTCAATCCTACCACAGCTCGCTCGGACTGTACCGCCATCGTAGACGCTGCTGGAAGTCATCACGAGTAGGCCAAACCATGTCAGACCAGCACCCTCTCCGTTTCGGAGCAGTGGAAATCAGACATCTACAAGGTAGCTTCTTCCCAGGGCTGTGCAGAGCAAGTCGTCGTCTGGCAACGCCGGATGTATAGTATCAACGTAAAGGCGTTTCGCTATTTAAAGCCGAGAATACTTGACAAAAGATCCTTACGGTCCATTACGAGGAGCTGCATCGCTGACTCGTCTCACTATTTGATATTTCCGCGCAAGGAGTTCAAAAATAGTATAGCAGAGCAGCTTCGGTAATGCCCTGCTACAGTCGGCGACGCAATGATAGATACCTATTAGTAGATATATGAGCTATTCAGCCTACTACTATACTACACCCTTCGGATCGGAGACGGATTTAATAGCAGTGATAGTCAATAATAACATGTTGCATTAAATAGCATTAACACATTCTTCTTGTCTTGGCTGATTTAGCAAAACACAGCCTTCGTCCTCCTGCTTCTCCCAGCATGTGAGCCTCGTTTATACGCGCTTCGAACAGGTGCCCGAGTCTGCCTTACACCAAGCCTAGTGGCTGCGTAAGAACCTGCTGACCTTGTGTTTTGACCAGGCATACGAACACGTACCTACATACGTGAGTCATTGTCTTCAGAAAGGCAAACACGCAAGAACAATATGGGCGTGACAAGTAAAAATGAGGGAGTGAGGTGGGAAAAAGAGAAGGGGAGCTGTGAGTGTGACAGATTTGACAAAGAAAAAACAAAAGATACAATACGACAGAGGCAGGATTCGAACCTGCGCGGCCGAAGCCACAGCGTATCGAAGCTAATTCGAGCGCAGCCCCATAGTCCACTCGGGCACTCTGCCTAAGCGGTAGTTGTGGCTGTGAACCGTTAAAGATAAATATATACGGTATACTCATTAGCTCTATCAGCCGCAGCTTGCAAGAGTGCACCGTTGGCGGATCTGACGCTTCGACGAACGTCCACTTCATGGATTCCCTGCTTCCAGAATGAATTATCCTTCACTTGACCTGTATCAGTACCTACCTGCCCACCTACCTAGTATCTATCTTCATCGCTGATCCAACCTGCCTACTATCTACATAGGTAGGTACTCAGCTCAGCTTGTGTGAGCATCTTGGCAATGTGTGATGCGCGGCGCGTGGCGCAAGGCAGACGCGGCAGGCGAAGCACGGGCCTTCCCAAGGCCGATCACCACTTTTTTCTGCACAGCCTACCTACTAGGACTCAAGAGACCAAGGTCTTGATATGTCGTACGGCTAGGTAGGTAGGCGGGTAGGTATGTCGTCGGTAGTTGGGCTGCCTACTAGGTGAACACCCAGCCAACAACTGCATGCGGACAATTTCTTCGCAATAAGTTAAGCCCCCCGTCTACCCCCAGGACTACATCACATACTATTGGACAGCCCCCTTCCCTCCATTCCAGGACGACGGCCGTCCTAGGCTGATTTAGACGCCCCCGGTAGTAAAGTAAAGTAGAGGAAGTGGAAGAAGAAGATGAAGATGAAGAGAGAGACGAAGAAAAGAGAGACGAAGAGGCGGCAACGGCACTCGCTGGTTGGAAGCGCCCACGCCAAGCCTCCAGCGGATCCGGGGGAAGACAGACAAGGCCAAGCAAGTATCGGCTACCAGCCCCACTTGTCATTGTCAAAGCCACTGCACAAGTTGTGAAGACCACACGGGCGAAAGGGCGGGCCGCGGTTCTTAGTAATGATGAATGTCATCGAGTACTCCGTACACGCTATCCGTACACGCTATCCGTACACGCTATCCGTACCCCCTTCACAATCGGGTTGCTTCGCCTCTCACCTTTTAAAATCGTCGCCTCCTCCCCTTGCCATGTAACCTCAAGACTTTCTCTCCCTCTCTCCCTTCTACCTCAGCCACCCGTCTTCTTCTTCTCTTACACCTCCCTCGATTGTCCGTTTCTCTATCTCCTTCTCTCTTCCATCAGCTTCTTTCCCCCCCCCCCCCCCCCCGTCAGCAGCGCAGCGCCAATATCGTGTTACGCCTTGCAGCTTTTCCGAGACGGCTTCTGTCGCAAGCGGACGATAGCGCCTCCCAACGCGTCTGCCTTATATTGTTTACTCTCCCGGTCGAACTCCCCGTCTCTTCTCTCCGCAAACCCTTCACAATCATTTTCTCGCCCGCCATGGAAACAACGCCTCGATCTTCGCGCTCCTCTTCGTCGGCCTCGCGCAAGGCCAACCTCAGTATCGACCTCTCCAACCTGCCGTCACTGACGCAGCCGACATCTCCGTCCAATACTCTTCTCTTCACAAACATCAACAATATCGAAGCTTTCCGTCCGGAAAACCTCCGGACCATCCGCGATCTGATCCTTAAGACGGCGCCGATCCACGCCTTTGCACCTCTCAAGTCCTTCCGTCGCATCGTCGTCTCCTTCTTTGACGCCGACGCAGCTATATCCGTACGCAGCATTTGGGATGGTGAAGCCATCCTCGGCGAGCGCCTCAGAGTCTACTTCGGCCAGCCGACGCCCATCGAGGCCAAGGACGAACATCTTGCCCTTCCCGACTCGGGAAAGCTATTCTTCATCTCCCCTCCGCCCAGTCCTCCCCACGGCTGGGAGATGCGCCTCGAAGATGCTCCCAACAAGCTCGTTCACGCCGATGACCTAGCCGATGCGCTGGCCAAGCTGCACTACTCGGGTGACGGCCTCGACTCTCCGCTCAGCCCCGTCGACGCGTCAATGCCCGTCACCCGCCCGCGGAGTCGCAGCACCACCTTCATCTACCGTCCTGCCGACGATGGATGCAGCCCGGACCTCCCGGCCGTCGTCGTCCACGACATGACCGAGGAGCCTGGGGAAATGAGTTCTCTGGAAGGATCACGTTCTATTATGGCCCACACGGCCCGCCCCCCCGTTGAATTAATGCAAGATTGAAGAAAACCTTTCCCGCAATCAGTTTTTTTTTCTTTTTTTTTCTTCAGGGTCAGGTCTGGATAGCAAGGGCGTATCTGGCTAGGGAATACCGGCGTTTATTAGGGCAAGATTCGGAAGGATTACTTTGAAAGAGGAATCCTCCGTGTTAGTTGGCTCGGAAGAGCCCGTCGCTTTCAGCTTGCCCGTCCAAATCCCGAGCGTGGAGGGCCTCGAAGTGAGCAACCATAGGCATCATACCTCGGATGTAGTTGTTGTATGTACATATATCAAGGAAAAGTTTGATTCAATGACACTGTCTGTTCAAGGGAACAACGGCAAAGAGGATCGTGGGAGCACAGCTGGGGTGGGAATCAATCAGGAGGCAAAGATGAGACGATGCGAGCGGACCACGCCTTGCATGAGTCGCGCTCCCACGGTCGGGTGTGGTATACATGGGTATGTCACGATGTGATCTCTGCATGAATTACAGGACGGAAAACGAATTTGTTTGAATCGGTTGCTCATCGAAACGCGATTGGCACGACGCATTTACAACGTTGATGCTTCCGCCTTCCTCCTTGTATGTAGAGCTTGTAGCCTTCAGAGATGGAGCTCTTCCTTTTTCCCTAGCAATAGCATTGCTCATCTTATATACCAATCTGCGGCCTATTTCCTTCGAGGCGAATGACGATGGCCCACGTTATGCCTGAGTAGGTGGGTTCTGGAAGGAAGCGGATATGTGTGGCAAAGAGGATGAAGCTACGACGTGAGATTTTGGACCGGTCTAATGTCAAGCCGACCACCAACCTTGTCATCCGACTCATAAGAGACTCATAATAGGGGTATCGCTTTCGCGGCCGTCCCGTAGTACATGTATGTAGCCCCTTAACCCATATCCAAGGCCGGCGAGCCCTTTGGAGGGATCACTTAGGTTATCGAAACTGTCTGTAGGAATAAAGACAAACACCCACGTTGCCATCAACTGGATATGCGACTCAGGATGCGAGGCTCCTTTATACCCCTTCTGAAAACAGTATCCTTTACGATTGATTCCCTCGAAGCCTAAGTTTGCAGTCATAATTCCCTCTTGTTGAGAAGACGGCAGCGAAGTAAGGGAGCTGCGGCTTGAAAGTGCTTAGTATCGTGAACAATGACGCCCCTGAAATCGATCAACGCAGCATGGATAAGAAAAGCAACAAGGCATAGCCTCATGAGGCTTATAGTAGCCCTATGTGCGTATTCCGCAGCCTAATTTTCTTAATGTTAGTAAATTAGCCGTTATTATCCCAAAATGCCCCATCACAGACCGTCGGTCCGTCACCGAAGTCTCAAGCTGGCATCGTGTGACGACATCGAAAGGCTGTCGACCTTGGTCCACCTCTGTTACTTCTTTGCCTCATTCTAGCAACATATCCATAACTACTCAAAAGGTGGAGAGACGAGACGAACAGATGTCAGCACGGTAAGACTTTGAGCCGGTGAAAGGCTATACCCAGCTATAGGTCTATCTATGTCTACACTCTACTATATGTACGACATACCTAGTTAGAAGCCCGTGGATCCTTGAGCCCATGAAGATGGACCGCCAAACGTTCCTTGACAGCTGCAGGATTCTGAGCATCAAATCCTCTTCGGCTTTCAGTAACGGTATATACAATTCAGATCTATAGTCGTCTCTGCAATTACGTATCTACATACATACGTCGTAGGTAGCACGAAGTATGATGGTCGAGTGTTCGTACTGTACACACAACCAAGTCAGTTATCAGCAGCGACTGGCCCAACAAATCATCCAACGCTCCCGTCTCACACAATCCTCATCACTCAACCCTGATTCTGATCCCCTTCCACTATGCGATTTTTCGTGTACGCCATCGTTGTGGGCTTTGCTGCCCGAACAGTTTATTCCCATCATCATCAGTCGACGACGCATGCCTTGGAGGAGCATTCCTCAGATTCGCATCATGTCCATGACAGTCAGCTTCCCCAAGAAGAGCATGTTCCAATGACGTCTGGCAACCGTGGGAGGACGAAACCCAAGAGAAGACTGGATATCAGGCTGGTTCCCAGAGCAACTCTCCATACCCTTGGGCTCGAAAGCGGCACGCAGTATGCTGGCTATCTGGACGACAACGAAAATGACAAGCATCTTTTCTTCTGTAAGCTCAACATATCTGTTCCCGTCTTGCCCTCACTGACTTTCAAATGAAAAGGGTTCTTTGAGTCGAGAAACGATCCGGAAAATGACCCTGTTATCCTCTGGCTGAATGGCGGCCCGGGCGCTGCATCGATCCCTGCCATCATCAACGAACTGGGCCCTGCGCTCCTTGGCGGAGAGAAGGGCAGTCGTGTTAGGCGGAATCCTTGGTCCGCGAACAACAATGCCTCTCTGCTCTTCATCGACCAGCCGGTCAACACGGGCTTTTCCTACGGTGGCAAGTCCGTGAATACGACTGAGGCCGCGAGTCAAGATTTCTATCGTTTGTTGACCTTGTTTTTTAACCGATTTCCACAATATCAGAGGCAGGACTTTCATATGGCAGGTCATTCATACGCCGGCCGCTTCATCCCCATCTTTGCCCTGGATATCCTGTCTCATGCAGATCGCAACATCAACCTCAAGAGCATCATGCTGGGGAACCCTCACACCGATCCGCTCACTCTTTTCAAGTCTATGGAGCCCATGGCCTGTGGTCAAGGTGGCCGTCCCGCCGTGTTGAACGCCAGTCAGTGTGCAGCACTGAGAACCGACATGCGTCCGTGCCTTGATCTGGTGAAGACCTGCTATGATACGAACGTATGCGGAGACCCGACTGAGGCTTGCGGCAAGGCTTTACACTCGCACTTTGATCGCGACGAGCTCGACGTGCGCAACAAAGATCCTTTGGCCACGGCGAGACGCCTGTTGCTCCAAGCTCGGTACTTTAACGACACCGCCGTCAGGTGGTTGCTCAGTTCCAATGTCCACAGCTTCGTCTACTCCAACGCCACGACCTGGCAGGCGTTCTACAACACGTCCGACTGGATGAAGCCTACGCAACACTACCTCCGCGAGGTACTGGAGAGCATCCCGGTCATCGTGTATGCCGGAGACGCCGACTACATCTGCAACTGGCTCGGCAACCGGGTCATGACCGACGAGCTCGCATGGCGCGGTCACGATGCCTTTAATAATGCTGATACGAAAGCTCTTCGTTTAGCCGGAACCGGGTCTGTGTACGGCACCATCAAGGCGGCTCGGAACCTAGCCTTTGGTCGCATCTTTGACGCTGGTCATATAGTTCCGATAAATCAACCGCAGGCTTATCTGGACCTGCTTAACCGATGGACGAGAGGCGAGTGGTTTGAGAAGAGATCAGTTGGAGCCAAGGTTCGTTAGCTGTCAACTCGCAGAGCTAGAACGAAACAGGAGCCCGTTGCCGGGAGGAAATCGGATTAACTTAGCAACAAGTCGAAAGTCATAGTGATCATAGATAGCTATCATAGCTTGAATAGCATTTCATATGTGTCTGATTGAACACTTTTCGTCACCGAAGCCAATGAACCCAAGAATGTGCTTCGGTCAACAGCTGCAGGGTAGTGCCTCGGTGAGTCGGTGAAGATCCGCGAACGGCCCGGAGAAAGCTTCTTCCGCTGATAACAAGTCCGGGTTCCCCTTGGACCCTTGTCTTATGCAGCTCAATTTTTTCCTCGCCTTCGACACTATCACGTCAACTTTTTGCACGACTGCACTTCGCACGTCGTCTTCCGACCCTATCGAGCAGCTCAGCTATGAGCTGTGTCTGTGGGAGCTTGCCATGGCGCTTCTTCGTTCAAAGTCTGATCCGGGTTCATGGACTCGAGTCTTCACGCTTCCTGGGAACTGCCCGTACCGTTCCTTGGCCCGTGAAGACGCCATTTCAGCAGCGCGCATTTCATCTGCTGCAGGGACCGAAACTGTATGAGGCGAGCACAACCACGAAGGAAGAACCACGGACATCCACAACACCGAAAGTCCGGGGCACTTCGCCTAAGACACCAAGCGCAGCCGTTTCTACCTCGTCAGACAGACCGCGGGTAATTCGATCGCAGAATGCGGATGGGAAGTCCAACTTCAGGAAGAAAGAAGGCGATCGACATGACCGAAATGTGTCGTCACGTCGAACCGACTCTGCGACGCCGCCATCAAAGAGCAGAAGTGGCTCCGTTACGGACAAGCAGAGGAGAGCTGAGGCTTCTGCTGGTGAGCGCGACAGGACCGGCCCTCCATGGGAGAAGCCCAAAAAGGAACGATGGATGATTCAGAAAGAGGCGCTCAAGGAGAAGTTTCCCGAGGGTTGGAAGCCGCGAAAGCGCCTCTCTCCGGACGCCCTCACCGGGATCCGCGCCCTTCACGCGCAATTCCCCGACATCTACACGACGCCAGCCCTGGCAGAAAGGTTCAAGGTTTCGCCGGAAGCCATTCGTCGGATCCTAAAGAGCAACTTCAGGCCCAGCGAGGAACAAGAGGAGGCAAGAAGGGAGAGATGGGAGCGGAGAGGGCTGCAGGTGTGGGAGCGCAAGGCGGCGCTGGGCATCAAACCGCCGCGCAAGTGGCGCGAGATGGGCATCGCGCGAGATCCCAGTCATCACGATCGGGCGATGAGGTCCTCAAAGTGGGAGAAACAAATGGAGGAGGAGGAGATTCGGACGTATCAAAAGCAGTATCTGGAGAGGCGGGCGAGGGAGCAGAAGGGCTCAGGGGAGGCGTCCGGGACGTGAGCCGAGTTTCAGCTTCTTTTCACATAGACGGGTTCTGTAGCCCTCTAACTGTATGGGTGCAGGCCAGTGGGTGTTGAGACATAGCTTAAAGTTAGCGCGGTACGTGATGCCCGGACACCGGGTCAAGGAAAAATCAAAGCCGCCGTCGAGGTGTCGCGACGAGGCCAGAGCGTCGTCAGCCGAAGAAAAAAAAAACGCCGTTGACCGTTCGGCGCGTTTATTAAAGTTATACTTCCAGTCCGAGGCGGATTCTTTCTTCTCCTGAGAGGGGACGGCCTCTGTGCGGGGGGAGAGCCTTGTTGCTGTGTCGTGTTGTCGTCGGTCCTCGTCCTCTCTTTGGCTTCTTATTCGCTTCAGCGATTCTAGTCCTTATCCGCTTCATCCGAATCCTGCCTCTTCCGCCTCGACCTTCTCAATATCGGCCTTCGCCTCGCCTCACTCTGGTTTTCTTCCGCCATCTCAGCCTCCTCTTGCCTCGGAGTCCCTCGTCTCTCTCGCTTCCGCACCAGGCTCCGCTTCCCCCACCCGCTCCATCATGCCGACCACGACAAGGCGCCCGCCGCCGCCCGAACGCGAGTCGTGGTTCGCGCCCCTATCCATCGACCTCTTCCTCCGCGTCTTCAAGGTGTCGATATTTCACCCTTTCGTCTGCTGGATGGTGCCACTATGCCTCCGCGCGCAGACAGTGAGATGGGATGCGACGCGCATGATCGTGTCCATAGGCTGGGCCATCTTCATCACGCTTTGTTGGATAGCCGACTCCGTCAACCAGCGGTTGGCTCACGGGGCGCCGCGGCAAGTGGACTTAGACGAGGAGGTCATCGTCATCACCGGCGGCGCCAGCGGGCTGGGCATGCTGATTGCCGAGGTCTATGGCATGCGAGGCGCCACTGTCGCCGTACTGGATGTCAATGACATGGAGGATGGTGAGGCCCGCGGTGTGAGCTGCTACCGCTGTGACGTGCGGGACAAGGCCCAGGTGGCCAAGGCGGTCGTCGACATCGAAAGAGATGTGAGTTCCATCAACCTGTCTCCCTTTTGAGACAGGTCAAGCTCTGACGAACCGCAGCTCGGGACGCCGACGGTACTCATCAATAACGCGGCTATCGTCGTGGGAAAGCCCTTCCTTGACCTCTCGCTCGATGACATCGACGCCAGCCTCGCCACCAACTTGCTGGGGCCCATGTACTGCCTCAAGGCCTTCTTGCCCGCTATAATCCGCGGCGGTCGCGGCGGTACCATCGTCAACATTTCTTCCGTCATCGGGCATCTCGGCGCGGCCCAGCTCGCCGACTACGCAGCGGCCAAGGCCGGCTTGACGGCCCTGCATCGGTCCCTGTCGGCCGAGTTGCGCGATTCACATCCAGACATCCGTACCGTTCTCGTCACCCCGGGTCAGATCACGACGCCTCTCTTCTACGGCGTGCAGACCCCCAATAGCTTCCTGGCTCCTGTCGTCGAGCCCGTCGACGTAGCCAAGGAGATTATTGCGGCCATCGACAGCGGCTCGGGCCTCACCACTGCCATGCCCTTTTATGCGCGCTGGATCGATTGGTACAACGTCTTGCCTGCCGGCCTCCAGCTCGTCGCGCGGAAGCTCTCGGGCATCGACCGGGGTATGAAGACGTTTGTGGGGAGGAAGGGCCTTGAGTCTGAGGTGACAAGGGAGCGGGCGAGGCGAGCACCAGACATGGTTAAGCAGGGCTAGCTATGGATTGGGCTATTCCGCAGAGGACGGACGATGATGGGCTTTGCAATCTGCACGATGCTTAGACTGGTATCTAGCATCGTCTTGTAGACGGCCGCCATCCGTCATTGTATCTCGTCCTTCCATGGCTCTTGGTGACATTATTTTACATCTGCGAAGCGAAGGACAAAGAATTTAAGGGATTAGAATGCATAATGATGGCACATTTCAATCGTATCATTACCCGTACACCCTACTCTCATTCAGGAAGGAACATTTTATAGTAGGTATCTACTGTCAGGTCTGAGTGATGGTGAAGACGATGCGTTGACAGCCTTCGATCACGTTACCAGCAAATCCGAGACTCAGCATTCAGCGCGGCCACGTGACCCCCAGCTAGCTGAGCGCGGCGAGCCTACTTCTTCCCGTTGGCGGGGCATATATCCTTCTGGAAACCCTTCCACCACGACCACCACCGCAAGTGACGTTGGAGGAACAGCTGCCGACGAAGCCTCAATGCCAGCGTCTCAGACTCACCTGCTATCGGCCAGAACATTCTTTGGCCCGCGCCATGTCCGCCCCGGCGCCGCAGCTTCTATCCCGTAGGGCCCATCACGGTCCGCCTCCCGCCGAGCCCCCCGCCAAGGTGAGGATGCTATCCCCGCGACGAAGTGCCTTGCCGCTCGTTCTGACGATTTGAGTGTCTAGGGCAAATCGATTCTCGATCCTCATCCGCAGCGACCGTCTCGTGGTGCTTCCACGGGAGAAAAATCCCAAGATGCTGCCAAGGTGCGACGCCGTTGCCCCCCTTGGCACTGCCATGTTCCGTCTGCTGACGCCCGGTTATCTAGAGCGAGTCATCGAAGCGAACAAAACCTAGGCCCGTCACCCAGGGTGAAAAACTCGTCATCCGCCGTTTGCCCCCGGGCATGACCGAAGCCGAGACCGTCTCCATCCTCGGGACCGACTGGGAGGTGAACAAGGGCAAGGTCGACTGGTTCTCCTTTTGCTCTGGAAAGGTCTCCGTTGAGTTCGTCTTCTACGGGCCCTTTAATCTCGATTTTTTTTTTCTTCACTCACTGACAATGCTGTATCAGTCCTGCGAAACCGTCCCGGCCTGGAAGGGCCTACATCCATCTCGTGCGAAAGGACGACATGATGGCTCTCAGTCAAGTCGTGCGCAGCGCAACGTGGGAAGACGCCAAGTCGTCCTTTACGAGCCCCTCACTTGTCGGTCCGCCTAGCCTCGAATTCGCGACGTACAAAAAAATACCCAGCACCCGACGACGAATCGATCCCCGTCAAGGCACCATCGATCAAGACCCTGAGTTCATGGCTTTCCTTGAAGGCCTCGCAAATCCGGTGCCGTTGAGGGAAAGCCTCGATGCGGACGACGCCGAAGACGGATCTAAGGAGAACGGCAAAATCACGACGACGCCTCTTGTCGAGTTTCTCAAGGAGAAAAGGGCAAACAAGGGCAAGGAAAGCGTCAAGAACGCCAAGACCGGCCCAGTCAAGGGCAAGGCGTCCGAGGATGCCTCGAAGAAGAGGACTCGGGATGCCAAGACGGAGAAGTCTACCAAGGAGCCGGTGAAGATTCTGACGAAGAAGCCTACGGCGGAGCCGGCCCCCGAGGTCGCAGCCAGTCCAGCTTCCGCAGCCGACGGAGCCAAAGGTCGCCGAGCGGGGATAGCGGCCGCCGCACGCATCTTACAGCGAGACCTCGGCCTGAGCCCAGGCAGCGCCCACCGACGAGCGAGGCACGACGCCGCGAAAGCAGAAGCCGCAACCAGCAAGGAACCGACAGCACCCGCCAACGAGGCGGCTCAGCCGTCGTCGGTGATCTCGAAGACAACCACGACGACGACAACGACGCCTACAGCGACGCCCGCAGCGACAGCGACGAAGACAGCGACACCTACAGCGACAGCGACGAAGACAGCGACGAAGACCATGACAAAACCATCGGCAACGGAAGCAGCATCCAGTACCCCCAAGCCGTCACAGCCGTCGCAGAGTCGCAGGGCTCGTAATAGTAAGGCCGCGGAAAGGGGCAAGGCCACAGAGAGTCCACCGACGACTACGCCCGTCATTCTCAAGAAAAGAGGCGATGACGAGGTCCCCCTACCGACGACGAGCGTGCGGTCACCCGCATCCAAACCAGCTGTCAACGGCAAGCCACCGGCGGCGACGTCGACAAACAACACGGCCAACAAGGCAAAAGCCCCATCCGCTCAGAAGAAGGCGCCGGCAGTTACGGCGGGTGCGACTCGCGCATTTGTCAAGCACGTCAACGCATCGCAGGGGGTGACGGAGGCGGTTCTGCGTCAGGCCTTGGAGGCCTTTGGCACGGTCACCCTCGTCGAGGTGGACAAGCGCAAGGGCTTTGCCTATGTCGACTTTGCCGACCACGACGGTCTCGTCAAGGCCATCGGCGCCGGCTCGGTTCAGGTGGCCCAGAGCGCGGTCCAGGTGGTGGAGCGCAGGGAGAAGAAGGCCCCGGCCGCGAGCTCTCCCGCCCCTGAAAAGGCACCATCGGGGCGTGGACGGCGCGGCAGAGGCGGTGGCGGTGGCGGTGGCGGCAAGGCTACTGCTGCTACCAACGGCACGGCCAACGGGCCGGCGCCGACTCTCGTGGCCAGCACGGGAGGGTCTGGATGAGGATTTTTTTTGGGCTCGGGTGGACAAAATGATGTGTCCGCAACAACAAGACGAGAACAAGGTCCTTTGCTTCATCGCAGCCTCAAGATGGCAGGCATCATGCCTCACGATGGCGCCGACGAAAGGCCCAAAATATTCGAAGGCTTCACGCTCTCAAGGTAACGCCGGCGTTTTGAAGCGGCGTCGCCGGAAATGCCACCGCGCGCTTCCCATTCCGCCCTTTTTTCCCGCGATCCTGGCGTCTCGTCTCAGCAACGAAAAGAGAAAGAAGGAAATGAGAGAGGAGAGTGAAGAGTGAAGAGAGAAGAGAGAAAGGGGGGGGGGGAGGAGAAAGAGAGAGAGAATAAGAAGAAGAAAGAAAGAAAGAAATAACGTCTTTCCATCGACAACGATCCTCGCAACGTTTAAGCGTGGCTTTTTTTAACCATATAATCTTTTTTTTTTTTCACCTTTTTATATCGCCAGCTGCGGTATAGAGCAAATTTGACTGCTGTCCTTCTTTATTTCGTTTCTTTTCTTTGTTTGTTTCACCTTGAAGCTTCCGTTGAGAAGGAAGGTATTGGAGTCTGAGAGACGAAAGGGGGGTATCCTCTCCTTGCACCTTTACATTCTTTTATCCGTTGCGGACGTCGAGTGTACGGTATCTACACCTCAGTCCAAATACCGTTCTCGACTTTTTCTTTGCCGTCTTTATCTTCTTCAGCATCTTCGTCATGGTCCCATTTCAGAATGGACTTTCTCATTCCTTGACTTTCACCATCTTCCTTCTATCCTTTCTTCTCATGGCAAATCTTGGTCGAAGAGGTATGATGTGACATCGCGTCTGGACTTTCTATCTCGCTGAGGACAAGGGGAGGAAGAAAAGGGGGGGGGGATGTGGAAGCGAAGATGGTTACGGCTATGACTGCTTCCTTGTACCGTCAAATCACCGTTCGTTTTTCTCATCTGTGACTCTTCTCTTCAGCTCTTTTCTCTTCCGCCGTAGAGGCCTTGTAGGTAGACCGTAGTCACTTCGTCACCATCACTCGCGATATAACAAGGAGGAAGAAGCGAAACATTGTACTTGTACAGTTTGGTGCGTGAACAATTCATTCATTCATTCCTACTTACAGCCTTCATCGGCACGTACATACGCACCTCCATCAACCCGTCCATCCATAGCGTCATTCGCGACATCATCTATGGGTAGGTAGCTGGATAAGAATCACCTCTGCAAAAGCAACTGACCCAGCCCAGCTCGCAACAGATACAAAAAAACAGCCAAGAAGAAGCCGACGGCGACCGCCTCGGGCTCGGCACAGATGCGCTTCG
Organism: Ophiocordyceps camponoti-leonardi (nom. inval.); assembly: GCA_003339455.1. Lineage (NCBI taxonomy): Eukaryota > Fungi > Ascomycota > Sordariomycetes > Hypocreales > Ophiocordycipitaceae > Ophiocordyceps > Ophiocordyceps camponoti-leonardi. The sequence goes on from PDHP01000008.1 coordinate 428,824, forward strand.
CCCGCGCCCTGGCGTCGACCATCCACAGAACCTGCCCGGCATCCCTCCGGGCGGTGCGCAGCCCCGGCAAGCCGTCGATGCTCTCCGCGTTGTTCTTCGCCTGATAGTCGAGCATCTTGTTGTCCTGCACCGTCTTCCGCGAGAAGTGATCCAACGTAGGCCGCGCCTCAAAGACAGCCAGCTCATAAAGCTTGTCTTCGCCTGCCGTCTCCTTTTCCAGCTTGGCGCGCAGGGAGGACTCGTCATCGTTGTCGCCGTCGTCGTCGTCGCCGTCGTTGTCGCCGTCAGCTCCCGAGACCTTCAACGACTTCTTGACTCGAGGAACGGCAAAACCGCAGCTCGTCTGGACCTGCCAAATGTCGCAGACGATGACGGCGCGGGCGCCATCAAAGGCGTCGCGCTGTCCCTTGGCGATGGTACGCACCAGGTCGGAGAAGGCGGGCTGATCCCACTCGACGACGCGGGCGCGGCAGAAGACGCGAAGGATGCGCGGCAAGGAGCCGAAGCTGATGAACAAGAGGCACAGCCGGCCGTTCTCGTAGGCGTGCGAGATGGTCTCGCATCCGGAGCCGGTCCGGTCGATGTAGGCGCATTGACTGGGGCTGAGGACGGCGAAGTGGGTGTCGGTCATACCCTTGGGGGAGACGTTGACGTGCCGGCCATGGGTCGGGGCTGAGCCGGTAAAGAAGACGGGCTGGCGCTGCGCCCAATCGGCGAGGTTGTCGGGGAAGGTAGCGTAGAGCTTCATGGCAAGAAGTGGTTAGAAGGCCAGGGAAAAGGCGTGGTGCGGCTGGGTCTGCCCCTGTTTCTCCTCCCTTCGTCTCCAAACTTTGGGGGGGGGGGAGGGAGGCTTCCCCGCAGCTATATGTGGGTGTGAGTCCATAGGCCAAGGCGTCAGACGCTGGCAGCAGGATGACTGACGGACTGACTCATCAGCCCATTCGATTCTCGGAGGATAAGCCATTCTTCGGAGGATATAAGCGCAACTCCAATCGGAAATAGGTGCTTTTGCGGCCGAGGGACGACTCCTTCCAAGGGAGAGGTTGCGCCCCTGTCATTAGTGTCGAGTCTACCGAGACAGCGGGTGGGGATGGTAGTTCCCGTCCTCGTAGGAGGCGGCCTCCTGGTATAAGTGGCCGCCGCCGGCATTCATCACTTTGTAGGCGCCCGGGTTGACCGTACGAGGGACCGAGGAATAATGAACGTGTGGCGAGGTGGCTTCTACATTGTAGGCACGGGCCGGTCCCTGTGACACCACAGCGGCGGTCTCCCAGCCATCGCCGAAGCCGTTGGTCGGCCCTCTGGCGGGGCGCTTGTCGTCGAAACGTCGCGAGAGCCTCTCCTTTTCGGCTTTGCGCTCCCTGCTCGAGCGGTCGTCCTTTTGCTCTCGGACCTTGGGACGTTCCGGAAGCTTCAGCGGAGTCGGACGAGAAGTGGCGGCTTGCAGCTGGGCGGCGAGCTCGTTGCGGCTGCGCTCGAGGTAGGTGTAGTTCTCGTCCCATGCGTCGATGTTTTGCCGAAGCTTCTCATTTTCTTTCTGCAACGCGTGAAGGTCCTTCTTCAAGCCGGCCTTGTCGTCCTTTAGAGAATGCACCTGGTTCTTGAGCTCCTCCTTGTCGGCATATGCGTCGGAGAGGCTTTGGTTGAGCTGCTCGTAAAGCCGCTGGTAGCGGTCACGATCCGAGACGACCTTGTTGAGCTGGGTGTTTGCATTCTTGAGCTCATCGGTAAGCCTCTCCTGGATCTCTTCAGCTGTGGGCGAACGGTTAGCGGAAGATGGTATCGTCACCGACATTGCGGTCGACGAACCAGTTTCCTGAGTGCTGCGCGGCCGGGTCTTGCGGCTCGTGTTGGCCGGAGACCTCGGGTGCGAAGTCGATGGCATGGTTGACAGGATCAAGGATAGGACCCTTGAAGCTGGAGAATGTTACGACAGGCGTATACGAGGAAGGCTGTCAAGGGGAAAAGAGCCCTCTGAGACGATAGAAGAGAAGGCCACAAGAGCAGGAGATGGCAGGATGTCTGACAGGTGAGGGATGAACAAGAGGGTGTCTCAGCCGTTGATGCAAGAGTGGAGGGATAAAAGACGGAGTGCGAGAGAGAGAGAGAGAGAGGATAAAGAGAAAGAAGAGAGGAAGAGAGGAAGAGAGAGAGAGAGAAGAGAGAGAGGAGGCGAGCTCAGATATGTATGCACTGAGCAAGAGGACAGCGAGAGCATAGCCCAGATGGCGTCGTCAACCAGCAAACAGAGAGGCATCATCTTGCCGTTTGATGGTTCGAGCAGCAGCAGCGCAGGGAGGGAGAGTGAGGGAGGGAGTCAGTCTCAATGTACGGATACCAAGCAGTTCGTGGACAAATAGATAGAGGCAGTAGGTAGGGATACACGCATGCCCGGGCAGGCAACAGTTGTCAAGAGGCGTGAACAAACTGTGAGTCATGCCGTATCTTGCTTTCTTTTTTGGCCCCCCCCCCCCCTGCCCGCGCCCCCCTTCATCATCATCAGCCTGATGGGATGGCAGTGCTCCGCTATAGGCAACAGGCAGGGGGGGGGATGCATGTATGTACCTATGTTATGTATATTCAGAAGAAGGCCTTTGGAATAGAAAGGACTCAAGGAAACGGCTGAACAAGGTCGTCGGGGATGAGCCGTCGGAGAGGGAGAGAGAGTGTGTGAGAGAGAAGGCTGAATGGCGACGAGTATGACTGTAGAGCGTAGAGTGTAGATGGTATTGACAGGGGTGGGGTTATTCTTAGGAACCAAGAGAGAGGGAAGGAACGAGCCCTACGCGTGTATCCGTACCTACCCTTCCCCCGGGGGGTAAGAAGGAATAATTCATGAGAGGTAGGTACGATCGACGGACCTGCATCCGCGCAACCAGCTGCTTGGCTGGAGAAGAAGGGTGCTTGGAGACGGTGCTAGAGACAGGGCTGGGCTGGGCTGGGCTGGAGTGCGGAGAGTATGGGCGGAGTAGCGGCTACGAAGCCCTACCGCGTGTCTGCAGCCCTTTCTGCAAGTTCCCGATACCCGCCGCTCCCCCACATCCCACATGCAAGGTGATGCACTCTCTCTCTCTCTCTCTCTCTCTCTCTCTCTCAAAAAGACTCACTCACCTGAGTCACAGCCTCCTACATCCAGTACTTGCTACTACGGATTACCTCGTACGAACCCCATCTACAAGGCATCCGACAGGAAACAGAGAGAACCCAGTCATCGATGGAGTAACAAGTCTGTACGGAGTACATACTCCATATCCGTATCCGTACAGATGATCTTTCTAGGCACAGCCGCGTCAACTCTCCTCACCGAGATGCAAACTCTGGCCTCGACACACACCCCCCCCAACTTCCCACGACACACCACCATCAACGGCACAGAACCGTCGTCACCGAACATCATCTCGAATGATCTAGTCCTAGCTTCGCCTTAGCCGTTTGCCCGGCCCCCAAACATCCATCCGTCGTCCCATCTGTCAGCCTCTGACAAAGCCACGTCTTCCTGACCTAGAAAAGTATGTATTCGTACACCTTTCTTACTCCTAGGTCGAAGAATAGTATGTACGGCTACCTCTAGAGGCCTCCGATTGCCCCTCCCGGGGGGGTGTTTGTGGCTTAACCTACCTAGACAGGTGACTTGCCTCCTCTGACTTACACGCTTCCACCAAGCGCGTACGTAGGAACCTTTGCCCACCTACCAGGTATCAGACAGCACGCGAGCTTTCGAGACGGCCATGAACAAAGGCGAAAAGAGGAAAACAAAACGATTATTAAACTGTCTCGCATAGAGTAAAACAATAAACAAAAGAAAAAAGATCTGTCTGTATATGTATGTATGTCCTCTATCCGCGTGCTAAATGAAACCATGTCGCTTCAAAATCTCCTCGTAGGCCCTCATCTTCCTCGTCCGAATGTCCAGCAAGCTGCTCCTGTCGTCCAGCCTGCGCGTCGTATCGTCATACTTGTCTTTCCAGTATTGGGATTTCTCCTTCCAGTACTCTGCGTCGCGCAGGAGATCGCGAAGACGGCCATCGCACGCCGGTGGTGGCGGTGGTGGTGGTGGTGGAGGTGGAGGTGGCGCCGGAGATGGCATTTCAACCCTTCTTGAAAGACACTTTATCTTCTGACGAAGATCTGCGTTATCCCTCTCGAGAAAGGCATACGCCTTGTCCGCCTCGATCCGACTCTTCTCCAGACAGTCTCTTTCCCTTTGAAGCCTCTGCACCATCTCTTCTAACTCGGGACACTTCCTGGTAGCACCCTCGACAGACTGGCGCAGGGCCGCGTTCTCCGCCGTCAGCGTGTCGATCCGGTTCTGAAGCTGGACGACGACGACCTGAGAGAGGTGTTGACCCTCTGCCTGCGCGCTGTCAAGGCTCGTCTTCAAAGCGCACACCTCATCCGTAAGCCTCTTGTTCGCCTCCGCCAGGCAGCGCTCCCTGTCGACGAGACGGTGCCATTCCTCGCGGCTGACTCTGATGTTGACACCGTCGTCGTCTTCGTGGTGAGGACGATTACGTCGGTGGTGGTGGTGATGATGATGCCTGTAGCGCTTGACGGAGATGATCTGCTCCCTCCCCGAAGGCGTCGTCTCGAAGTACCACCTCCGAGACATGGGCGAGGAATAGCGGACCTCCTCCGTCTTGACCTTGGGCGAAGAAGAAGAAGAAGATGTTTGGTTACCCAGCTTGGCGGTTGTTTTCCCCGTTGCAAACGGACAAGACGGCTGTTTGCTTTCCTTCACTCTGTCGGTCACGACCACGTCTAGAGACGTGCGGCCGTCTTTATACTCGTACTCATATCGAAACCGGGACCCATGATCGTGTCCGCGGGGACGACCGCATGACGGGGCCATGCCTCTCTCTCTCAGAAGGCATCCGTCAGGGCGCCCTCTCTCTTCTTTTCTTTCTCTCTCTTCCACTCTATCCTTAAAGAGGCGCGAGACACAAGAGAAGCACCTGAGCGCGCCATGCTACTACTTTATACTGCTAGTAGTAGTCGTCTGTACAAACATGTGGGTGTAAGTGAGCCGTCCAGGACGGTCCCCCCCCCCCGTAACGGGACGGCGTCACAAGAAGCTGAGGACACTCACGAGGCTGAACGCCCTTGTCTCAAGATGCCTGGTTCCCTGGTCCCTGGTATACGTATACGTAACGGGGAGGCCTTTTGGTCAAAGGGGGCAATTTCCCGTCGCGTCCCATGTGGCAGAGCCGGATGACGTCCGTCGAAAACTCGTTTGTCACCCGACAGATGTGTGGAGACAACACTGTGCGAGGGGGGTACTCGTAGACTGCTCGCCGGCCTCGTAGCTACCTTCACACAGTGTGAACTGCTATTATGACACGGTAAACGCGACAAGTCATCCACCTTCTCTTCTTCTCTCCGTCTTTCTGTTTACTTGGACACTTCTCACTACTGGGCTATGACCCATCTCACAACTGTTTTTCTTCCCTGTTTGCAGGTGAGATCTGCTCGGTTACAGCACTCGTCAAGATTTCACATACATACATACGGGCAAGATGAGAGTAAGCGGTGACCTGGAAGATCCAGTCACATGTTTCCTAGTATGCAGCATCAACGCACATCTCACGAAGCCAGCCCGAATGCTGTGACGCGATTCCCCATCGTCTGTCCCCGATGACGACTCTCTCTCTCTCTCTCTGTGTGTGTGTCTTCATATACTATGTACTCGGAAGGAAAGACGCGAGCTGATGTTCCCTACACCGCCGCCCTTTACTTATGTACGTCCGTCCTCTTTCTTCATCGTCCCTTGTCCGCTGAAGGAGCCAGCTAGGAGCCAGCCGCATAGCCATGAGGACGAAGAATTTCGGTATATCCAATACGAGGGACCAGCCGCAGCAGTAAAGACGTGAAATGCGTATAAACATACGTCTCTTCTAATGGGATGGAAAAATCTAACGCAGTAGCCAAAGATTCGCTTCTCTACGGCAGAAACGATCACCGTGTATCCGTATATGCTCACTCGATGAGTCGCATCACCCATCTCTTCACCCCCGTCATCCCATGAGACGGGCTTCATCTGGAAAAATCAAGATCCGCTTCGCACTTCCTTGATTATCAGCTTCCTATGAACTGTATGTAATCCTCCTTTCGTCTGAACACCGAGGTTCCAGGGCGGAAAACGCTGAGAGTGAGAGGTGAGATTTCGTACGGACCCTCCCGCGCGCGCAGCTTGACGTCTTCTTCCTTCTGTTGTCCACATCATCTTCCCATCATCACATATCGATTCCCCATCCCCATGAAATAACGAGGAGAGTCGAGAATCTCTCTCCATCGCCCCCAATATGACCATCATTCCTTCGAATGGTAATCGCCGTCCTTTTTTTTCCAACCCTCAGTCCAGCCGCAAGCCTTGTTCCAATCCCTTTTTCACCGGCCCGTCCTGAGAAAGGAGAGAAGAATTTTCTTTTAAAACAATCACCGAAAATAAATATCGTCATGACGCATGAAAAGATGGACGGCGATCGGGGACCTTTCGTGGCGCCGACAAAGTGAAAACGTACAGATTTTTTTGCACGACGTTGATCTTGGGGGTCAGAAATCAGGTTGACGAGGCGTCGTCGGTGATGAATGATGATGATGACAACGATGCGCCCGCCACATGCTCCTTGAGAATATATTCATGTAAAGTACCAACACATATATTTTCATCTTCCTTCTATCGTACAAGCAAGCCACTTGTCCTCTTCCCTTTCCTCTCCAGCGGCGTCACCGAATACAACATCAGATGTCCAGGACCATCCATACCTTGGCAGTTGCACGAGAAAAAAGAAACGCATCTTCCCCCACTCCCACTTCTCCCCCGGCACTCGAGCGCGAGCCGAGCCGAACCGGCCGCGGTCGCCACGTCATTGCAACATGATCTGCATACTGTACGGATATGTACGGATATGCAGGTAATAAGTGTTAAAGAAAGAAGAAGCTCCAAAAGGGGAAAAGTGCAGGGCTGAAAGTTGAGAGTGTATGCACTGTAAGACATAGCCTACGCGGGTAAGGGTGAGATGCAAGGACGCAAGTTTAGCACGGCTACTATCCGTAAAATAGGTATATAAGTTCTCGATAATAGGAAAAAGGAGAAAAGAAAAGTCAAGATATAAAATAGGTATACGGATATAGATGAGGAAAAAAATCTAGCAACACCTGGTGTCGATCCAGGGACTTACGGGTTACAATATCTTTTTTTGTATGAGCCCGTCACTCTTCCTCTGAGTTATGTTGCTCTTTTTTCTTCCTCGAGCTTGACTCGTGTGGGGATCCACTCGATCCAATTGGATCAATGGAGACGCAAAACCTCTTTATCAAGGCATTTCTTCGAAGAACCCTCGTAATTCCTTCCTAGGACTATAGGGTGGGGGCCATCACATGTCAATTATCCCTCCTTAAAAACCTTTGGGCTTGGTTATCGACGGCATACTGATAAATAGGTCTCCTTAGATGTTTCTTTTTCCTGTATAATGATATCTCAAACCAAGGCTGGCAATTTTCATGAAGCCGTTGAAATAGTTGAGTGACGTGGTGGTATCTCTAGCTTTACATACACAACATGTTCGTAATCCTCGTTTCCCCTATCCGAAATCCCCTTGCCCCTATTTCCTTTCCCCTTTTCCCCTTCCTCTCCTCATATTTGCCTTTTTTTTCCCTTCTCGCTGTACACAAAAATGTACGCAAATTGTACACATGTACAGCCACGGCTGAGCTACCCCAATTCCCACGCCTCCCCCCACAACTCATTCAGATTAAGACCCAACAGCTCGAGGCTCGGATCGAGATCAAACAACATAGCGGCGTCGCCCAAGCCCAGGGCCCCGGCACCGGTAGGGTCCACGAGAGACGCGGCCGAAGGCAACGTCGGCTGAAAGGTGAAAGGCGTCATGGACGGTCGAGCCAAGCTAGGAACGGAGCCGTTCAGCGACGCTGTCGTCGTCGTCGTCGTCGTCGATACCTTGGCTCTCTGTGGGGCCGTCCGCTCCGGACTGAGTGCCGAGCACGCCGCTGTGGCCGTTGTCGTTGTCGTCGTGGCCGTCGTCGGCGTCGTCGTCACCAGGGGCGGCGTGCTCGACTCCAACCCCACCTTCGAAGCCTCCTGTTGAGAGAGCAGCCGGCAATGCAGGTTGACAAACCTCTCCGCCGACGTCGAACGCGCCGCCTCCAGAGTCTTGGTGCCGAGATGGACCTCGAGGAGACCGAGGGCGGCGCACATGATGGAGTACCCCCACGGCTCGTTGTTGCCGCAGCGCAGCAGCCGATCCTCCTTCATGCCGATGCACTTCTCAATCAGCTTGAGCGTGTGGTGCGAGTTGATCATGATCATGTTCGTCGACCCCCGCGGCTGCAGCATCGTGACGCTGCACAGGTTAATCGCCGTCGTCAGCGCGTCCTCGCGCAAAAAGTTGAGGGCCCGCACGCCCTCCTGCTGCAGCTTGTCGTGGAGGAGGACGATGTCGCGCGCCGCGTTGTAGTAGATGATCTCCGAGTACTGGTACTTGGAGTTCTGCCGTCGCAGCTTGAGGTAGGGCTGGTGCAACGGGATCATGTACTGCCGCAGCTGGACGTGCAACAGCGTATAGGCGATCAGCGGGTTGCCTCGGCTCTTGGCCTTGTCGGTGTCGACCACTTTGACGTCCCACGAGGGGAGGGCGTCGATCTCGTGCGTCAGCCCGTTGGTGTGCATGATGACCTGCTCGTAGTCGACGTCCGACAGGGGCCCCGTCAGCAGTCGGCTCAGCTCCAGCCGCAGCGGGAGGCTCTGCCTCGCCAGGTTCTGAAAGGACGCAAACGTGTACTCGCTCTGCGGCTTCGGCGGCGGCAGCTCCGTCGTGTCTTCGTCGAAATCGTCGTCGTCGAGGTTGCGCGGCGGGTTCGTGTCGTAATGCAGCTGGCTGAGAAGCGTCGGCAGGCCGTGATCGAACGAGGCTTGCATGTCCAGCTCCTGGACGGTAGCCCATATGCGACGACGCATCTCCTGGTCGTAAACGCTAATCTTGCCCGCCATGTAGCTCGGCTCGCGGTGCAGGCCGACGGCGACGCCGTCCTGGACGAGAGCTCCGGCACCGGTCCAGAAGCGCTTCTTCTTGATCGTGTTGACGCGCTTGCCGAGGTAGAGCAGACAGGCGATCTGGAAGTGAATGAGTTTGCGGTGCTTCTGGCTCTGCCGCACGAGCCAGTCGTCGCAGGTCTCGATCCAACGCTCGGCCCGCTGACGCGCATCCGACGTCGTCTTGACCAGCCCGAGGCCGTCGCGGCTATGGACGCAGCTCGCCACCGCCAGCATCGACAGGACCAGGGCAGTAAAGGCAGCCGGCCACTCGGCCTTGCGGTAGGCGGCGCGAAAGGTCGGGATGTGGACGATGCGATGAATCTGCTCGAACTGGTCGAGGTAGACGGAGACGAGGGCATCCGTCTCGCGCCGGCAGGGGAGCAGCGCCGCGAGACCGGCGTCGGGCTGGGCAGAGGCCAAGGCCCGCTCCTCATGCCGACGCTTGCGGTCCTTTCGATCGTGGAGGATGACGGGCCGCAACCACTCGTCTGCCGTCTCCCTCATAAACGGACAGAGGCCGTTGAGCTCGACGAAAGCCATGCTGGCATTGTGCGGGCCAAAGTAGCGAGTGCGGAACCCCTTGCCTCGGAAGAACCGCAGCTCACCCTTCTCGCCCGCCAGGTTGACGGCCTCGATGCACTCGTGGATCTCGGCGGCATCGTCCTTGTAAGTCGAGGGTGAGTGGGTGCCGCCGACGGTGCTCCCGTCATAAGGCCGCGTGAGCTGACTCTTGAGCTGGCTTATCTCCAGCTCCAGGCGCCGCAGCCTCTCATGGTGATCCTCGGAGCCGGTTCCGAGGCGACCCCGGCCGCCGTCCAAGAGGAGCAGGCCGGAGTTGGTGGTGGAAGAAGCAGAAGAAGCGGACGAGGCATGGACGACCTCGCCGCTGCGCGATTCGTAGCTGCACCGGTCCGGCGTGCCGCTCTTGATACAGCGCTCGCAGGGGAAGCCCCGGTCGCACGAGAGTTTGCGCCGGCGGCATTCTAGACAGCTGAGGCGTACACGCTGACGCTTGCGCACGCGCGGCTGCTGTTCGGTACCCGATTCCGGGCTCTCGCTTCGGTCGTCGGCCATTCTACCGTATTCCGTACTCTTCGGACTTACGATGAACGGGGGGGGGGGCGCCTCCTCCTCCTCCTCTGGATGATGAGAAACGGGCCGGAAAAGCTTGAGACTAAGTCTCAGCGGGCGACCTTTAATCAATCTCATCTGATAAAATGGTGATGCTCGAGTTTGTCAGCGGCCTTTGGGGCTGTGCCTTAATGCCTAAAGCCGAGCCGGAGATACGACCCTTCTCCAGGCGGCAATGGTCCGAAAGTCCGAGCTGCTGACATATCGTCCACACGGAATGAGCTCACTGACATGCATATATCGTCAGCGGTGGCGCCGCCCCTCGTCCGCTCGTCCTACCGGATGCCCGTATTCAGCCCCTCAGACACGGCACGATATAGACTGCCTTGCCTATCCCGAAGGTCTGGATATTGCTGGGTCGCATCCGCATGCCGGCAACAAAAACACATTGGAAATCGCCGGCAAGACATCAGGCCGACCTGTCAGTACAAGGTAGTACTAGGGGAGGGAGGTCATGTCGATGTCTAGTATTCAGACACACGCTTCTTCTCCCGGTCTATTCGTACATCCACCCCTTCTCACCGCAGCTCAACCCCAAACTGTCTCTTGAGCTCCTGTCTCACCTGCTCGTGAATCTCATTAGCCTCGTCGTGGGTCAGCGTGCGATCCAGACTGCGGTAGACGATCCGGTAGGCTTTGCTACACCGTCCCGTTTTCGGATGAGTGAAGCGGTCGATGCACTTGACCTCCTCGACGAGATCGCGCGCCACGCTGCGCACCACTTCGACCACGTCAATGTCAGGCAGGCTGTCGCCGCGCAGCCAGAACGACACGTCCTTGGGGCACGGTGGGTGCTTGGAAAAAGTTGCAAAGGCCTTGAGCTTCCGTGGCGGCCGCTCCGACATGCCACAGAATTGCTGGTGGAAGCGCTTGTCGAGCGACCACAGGAGCCGGATGTCGGGTATGCGGAAGAGGAGCATGGCGATGCGGTCGAGGCCCAGACCAAAGGCCCAGCCCAGCCGCGACGGCCGCCCTGAAGCAACGTGGAGCTCGTGCTTGACGACGCCGCAGCCCAGAACCTCGACCCAATCGCCGTCGTAGAAGATCTCCAGCTCCCACGAGGGGCTGGTAAAGGGAAAGTAGGCCTCGACCCAGCGCATCCGCAGCGGCTCTTCCGTCGGCTGAGACTCCGCCCGCGAGAAGACGCCGGCGACCATGTTCTCGAGCGACAGCTTTAGATGGGCGGCCACGGCTTCGGCCTCGGCAGGCGAATGGTGTGGCTCCTGCAGGGGGTTCCGTTCCGGGTGGAAAGGCGGAGTCGGGTCCTCGACGGCTAGATCGTGTCGCGGCAGCCTCGCCGTGTCCTTTCGAATGGCAGCGGCCACGTCGCCGTCCGGGACCTTGGTGCGGTTCCAAGAGCGGGCGCCCTCCATCTGGTGAAAGACAGGATAATGGCTTCGGTCGATCTCGTCGCGACGGTAGACGTCTGCCGTGATGAGATATCCGTCGGCGGACTCGTCGATCCCAGCAAAGACCTCGGCTTGGTGGGCGCTGGTGTGAGTGCGCAGCAGCTTGTCATTGCTGATGTAGTAGGTGTCAGTCCGAGCTCGTCCCGGATGATCTGCAGGGAAGCCCAGGGCATCAAAATTCTCCTCCACGGTGACGACGGGGTGAAAATCGCTAAAGTGTCGGAAGCCAGGCTTGGGAAAATACGACTCAATAAGGCGGCGGGTGATGTCGATAGGATGGTCGAGTTTAAGATGTAGTCTGCGCGACGTCGTCTCCAGCACGTTGGGCGGAATGTTGAACCACGAGTCCGGCGCAAAGGATCTGCCGCGCACCTCTATCAAGTTCTTGTCGCCCGAGGTCCACGGCGCCGCTGCGTGTGGAAGTGGAGGCTGGCTTTTCGCCTCGTCCGTAGCAGAGTAGAACCTGCAGCCGAGACGCCATCGACGACGAATAAAGGCCGATTGCAACGGGCCCGAGAGGCCGCGGGCCCAAGCAATGCCGGAGAGCATCGATGGTTACCGAGGTGTTCGGGCTGGCGGAGGAGGTCAATGACCAAAGCCGAGCTGCTTGTAGAAAAAAATAAGGAAATCGGCAGCGATAAGATAAGCCCATTTCGGCCAAGAAAAATCCGAACAAAACAACGATCGTCATCACCGTCTACACACCTTTCATACATACATTGTTCTCACCACCAAGTTTCCGACCAAAAACCTCTTTGGATCCTGAAATTTTCTCTCTTACTGCTCTCTTTTACGTGACATGCCCATGATATGGCACCCGCAAAGAGCGCGGCCGAGGACCGCCCGAGCAGCAACATACGCTACCCCTTCTGGTTTGGAGGCAGCGCGAGCAGCATGGCCGCCTGTGTAACGCATCCGCTCGACCTGGGTAAGAAAATGAAATCCTGACCCTTCTCTGCGTTGGAAACAGGTTCGACTGACGAGATGAATAGTCAAGGTACGGAAAAATCCACTCTCTCGACGCTCCCGGTCGGCCTTAGGCTCTACCTCCCCCTTTCCCTCTATCCCCCCTACCCTTCTCTTCTCTGCATCCGCTCCGCCGGAAGACGTGATGGGGGCGTCGCGCGCCCTTTGAAATTACGTCTCTCTCTTTCTCACTGTTTTTTGCGTCTCTCCGTGTCCCCCCATGATTCCAGGTTCGGTTACAGACGCGCAAAGGCGACGCCCCGCGGACCATGAGCGGCACCATCGTCCGCATCGCCCGCGACGACGGCATCGCTGGCCTCTACAGCGGCATCTCCGCCTCTCTCCTTCGGCAGCTGACCTACTCGACGGTCCGCTTCGGTCTCTACGAGGAGATGAAGACGCGTTACCAGCGACGTCGCCGCCAGCCGCCCTCCTTTCCCGCCCTCACAGCCATGGCCGTCACCTCGGGCTTCCTCGGAGGCGTGGCGGGAAACTTCGCCGACGTCCTCAATGTTCGTATGCAGCATGACGCCGCCTTGCCGCCTCGCGAGCGCAGAAACTACCGACATGCTCTCGATGGCCTCGTCCGCATGGTCCGTCAAGAGGGGCCCGCCGCATGCTTCCGAGGATGGCTCCCCAACAGCTGCCGAGCCGCTGTCATGACCGCCGGCCAGCTCGCCACCTACGACGCCTTCAAACGCCTCCTCATCCGATACACCCCCATGGCCGACACCCTATCCACACACTTGTCTGCCTCCTTCCTAGCCGGCCTGGCCGCCGCTACGGCCACGAGCCCTATCGACGTCATCAAGACGCGAGTCATGTCTTCGTCGCAGAATCAAGGCATTCTCCGCCTCGTCGGCGACATATACAAGACCGACGGTTTCCGCTGGATGTTCAAGGGCTGGCTGCCCAGTTTCCTCCGGCTCGGGCCGTGAGTCGGGCTTCTCTGCCGTTTCCTTTCCTTCTCCCCTTTCCCCTACCCTACTTCAACTCGGCTGACGTCCCTGCAGACAAACCATCTGTACATTTGTTTTCCTGGAAATGCACCGCAAAGCTTATAGACGAATCACCGACTTAACCGACGAAAAGCAACTTTGAACTTACCAGGGCGTTTCTTTGTTTTTATAGACGGATGCAGTGCGTCGCGGCTTCGACCTTGTTTTATGTGGCAGGCATGGGAGGAAAGTGAGTGTGTCAACGACAAAGAGCGGCTGCAGGGTATCACAGTCGCTGAGCCAAGTACCATGTTGATAGCGAGACCGAGGTCTTGGGCCAAACAAATCATGAAAAAAGTCCGCACCCGCCTTCATCAAATCAAGCCTGACCTGTCAATTATCATACATGTAGATGCCGATTACCTCTTGCTCATTGCCACGACGACTGTCCGTAAGATGTTCCGTTGTCATACGGCCCTGCACCTCCGCCGTATGAGGTGGCACCGCCTCCACCGTAAGCCGTGTTGCCTCCGCCATACGCCGTCATGTTCCCGCCGTAAGGTGTAGTGGTGCCCTGATCCTGCCATGGGGTGGTGCCGCCATCCATGTTCATGTCCGGGCTACGAGGTTCGTCAAAGTCGGCCTCGTCTCCGCCGTACTTTCGAGGATCAAGTCCTTTCAGGAGGGCACCAATCTTCTGTTGCAGGGCCCGAATGCCTCCTTGAACAATCTGATCGGGTTCCATGGTACCCGAGGTTTCGACCTCGAAGTAGAAGCGGTCGGGCACGGCGTCGTAGTTGAACGGCTCGCCCTCCTGCGGAGGCTCTTCCCACTCGGCATACTTGCTCTTGGGCCTGCCGCGGTGTACAGAGAAAAGTGTTTTTGGTCAGATATCGATTTAAAAAAAGGCTGAAAAGAGGAAAAGCGGAAGCAAGGGAAAGAGAAGAAAACATGCGTACCACTCCTTGATGGGATCCGTGTTGTTCTCGTACCACATGTCGAGATGATGCAGCTTATTGTGCGGGTCATACTCAAACCCGACAGCAGATGTAGGCATCCACTTCGCATGCTCCTTTGCGATACCCTTCTTGGCAATGCACGTGAGCTTGAGCTCCTGATCCTTGCGCAGCTTGGCGATGAGGCACCCCAAGCCTTCCGGATCAGTGATGACGGGGCTGCCGACCGCCGAAGCGTGACGACTGCCGGAGATGAGATCGCGAGCGTAGACCTTCATGATCTCATCGCCACTGCACTTAGCATGTAGCGTGAGAGTGACGCTGCACTGCTCGCAATACTGCTCGCAGTCACAATCTCGCGAGTAGTTGAGCTCATTTACGCCCTTGGAGTTGAGCGGTATCAGACCCAGCCGATGGGCGATGAACTCGTCAGCCAGAACCGAGCTGTTGGTCTCGACTTCGACCAGGTCAATGGCGATGGTAGGCACTTCGGCCTGAATGATGCGCCGAATAGAGTTGGCGAATGAAAGGTTCGTCCGCGAGAGCTCAAAATCGACACGCGTGTTGTCGGCCTGCAAGCGGCGATTGGGTCAACCAACGCCAGAAATCAGGATATAGCATTCTCAAGACGAGAGTCTCGCATACGGCTGATATCTTAACCTGGGGCTGCTCGGGCTCCCCATCCATCACCATAGGGTCGTAATCCATTCCGTTCATCGTGACGCGATGCGAAGCTGACGCTGGCCGACAGCGGCCGCAGGACCGAGGGCGATGTAATGATTCGAAAACGAGTGTGGTTTCGATATGGGGAATCTTCTTCTGTGTGTGCGGTTGGGTCGGCGGTTGGGTCGGGCGTCAGATGGAGCAGCGGTTTCGAAGGGTAGGTTGGTGTTTTTTCAATTGATGGAGCGCAACGATTCGTCTGGTGATATCTTCGTTCTACCTTTAGTCTCTCGATAATTCGTCGATCGATATGTCGTCTTTGAAGGCCAGTGAGAGCCTGCAGCTGAAAAGGAGATGTCGACGTGGTTGAAATGGGAAACATCTGGGTCAGGACTTGTGCGAGTGATGCAGATGGCAGCCGCACAGCGCTTATCGATAAGCAAGAGCCATCCGGAAAAACTGAGTCACCGACCTCAACGAAAAGAGGCTGCAAAAAAGAACCATCGTGCCCATTTTTAACTCAAGCTCAAAGCCCTCGAGGAAAGCCTTCTCAAGCCTGTCAACACTCTCTTGCCAGTTATCCAAGAGGCAGAAAAACAGCCATTCGAGCCAAAATGAAGATCAAAGCAATAAGCCGACCCATCTCATCCCACCAAGCCGCCGGCTCCGACGCAATTCGACTACCCCGAAACCTCGACTCAGCGCTTCACCCCTTCGAGCGCGCACGAGAATATCAAAGAGCGCTCAACGCCGTCAAGCTAGAGCGTATGCACGCCGCGCCGCTGATAGGACAGCTGGGAAGAGGCCATGTGGACGGTGTGTACGCGCTTGCCAAGGACCCTTCGGCGACGGATAGGCTGGCGACGGCCAGCGGCGACGGCGTGGTCAAGGTCTGGGACTTGACGGATAGGGACGCCTCCGTGTGGCACGCTTCGGCTCACGCCAACGTCGTCAAGGGCCTCGCCTGGACGCGTGATGCGAAGCTCTTGACGTGTGCGGCTACGGATCGCTCCGTCAAGCTGTTTGATCCGTACGGGACGGCTGCGGATTCGCAACCTTTGTCGTCTTGGCTTGGTGAGGGGCCCTTTTCTAGCTTGTCGCATCATCGGTCGAGGGATGCCTTTGCCGCTGCTCAGTCGGCTTCGATATCCGTCTATGACCTCGGTCGTCACTCGGCTGCGCCCGAGACGCTTCGGTGGCCGACGGCCGTCGACTCCATCACCGACGTCTCCTTCAGCCCCGTCGAGACGTCCGTTCTGGCCTCGTGCGGCGCCGACCGCTCCGTCGTCATATACGATCTGCGCACCTCGACGCCCGTCTTCAAGACCGTTCTCAACTTCGCCTCCAACCGCGTCGCCTGGTCACCCATGGAAGCCTTCAACCTTGCCACCGCGTCAGAAGATCACAACATCTATCTCTTCGACATGCGCCGCTTCGACCGCGCCCTCAACGTACTAAAGGATCACGTCGCCGCCGTCATGGATGTCGAGTTCTCCCCCACCGGCCAGGAACTCGTTTCCGCCTCCTGGGATCGCACTGTCCGCCTCTGGTCCCGTGACCGAGGCCACTCCCGCGACGTCTATCACACCAAGCGCATGCAGCGTGTCATGGCCGCTTGCTGGTCCCCCGACGCCCACTACGTCTTCTCCGCCTCCGACGACGGCAACATTCGCCTCTGGCGTGCCAATGCCTCACAACGGAGCGCCGTCAAGTCCGCCCGCCACCGCCAGGCCCTCGAGTACAACGAGGCGCTCGTCGCGCGCTACGCCCACATGCCCGAGATTCGCCGCATCAGTCGTCACCGTCACGTTCCCAAGGTCGTCAAGAAGGCTGCCGAGATCAAGTCGCAGGAGCTTAACAGTATCAAGCGCAGAGAGGAAAACGAGCGCCGACATACCAAGAAGCAGTTTGACAAGCGCCGGTCTGAGAGAGAAAAGATGGTTCTTGCACGGGAGCAATAACTCTTCCCCCCCCCTCCCCGTCATCCTTGCACTCTTCTCCATGCATGGCCAAGGCGTTTAGATTTAGTCTTCTTAGAAAATGATGTCTTTTTTTTGCCCAGATCTGTGTCCTCTATTATACATACAAGTTGCCACGATGTCATGTACATTTGTATGTATGTATGTACAGAAATGCTCCATGGCGCTGGCTCTCCTCCATTCCTATCCGACCTCGAGGCACCTCCGAGAGTGGGGGTTCGTGATAAAAATACAAGTAAAACATGTGACGCTGAAACCGACTCGCTTTTGTTCATCAATATCGTCGTGTCTGTCTTCCGGGTCCCAGTTCGTCCCACATTCTGCGGTGACACAGGGACCGGCATCATCGACGCTTCACCCCGTCCCCTTGCGCCGGAAATCCATCAAACAAGGATGCTTTACTTACACGCCGTATTCTCGCATCTCGGTCGAGGACACCAGCGCCGCCAGTATTGGGTATCGATATAAATCAAGTCGCCTTTATCCATAGTCTCAACTGCTGTTTTTCCTTTCCTCTCTTATGTCGCACAAATCTGTCAGTTAATCACAAGTTGCTGTCCATTCTTCTGCTGCACTCGTCCTCCTCGCTCCCCAGCTGCGTCGTTATATCGGGCCGCGGCGGCTGTGGGAGCGACGATTCGTCGTCCCCACCCTTCTCAGAAAGGCTGGTGTTCTCCATCACCTTGAGGAGAGTGGGTACGTTTTCTCTCAGATACTCCCACGCGCAGCCTTCTGTGGCTTGTAGTTGGGTAGCTCCTCAAACCAGCCCTGGGCCTCGTCGTACTTGTAAGCGTGAAATGCAATGCCGTACGGCTTTGGCTCAATCGAATACAGCATGCCCAGGGGCACGTCCACGTCGGTGATGTCCTCGCGGGTCAGGTCCATGAAATAGGCCATCAGCACCCGGCAGACGGACCGATGCCCAATGATGAGGACGTGATCGGTGATGCGCTCTATCTCGCGGACCATGTCGCGCAGGCGGCTGATAACCTGAAGGTAGCCCTCGCCACCCACGCCAGGGTAGATGTAGTTGAGTTTGTCCTCGGAGCGTCGGTGGAATTCATCGGGATATCGATTCGCAATCTCATTGTACGTCATACCCTCGAATTCGCCGGCATTGAGCTCGTTGAGCATCTCCCAGTTCTTGACGTCGTAGTCGTCGTCGGCGTCAAAGTATTCGGCCGTCTCAACACTACGCCGCAGCATCGACGTCCACACGCAAAAGTTCTTTTCGTCTAGGTCTTGGTTCATGTCCGGATAAGGGGGTGTGTTGTCGCCGGGAAGGGGCGGGAACGAGGCCTGGGCTATCTTGCTCTTTTGCTCCATCAGCCACTGCTCTCGCTTATTGGTGATGAATCGGTATAGCGCCTGGCCGTAGCAGTGGCCCCGCTCCGTCAAGGCAGAGTTGCCGCCGAGCTTGCCGAGCTCGTTATCGATGCTCTGGCCGTGACGAGTCATCCAGATCTGCCTGGGGGCGAGGTTAAAGCTGGAGAGATAGGTACTGATTCCGCCGCTGAGAAAGCCCTTGAGCCTATGCTGAACCAGCTTCCTGCCGACATCCACCAGCTGTCTCCGCGTCAGAAGACCTGCAGTCAAAGGTAAAAGAGGCACGAAAACACATACCTGGATGTATTGCATGTCATTGTCCTCTTCGTACTCTCCGAGAGGCTCGTAAGCGCTGGCGTAGGCGGCAACGCGATTTTTGAAATCCGCCAGGGACTTGTGGGGGTCCTTGTCGCGGTAGTCTGGGCCGGAGAGCTTCAGACGCATGTTAGCCTCGAGCAGGTGTTGGTCCCTGCAAATGCTCTCGATGAAGAGGATGCCAAGCTTGGGCTCGCGCCGTCGAATGCGATCCACAATCTGTTGTCTCCGTCTGATGGTGCTGTTGGTGGCGTCGAGAATGCCAACCGCACCACCTTGGTTGAGCATATAATCCAGGAGTTCGTCGAGCGTCTCCATGGCGACCTGGTCCCGCATGGCAGCCGCTCGTTCATTTCTGGGATCAAAAAAGCTGGCGGACTGATCAAGCTCGTCACGGGCCTCGGGACCGTTGAGACTCAGCATAGTCGGCTCGGTGGAATCCGGATCGAGAGCGGCGTCGGCCACGGGAGCGCCTTGAAGTAAAATGGTAGCGGCGCGGACCGGGGGGTCGAGGCAGTAGGGCTCGGGGGCGAGGCTCTCCTTGGGGGTGACCTTGACGCCGGCGGCGTTGCGGCGGCGGTTGCCGACATTGAATATGCGCGAGTCGTGCTGTTGCCAGGAGAGATAGCGCTGCAGCTTCTTGGTGATGTAAGATTTGCCGCGAGCGGGTAGGCCGACCATGACGATGACGAGCTTGGCGGCCACGTCACGCTGGGGGATCCTTCCGTCGGGAGAGACGCGGGACCTGGTCATGCCCGGGATGTTGAGCGTGGTGGCATGCGGCCGCACACGGGGGGTCTGGCTGCCCGAGTTCCGGCGCTGGGGAGGCCTGGCAGGCTGGTCAGCAACAGTATCCGTAAGCGTCGCGGAGTCGGAGACTTGCATGCGCGGCGAGTTGGGGGCAGTCGAGCTGACGCTGTGCGACGTGGGGGGCGTGTCGGTCAAGTCCCTGATGGTACGGACGGTCTGGCTTGGGCCCACCGAGGACGAGGCAGCTGGGAAGAGATCATGACGGGGAGCGAAAGGTGAGAGGACGGCCAAGTGGCGGTCCGGCTCCGAGGTCGACGGCAAGGCGGAAGAAGATGTCAGGGAGTTTTGCATGATAGCCTGAGCCAGGGCCGACTGCTTGGCCTGTTTGTGGCCCACGCCTGGCGAGCAAGAGTGAGCAACGAGTGATCCGGGCGCAAGTTCGTGAAACTCAGATAGCGAGAGGAGGGGGATCGAAGAAAGAGAGGCTCGCGAGACTGGGATGAGGGGGAAGAAGGGACGACGGGGAGGATGGCTGGTGAGAGAAGAGAGCAGATGAGGAGGCTATGACGCTGCCAACAAAGTGCTGGAGCAATCAAGGAAGGGGAAAAGAGAGAGAGGCCTTGGAGGAGAGGGGCAAGGATTGGCGCTTGGTAACTCACCTTGGCGGGGAATGGCGACAGCGGAAGGCATTTTCCTTGGGGTGACTAATATCGTCGGAGTAGAGGTAGTCGGCACCTGGTGATCGCAGGGCGACGCGGCGACGGGACAGGTCAGCAGTACCGATCAGGTC
This sequence comes from Ophiocordyceps camponoti-leonardi (nom. inval.), assembly GCA_003339455.1. Classification (NCBI taxonomy): domain Eukaryota; kingdom Fungi; phylum Ascomycota; class Sordariomycetes; order Hypocreales; family Ophiocordycipitaceae; genus Ophiocordyceps; species Ophiocordyceps camponoti-leonardi. Next base: position 449,099 of record PDHP01000008.1, read on the forward strand.
CCTGGACAAGCGAGGCCGTCTGCAGACGCAATGCAGCCTGGCGAGCGTCGATCGGAGGGGCCGGGATGATGAGATGGTATCCGTAGATAAAGTAGGTACGGATAGATTGTTATATTATGTGGTCGAGTGAGCCAAGAGGTGGTGGGTTGCGGTGCGGTTTTTTTTTTCGATGGGGGACCTTTTGTCTGCGAATCGATAGGACAATGGAAGGGGATTATTGAAGAAGGCGAGAGATTGATTTGGGAGAAAGAAAGAAGGAAAGGAAAGAGAAGATGAGAGAATGGAGAGGAAGAGGGCAGTTTATGCCAGCAGAAGAAGAGGAAGAAGACAATTGTCGAGTGTTTGATGAGTGATGAGTGTTGAGTCACTCACTTCATATACCCGTCATAGAGCTAAGAGAGCCTGAGAGGTGTGATTCCGGCGGGAACAAAGCATAAATGAAGCAGCAGTGCGAGATAAGAGATAGGAGTAGAAATAGAACAGCGCCAAGCCCAGGTTCCGGGTACTTGGATTTGATGAGGGGCTGCGCTACTAGCCCTTGGAACGGCCCGCCGTGCGTGTGTACCTGTACTTTCTTGGATTCACAGCCAAGAAGGGCTTGAAGCCTCGCGTGCCTCAGCACGAAACAAATGCTGCTTCTTTTATAAAAAAAGAAGAGCGGGACATCGGACGTCGAGAGGATCTGCGGTGAGGGGACGGTTCACAGACGGATGCCTGCCTGCTCCTTGCATTATTATCATGTTCCGGCCGAGACAGGCAATCAATCGCACAGTGAGGGTTATGCCCGTGGTAACGCTGATGGTTATGGTTGGGTTCAACTTCAAGTCGACTCTGGCCTCTGGCTCTAACAAGGTATCATCCTACAGATCCGTGTGGTTAGCCATGCAGGTACCAAGGCAGGCAGACAGGCAGGCATGCATACAGACATTCATTACCTATGTATGTACGTCCGTACAAACACAGTTATCTCCTCTTCCAGCTAGACACAGAGTTGACAGGCCCGCCGCGATGCGACGCTGCCCGAATCTGGTTGAAACAGGGCTCCTTAAAGACGACCCTCAACTATATGCTTAAAAACCGCCTGGCTTGCCCGTCTCATCCCAAGAGGGCGGGTCGAGAGCCAAAAAGAAGAAGACGGCTGGCTGTGACTCTTGTTGAGACATTTCCTACCTAGCTGACGGCGCTGCCAAGGCTCTCAGATGGAGGATGGAGAGAGAGAGAGAGGAGATAGGGACTCTCCGCCGGCGGTCGGACCGCTGGTTGGATCATCATCATCATCCACTCGGATGAAGCAGCCATGTTTAGAGATGTAATGAACTCATATACAATATATCCGTACATACGTAGGTACCTATCCGTACAACTCACCATCATGTCCTGTCCTTTCCGACTGTCGGAGGAGAGGAGTGCAGCAAGACACAGCTCATGTCGGCCACGCTTCTTCTTCTTCTTCTTCTTCAGCCACACCCTTCAGCCACAAGTCGTCGAATCTCGGCCACAAAAGGAGAAAAGAAATTCTTCCTTCATGAAATCTTACCATTTTCACCACCCACACCCCTCCCCCTCTTCCTCCCCCCCCCCTCCCCGCCCACACCAGAAAGGCGAGTCACGACGTTCTTCTATCTCGTCTGCAGATCTCGGGATCAATCAGGCGGGGAAAGCCTCCGGAGAAACGCCCCGAGTGTTCGGTCCCGCAGCAAGAAACCAGCCCGTGATTCTTTCTATGGCGCCCTGCCAGCTGTCGACTGGCATGGTCGATTTCTCGCTGTACGTTTTTCCCTTCGTTCGTCTCTTCTTTTCCTTTCTCTTCTGCTTTTGGAACTTCTGACTCCATCTATGTACCTGCTTTCCGTCGCAACGCACCACAACTTCCCCTTCCTTAAAACCTCATTACTCACCAATACATCACAGGTAATTTCAGTTTCATGGCTTTGTTCCCTCTGCGTTCGCTCACTAAGAAAAGGAGGGTGAAAGAGCAACGGCGAAACCCCACCGCCGCAAACCAAATCATTTTAACTTACTTCGTCGACCACCAGGCTTAATTCTTCTCGTCGGCGCTGCCTCGGTGAGGAGAGCCCTTTCCCGTGGTGCACGAAAGGCCTGCGAGTCCCTCTGATTCTTGCTCTCTCATTGCTAAACAATTCTTTGCTACCTACCTACCTACCTACCTACCTAGACCAGGCTCTCGTTACTTCTCCGTCATTGACGATCCGCCCTTCCACCGATTCACGTCCCCCATCTCCCCTTTTCTTCCCACCGACCCAGTTACTTACCTACCTACCTACCTACTACCCATCTTCTGTTCAGCTTCCCGATCTCAAAAGGAGGAGGAAACAAAATCAAACATTGTCACGTTGCTCCCCTTTGACCCAAGCTTAACTACAACCGCACAGGTACCTGGCTTCGGTCTTCTTTTGCCCAGCCGTCGTCTCTCACCCAAATCGGCCGCCGAAAGCGAGCTTCATCGACGACATGGTGACCGTCGTCTTGTCGGACCCGAACGGGTATGCTGCCTCTTCGGAAAGATCCGACGATGGCAGCAGCAACGACATCTGCGATCCGGCTCGGCGGCAAGAGGTCTTGCCCAATTGCCTGGTCAATGGCCTGACGGAGACGCATCAAGGACGAGGCGTCTTGATCCCTCTCAAGACGACGCAGGAAGTGCGTCAGGATCATGTCATCACCCAGGCATACATTACGAGGGTGCCGACCAAGTCGGCCAGCATCGCCATATCGTAAGTGACCATGTTCCTTTCCGACATTGCTCACCGCTGACCATGGTCACTCGCAGGGCCGTACGCTCCTTGCGACCTGAGGGCAGCGCTAACCCCCTGCCCCATCTCCGGACGTGTGCGAAGCCGAACGACCTCCCACCTCACATGAAGACGCAGCTGATGAACGAGACGCCAACGGGGCGGCAGGTTCATACAGGAAAGTCGAACTGGATCTACGTCATCATCGGCGAGACCAAGGACTTCTACAGGGAGGACCTGGTGCGGACCATCTCGGAGCTCGAGGGCATGGACCACGAAGACGTCTTCGTGGCGAGCATCCCCATCCCACTGCTGGCGCCGACGTCGCAGACGCAGGCGGCCATGTGGTCGTCGCAGTTTTGGCCGACGGTCTACCGCAAGAACAACCCGCTGGGACCGCATCCGTCTGTCGTGGAGCGCGGGACCGACGACATCAAGAAGGACGCGTCGGTGTGGATGGCGCTGGCGCACCGGGTGGCGGGGGAGGCCAGGAAGGCGGGCATCGGCGAGGCCATGGGCGCCGTCATCGTGCGGCGTACCGACCGTGGTTCCGAGCTCGTCGGGCTGGCCGGGGACGCGCGGCGGCACCAGGCGCCGAGCCCAGTGTTTTCCGACAACCCGATGACGCACTGCGTGCTGCGGGCCATCAGCATGGTGGCCCAGAAGCTGGTGCGGCAAGAATGGCGCGAGGGCGGGCGGAAGCTATCGACGCCGGACATGTCTTACGACGCGTTCCAGGACCTTGCGCTGCTGGAGACGGAGCGGGCGTGCCTGGCGCAGGACCACCCCAACAAGGACGGCTATCTCTGCCACGGGCTGGAGCTGTACGTGACGCACGAGCCATGCGTGGCCTGCTCGATGGGCATCCTGCACTCTCGGATGGGCAAGGTCATCTTTTGCGAGCACATGCCGCGGACGGGGGGGCTGAGCTCAGACGACCGGCCTGACGAAGGCGGACGGGGGCTGGGTCTCTTCTGGCGACGAGAGCTTAACTGGAGCCTGCTGGCGTGGGAGTGGGAGCGAGAGGGAGTTGCCGCCTTGCCGCCAGTGGACCCGACGACTCATGTTTAGGATTGCTCGCGTCGGAGCTGTATGGGAATGTGCTGGTTTTGGAGGAGCAGCAGAGGGATTAGATAGACCTCTATGGTCCGATGGAAGCAAGGCTTTTTCGTTCCGTTGTTTGTTTTTTTCTTTTCTTTATGATGTCAGTTTTGTTAACTGCCCCCTTGCCCCTTTCTTCTCTTTATCTGTCTTCTTTTCTGTCTCCTTGACACTCGTGGAGAGAGTGGACAGTGTTGCTTGGTGTGTGTATCTCTGCCCCTCTTAAAGTTGAGGGTCCCCCCCCCCCCCATCTTGAGTCGAGGGAGTCGGTCAAGTTGTAATTGGCCAGGATGGAGCAGAAGAAAGAAAATTAGCTAAGAGGTGATAGGAAACCCCCCCCCCCCAAAAAAAAAATTAAATGAGAAAAATTCGAGCACGGCTATGTTCATTGTCCGCCGGATCAGTAGATGCAGGACGGACTTGAGAGCGGAAAAGAGAGAGGATACAGAGGTGGTGGTGTGCTGGCTGGCTGGCCGGGCGGGCGAGACGGAGGTAGAGAGCCCTTAGGCCTAGGGTACCGCTGGCTGCAGCAAAGATAGGACCCCCCCCCCCCCCCCCCCCCCCCCCCCCCCCCCCCCCCCCCCCCCCCCCCCCCCCCCCCCCCCCCCCTCTTCTTTCGCTTCTCCCTCTCTTCTTCCGCTGCTGTGCTGGAACCAACCCCCCCCCCCCCCCCCCCCCCCCCCCCCCCCCCCCCCCCCCCCCCCCCCCCCCCCCCCCCCCCCAGACGACGGCGGCGAGGGGGGGTGGGGGGGGGGGGCCCCGGGCCCCCGGGCCCCCCCCCCCCCCCCCACCCCCCCCCCCCCCCCCCCGCCCCCCCCCCCGGCGCCACACGAGGCCTTTAACAGTTAGGTACTAGAAAAGACCACAGAAAAGTGAGGTGAGGGGGGTATTGGAGAGGGGAGGGGAGGGGACACGGAGGGGACAATTACTCTTACAGCGGTGGCCCCTCCGAGTTTTTCTGCCTGCATCACGAGGGCGCTTGCTTAACACCTCCCCAGGATCCATCCCCCCCCCCCCCCCCCCCCCCCCCCTCTCCCCCCCCTCCTC
>PDHP01000090.1:0-20800 GCA_003339455.1 Ophiocordyceps camponoti-leonardi (nom. inval.)
AATATAGTATTTATAATCTAAATTATTATAATACCCTATAATAATCTTTACTTTTTATATAATAATATTCTTTTATAACTTTATATAATTTATATTTATAATTCTATTTAATATACTAAAATAATAAGTATTATAAGTATTATAATTATTAGGTATTAGGTTTTATAAGTATTATAAGTATTATAAGATTTATAGGTATTTTTATATAATATATATAATAACTATATAGGTAGGTATATTTTATTTTTTACCCTCCTCCTATATTGGCGTTGATCTATTAACCCGACCCCCCTCATTTTGGGTTTTGAGACAGTCTGCCCTACAGTCGCCCGTAACGATGGGATGGGCGACGTCTGACGATGGCGGTCGAGACTCGCGAAAAGCACATGTTGCTGATGACGTAACCACGAACAGTCCCCCGGAGGAATTCCGGACCAGCGCCCTACAAGGCTCGAGTAGATCTCTCGAAGCCTCGCACTAGGCAGCCTCGGCCTGTCCTTCTTTTGACTTCAACTTCTCGCCGCTCTGAAGACATCGTCGTCGCCTCAGCCAGCCTCGTCGTCCCGCGCCCATATCCCCATACGAAAATCTAGAAAAAGTCACCGCAGGCCCTCTCCCCTCCTTCATCATGCCCAAGGCCGAGGTCGGCTCGACCAAATACCTCTCCAACAAGCTCAAAAGCAAAGGCCTTCAACGCCTACGATGGTACTGCCAGGTCTGCGAGAAGCAGTGCAGAGACGCAAATGGATTCAAGATGCACACGCAATCCGAGGGCCACGTGCGGCAGATGCTCGTCGTCGGCGAGGACCCCAAGAAGTTCATCAACGACTACAGCAATCAGTTTCAGAGAGACTTTCTGCAGCTGTTGAAGACGGGTCACGGGGAGAAGCAGGTTCACATCAATCAGTTTTACCAGGAATACATCGCCAACAAGGTGAGCTTTTTTCCCATGATTTCCTCTATCTGCTTTTGCTGACGGCACACGCAGGAGCACATTCACATGAATGCTACCAAATGGCCCTCCTTGACCGAGTTCGCCAAACACTTGGGCCGGGAAAGCATATGTCGCGTCGAGGAAAACGAAAAGGGCATTCACATTTCATGGATCGACAATTCCCCCGAGGCACTGCGACGGCAGGAAGCGCTCCGCAGGAAACAGGCGCAGGATCAGGGCGACGAGCAGCTGGAAAAGCGCATGATCAAAGAGCAGATCCGGAGAGCGCAGGCCAACGTGGCGAACCGCCAGCCGGATCTTCAAGAAGATGACGAGGCTCAGAGTATTCTGACGAGACAGGAAGGCGAAAAGATTAAGCTATCCTTTGGGCAGAAAAAGAATGTGGACGCAGCCGATCCTACGACTTCGTCCACCCCGGCCAGTGCAGTGTCCGAATCGGAAAAGGCAGGCGATTCAAAAGGGGACGCCGCAAAGCCAGCCGTCTTCAGCGGACTGTCGATGAAGATGGCTGGTAAGCCGCAGCCGAAAAACGTGTTTTCACAAGCCAAGAAGAAAAACGCCCTCGCTGCGGGTGCGTCCAAAAGCGCGGTCGTGGACGAGCAGCCGAAGAAGATGAGCGAGGTAGAGCGAATCATGAGAGAAGAACTGGCGCGGAAGCGATCCCGCGACTCAGCCGGCTTCGGTGCGCCGCCGGGGAAGAAGCACCGGAATATGTAATGACTGGACGAAACTGGCACGGCGTTGGGGTGGTCATAACGGGTAGGAATCATGCGCTGGATACCATATCGAGGATAGAATCTGAATGGAAATTTATAAATTTGCCCTGAATCCGCCGTAATGCAGACAGCGTAACGCCTTCGCCTAAGTGATAACATCCAACAATGTAGGTCACAACCTAACCATCCGCCTCCGTCTCGGTCCCATCTCTCCTGCTCAAAAGTCAACACGATGTTCCCAAGACGAGAGGCGAAGAAACCCGTCTCGCATAAAAAGGGCGGAAGCAGAAACGTACGGAATATATTGTATCCTATACTCATCCTCCAGAGTAGTCCGAATCTCATCCGGCAGCTGGCCGGAGACCTTGATGGCGTAGACGCCGCCGACGTAGCCGTCGAGACGCTGCCACTTTGCGATCCACGACTTGGCCGGGTTGGCGAGCGTGATGACGCCCTCGAATACCTGCGAGGTACAGCTTTCGATCTGGTCCTGCGATCCGGCTAGGTGTAGGAACTCGTCGCAGTTGGGGCAGCCCTCGTCTCGGAAGCGCTGCGTGGGGGAGGGGGGAAGTTTAGTCCAAGGTCTGGTGCCTTTTTAAAATATGCCTTGAGGGGGGGAAAGGATGGGGTTTCGACGGTGAGTTGGGTTAAGGGGTGTTGCTTTGGTCACGTACGCTGTAGGTCATGACGATGGAGCAGACCATGCATGCTCGGAGGTAGCGCTGCTGCCCTGGCGTGACGAAGCTGGACGGCGCGGCCATGACGGGCTGTCTTTTGTCGTGACGTCGCGAACGAGGAGTGCGATCGTCGTCGGTTGTCTTCACGTTCGTACAAGGCTAGCCGCGGTGCTTCTGGCGTGATATGCATTTAAGCGTGCTAGTCAGTTAAGTAGAGTAATCCTCATAAGCAGTATTATCAACCGCTATCGCACTTCTCCAAGACATCCACCTCAAAATCCCACACCTCCAAGTTCTCCAACAGAGCGAACAATGAAAGAAAGACCAAAGCGCAAGAGAAAGGAAATAAAGAATAAGCAAGAAGCGTAACCGATGACGCCGACCGAGCCTCAAAAACCGGCCAGCCGCGAACTCCTCACCTGCACCATCAAATCCCCTCCCTTTTCCTACGCCCACCTGGAGCTGGCCACGGACAACGACGTCGACGACGATGCGCTCGAACTGGATAACCTGCAGGTAAAGTCGTACTGCACCGCCGCGCTGCGACAGTTCCTCGGCCTCACGGGCGTCGCCATCCCCGTCGACATCCTCTCGGTCCGTGGACGACAGTGCTGGGTTCGCGTGCCGCGCCAGGATCTGGGCTCCTTCGCCGCTGCCGTCACCGCGTGGAACGGCGTGACCGAGAGCGGCTCCCATCGCCTGCTCCGCATCAAGCGCTGCTCCGACTGGCTGGGCGTCATGGTCGGCGTTGACGGTCAGGAGCAATTATGGAATGATCGAGGCTCCGATCCGCCGCCTTAAGCCCTGCCGTCACCTCGTTTCTTTTTCAAGTCTAGATTTACACGGGTATCTACGTGCACGTTATCTGTAACCCGTTCCAATCACGATTCCCAGTCACGTTTTCCAGACGCCGGGGCTAATGCGTTCCCAATACTCCCAAAGCCTCTCTCGGCCCACCTGCACCCACGTCTCACATCAGGGACGACATGAGAGAGTTCTGGGCGTAAGCCTTCCCCGACCTCGTCAGCAAAAGGTGCCCTTTATGACAGGCTTAGCCTGGATGCTTACCATAGGGCGAATATTCGGATGAGGCACCGCGTCGAACTGTTCGTAATGAAGCTTGTAGTCAGGCCCGATGTTGATATAAGCACCTTTGTTCTCCGTCGAGTCGCAATACTTGGGCGCGGAGAAAACTAGCGGCTTCGTCAGTAGATTATTCTTTCATAGACGGAGACCACGTCACGCACCCGTGATGCATTTCCCATCGTGCTGCACCTCATAACCGTCCATGCGCACTTCGTGACTGCGGATGACGGCCTCGAGACCGTTCTTGTCGCAGAAGCGCCGGGTAACATCGGGTCCGAATTGCATACCGACGCCTCGCTTGCTGGGTCCACGTCCCTGGTCTTCTTGAGGATCCGTCCACAGCATCTCCATCATCAGGCCCGATTGGCCCGGCTGCCGCTGATTATGCCTATTGAGCTTGCGGATGTCTTCTAACGTGACGTTGTCATCGGAGAACAAGCCGCCGTGAAGGACCAGATACTTCTTGCCGACCAGCGTCGCCAAGGGCAGAGCCGAGAAGCTCTCGGAGAACAGCTTGAAAACGCTTCGTGAGAGTCAACGGCCGCGTTCGCCAAAGCTCAGGAGGAGCAACTCACCGGTCATTGTACTTGGCCTTACACTCTCCCTCGAATCCATAAACACGATTCATATCGTCTGTCTCATGGTTGCCTCTGTTGAGGAAGAAGCCATCAGGTCTTAGCCACTTGAAGGCGTAAAGCAGAAGGGCGATTTCCGTGGACCAGGATCCGCGGTCTACGAAGTCGCCGTTGAACAGATACCAATGCTTCTCTGTTGGAAGCCCGTTGCGCCGGAAGAGCTCCATGAGATCGAAATATTGACCTGGACAGCCGTCAGGATTGCTTGCCACATCAGAGAGCTACTTTGCACACCATGAGTATCGCCGCAAACGGTGAGTTGGACATCGTCGGGTATCTCCATCTCGACCATTGTGGCTTCATCGTAGACGATGCGCTTGACGGCGATGATGATCTGATAGACGTATTTGCGGTGTATCTTCTTGCCGTTTTTAAATCTCTCCATCATGTCGTCTATGAATTCTTGTGTCATCTCGTTCCCGAGTCGAACGCCATCGTATTCGTCCTCGACCACCATGGAATCCAGGTCGAGGCCTTCCGCAGCGGACGGCTCATCTCCGACCTCGATAGCGGCAAAGAAGGCCAGTTGACGCACGATCTTCTTGCATTCTTCCAGCTTGAGGCGAGCATCCTTATTATTCGGGTCAAGCTTGACGCATTCCTTGAAGTCGTCAACTGCTTCCTTGGGTCGCAGGATAGCGGCGCGTGCGAGGCCTCGACGGTAATATGCCTACGAGTGATGGTTGGAGTGTGAGCTGCATTCCCATGTGCTTAGGCGGCGAACGAGTGTGGCCTACCTTGACCAGTCTTGGATTGAGCTCAATGGCCTTTCCGGCATCGGAGATGGCATATCCGTAAGCCTCGGCTTTTATGTGTGCCTGACGACGTCAGATTCGGCTTGCGACTTTGAAGATTCGACCTGACACACCTGCGCTCGATTTGTGAAAAAGGTCGGCTCCTTGTCGTTCAGATCGATGGCCTTGGTATACAATGTGACGGCAGTGGGGAAGTCGCCTGCTGCGAACGCCTTGTTCCCCTGGTTTTTCAGGTCAACAGCGTCTTGCGACATGTTGGTTGAGGTATACAAGGGGTTCGGGGCTTTTTCGGTGTGCGGCCGCGAGTGCTGCAGCTCAGAGATGAAGATTAGACGTCGTCCATCCGAAGATGCTGCTCGTAACAAAAGGTGAGGTTTGAATGAGATGCAGACTTTTGATGGCTTTGGATGCGGGGCGGATGGAGCTGTAGAGTGTGCAGGCTGTATCCGTAGGCTGCAGCCCGCAGCTCCAGGCCTATGTTTGCCGCGAGTTCCAGCGGATACCGAAGTATGATAATAAGCGATAATAAGCCGTCTACGCTGCGAGTCGGGGTGTGTGCACCCGAGACCCTTGAAATATTATAGCAATATCGGCCTATCCCTGTTTGTGCCGCTACCGGGGGCGGGGCGGCACATGGCTTAGTCGCATTGATCCGAGAGTGAGTGTCGCTAATTGCACGCTTTGCATCTTCCTAGAGGCTACAGCTGCAAGGCTACACCAACTACCCGCGCGCCGCGACTGCGTGACTGGCGGCGACCGGACTCCTCTTTCGTTCGTCGACCATCGCCATGGAATCGTCATCTAAATCTTTGGTGCGGAGGAGGTCTGAATCGGACCTGATGCCTCCTCCGCCTCCGGCCAAGAAAGTCAAGAGACCTAAGCACGTGCTGAACGAGGACGACTACACCTCTTCTCTCTCGCAAATCATCGCGAGGGACTTTTTCCCCGGCATCAAGGTCTCCGCCGTCCAACACGAGTACTTGGACGCCGTCGAATCCCGAAATTCCGCATGGATCTCGAGCGCGGGTCGGAGGCTGCACGATGCCATGACGCCGGGCCGCTGGCGTGCCCAGTCGGTGGTCAAGCGCTCGCACGACGGTGGGCGGACCCCATCAGCATTCTCGGGGGATACGCCTAGCACCGCGGCCGCCACCGTCGACGAGAGGCCACTTCCTGGCTCTGACCTGAGACTCTCCGAATTCCAGTCGAAATACACGAGCGAAGATAACGAAAGCTTTTACAAATTATTGGACAAGCAGAACCAGAAGAAAACGGAGAAATATGCTTGGATGTGGAACAAGAACAAGCTTCCCTCGAAGCAGATGCTGAAGCAAGAAGAAGTCAAGGTCCGGCTCGGAAAAACGCGTGCTCTTGTTGACGACGGGTTCAAGCGCGACCGCCTCGCTATCAAGGACTCTGACGATCGGCCTGCTCAGCCTGACACCTGGAACTTCGCGCCGAGAAATGGCCTCATGTTTGAGCCGGAAGGGCTGGAAGAGGGCGTCGTCTCCGTCGCTCAGAGGGCCGAAGACTCCTCTCGCATGCCGCCGAAGACAATTGTCTACGAGAATACCGGCATTCCGGAACCTCACGTTCCGAAACAACCCCCCTCGCCGACCATGTCGTCGATTCGGGATGCTATCGCGGGGAGGCCACGCCCGCAAGATCGAAGCTCTACCGACGCTGGTGCAGGGGAGACTCCCGGAGTAAACGGGTACGCATTTGTCGGCGATGACGACGGCGAGACAGTCATGCCAGAATCTCCACCGCCCATCAATCTGGGCCCGGGCGACGCGTATAATCCCTTCAAACTGCAGCAGCTGAGAAAACGGGAGTCGCTACATGAACGATTGGTTGAGCGGATAGCCAAGACGAACAAGGAGTCTTCGCGCCACGGGCTCAGCAGAAGGTCCGAACTACAGCAGGTCCCAAAGTTTCCCAGCAGCCCTCGCAACTCCGGAGACTTTACTCCGGCGGCACAAAGACTCCTGAGCAAGATGGGAACGCCGAAGTCCAGGGCGCCCGGTAGTCCTTTCGACCGCCCTGCGACACCTGCAAAGCGACGGGCTTCGCTCCTCAAGTCTTCCACCAATCCCAGCGCGAAACGGCACCACCCATGAATTTATGTATGTATGAATAACGGGACTCATGTGTTCCTTGGGTCAACTCGGCGAGCAGGCTCTTACAGTTTCACCCATTTGGCATTTGTTAGGCGGAGCATTGCGTTGGAAATCGGTTGACGATGACGGCTGAACGGTAGATACCATTAATGAAGATTGGGGATCCGAGGATTATAGCCTATCAAGAGTTCCTTGGCTTGATAAAGAGGGACCAAGAGGCGCTTTTGAAGCAGTCAAGGAGGGCTATTCGGCAGCCTTTATCAGATTGGCTCATTTGACCTCTTGCTCTTGATTTAGGGTAGAAACGTCGATGACGTAGACGATTGAATCTCCCTTATCCGGGTTAGTTGCATATCAGCAGCAGCAATCGCATTTACCCTAGATGCAGTGAGCTTCCGCGAAAATCCCCCCTGCCAACCACAAAGAGAGACCACCTTAGAAGTCTGATGCGTCTTTCGATGTGCTCAGAGCTCGCCGGTCCTTATGCGCTTTGTTGACTTGGCGATCGACCTAGCGGCAGTGCTCAATGCCTCGCGGTCGGTGGCTTATAAGCATGTCGCTCTACGTCGCCGACAACTCGACGCCTATAGGAAGATTTCACGGGCAGAGACCAAACCGACTGAGTTAGCGGGCGTTGACGGCAGCCAGAAGAGGAAAGATGACAGCCAGTTTGCGACATCTTCATTGGCTACTGCGCCGAAAAACGGCGATAGGGATATAAAAGACTTGACCAAGGAGCTGGATGCGCCTCCGGATGTTGATGTCAACATCTTTCACACTGCGAGAGGCTCCAGGATACTGGGCTCTATAAGAAAAAGGGATGCCACGGACGTCAAGAGCCCGCAGCCTGGAGCATCGGCCAAAGAGCATCCTATGCGGTATTGGCCTCAGACACCTCCCGTCGAACATCATAATATTTCGGCAACAAGCGCGAGCGATGCAGTCGACGAATCAAGCTCGGCACCGTCGCAGTCCGTCAACGCTCCGCCGGAGCCGGAAGTAGAAAGCAACTATGCCTCTCAAGCGGACGAGGAAACGGCTCAGGATCTCGCTCAAGCTGTGGCGATAGACAGCCCAGCTCAAGCTTACAAACTTCGGGAATCCAAAGTACCGGCATCGCGCTTCAGCCGCCTATGGAATTACGGAGGTCTGGCGGCCGGGATGCTTGGCGGTGCCATGACAGAGAGCGTCAGCCGTGCATTCGGCGGTGGCGGTCAGGGCTCAGTCATGCTCAGTGGGAAGAACATGGAGCGGTTGGTTACCAAGCTGTCTCGCATGAGAGGTGCGGCACTCAAGCTCGGCCAGATGATGAGCCTCCAGGATGCAAAGGTTTTACCTTCTTCGATTCAGGAGGTGCTTCAGCGGGTGCAGGACAAGGCGGACTACATGCCCTCGTGGCAACGCGATCGGGTTCTCGTTGACAACCTCGGGGCTGACTGGCAAGACTTGTTTCGCGAATTCCAGGAGACACCTATGGCAGCGGCTTCGATCGGCCAGGTCCACAAGGCGGTGCTCAAATCCAACGGAAAGACAGTGGCAGTCAAGATCCAGTTCCCAGGAGTCGCCGCCTCTATCGATTCCGACTTGGACAACTTGGGCCTCTTGCTAAAAGCGACCAAGCTGTTGCCCAAGGGTCTGTATCTCGACAAGACCATCGACAACGCCCGCGTTGAGCTCGGCTGGGAGTGCGACTACGAACGCGAGGCACAATGCGCCAGGAGGTACAAAGAGCTCCTCCGTGGCGATGAAGCCTTTCTCGCACCGGACGTTCACCCCGAGGCGTCGGGGAAACGGGTGCTGACCATGGACTTCATGGACGGCATCGCCGTCACGCAAGTTCAGTCGTTGACACAAGAGCAGCGCGACTGGATCGGCACCCAGATCATGCGTCTCTGTCTGCGTGAGATAACCGAGTTCAGGTTCATGCAGACAGACCCCAACTGGACCAACTTTCTCTTCAACTCGCAGCGGAACAAGCTCGAGCTTCTCGACTTCGGGGCATCGCGTGAATATCCGGAGGCCTTCGTGCGGCACTACGTCCAGCTGCTAGAGTCGGCGTCGCGCGCCGACAGGGAGGGCGTCCGAGACCTCTCCCAGAGGCTCGGCTACCTCACCGGCCACGAGAGTAAGGCCATGGTCGACGCACACGTTGACTCGGTCCTCACGCTGGCCGAGCCGTTTGCCGTGTCGGCGCCTCGGACGTATGACTTCAAAGACCAGACGATTACCGATCGGGTGAGGTCATTTATACCAGTCATGCTCCGTGAGCGGCTTTCGCCTCCGCCCGAGGAGACGTATAGTCTTCACCGCAAGCTTAGCGGAGCCTTTCTGCTCTGCGCCCGGCTGGGAAGCAGGGTCCGCTGCCGAGATATGTTTGTCGAGGCTATAGATAAGTCGGGATACGTTGGCGGGAACGGGCGGAGTTTGTGAGAGATCCTGATTGGTGAGGCGTCCTTCTGCATTCTCTTATCCCGCTCTTGTTTACGATAGTCCCGACTCTCTTGGCGGCAGTATAGCAACCAACCTTGTACTCTATGAGAAGCCTTGAGGTCTTTCCGACAGGCTTATTTGGTAAAAGGGGTATCACTCTGCCTAGTATGTAATAGCCGATCATCTATGTATCCCGGCGCCTCGGCATGGAGTAAAGCTCCTTCTTCTCTCTGCCAGCAATCTTCTTCCGTTTCCTCTCAATCGCTTTATCGACCTGGCCCTTGGTCATGCCCTCGTAGCGTTTGGTAAGGAGCTGCTTCTTCTGTTCGCTCCTCTTGAGGTAGAACGGCTTTTTGCCCTGGGCCACGAGCTCTTTTTCCTGCCGACGATGCTCCCTCAGCAGATCCTCCTCTTCCTCCTTCTTCTTGCGCGCCAACATCTTGGACTCCATGGATTTAAGCTGGCGCTTGAGATCATCCGCATCCGCGTTCTTAGCCTTCTTAATGCGCGCGCGCAAATCCTTCATCTCACTCTCTCGATATTCGTCGAGGAAGGCGTAAGCCGCTTTCGCCTTGGTTTCGTCGCCGCGACTCACGAGCGGATCGAAGCGCGGGTCTCGGGCCTTACGACGCGGGTCGGCTATGATTTCGCGGAGGCGCGAGACCGGTTTCTTGGACGATTGCTCCGTTGGAGCGTGCTTTGAGCTTCGTTTCGTCTTCGGTTTCTGCGCTTTGGCTATGCTTCGCTCGGCCGTGTCGTCGTCTTGCTTTGCGGGAGGGATTGGCTGCTTCGTCTTCGTCTTGTGTGGGAGCGAGGCCTGGGCTCGAACTAGGGCGCCGAAGGAGACGGACGATAAGGCAGTATCGGCCTCTTCAGCTTCGTCGGATGATGGTGATGATGATGACGATGATGATGCCTCTTCGTCTTCATCTTCAGGTTCAGGCTCTGAATCCCGTTCTTCGTCTTTCCTGGCGCGTACTCGTCTATCCTGTTGGAGGAACGGGAATTTGCGTTTCGGAGCCATGTTTGGTATCGCAAGCCTTTGAGATATTCACGACTGTGATAGATTCGATGACGGATTTTTTCCCTTCAGGATCTGGTGATTCGGTCTTGCGTAAGTCGCCGGATGACGTGTAATTTTATGCATGCATAATTCTTCACCTACCCTAAACCAACTTTCCGTTGCTCACTGTGCATTATGTATGTACATTTTCACATCGTTTTTAAAGTTAAAGTGGAAATCTCAACGACGTCGGCTGCGACCTTTCAATCGCCGTTTACCGGTCAACCACTTTCACCCTTCACCATCCTCCCCCCCTACTCTCTTCTTCATATGCGACATCAAAGCCTCGTCCTCCTCCGGACTGTCACTCGACCTTCTGTCTCCGTGTTATCATCAAACCATTTCCTTACACGAAGCTTTATCCTCAGCCGGCAGCAGCAGCAGCAGCAGCAACAGCAACGACAGCAGCAAATCACAGGCGAAAACAGTCAGTGCGCAAAAGACCATGAATCATTATCAATAGCCCACCTGGTACGAGACTCGACGATGATTTACCACGTTGATCAGGTCATGCCGCAGACGTCTGAGCTGCACCTTTCCGACCCACCGGCGGCCGCGGCTGCGAACGGGGCGGGAAACGAAAGCTCGCAAACGCCGCCCGCCTTTAAAATCCCCGGACTCTCTCTTCTTTACGCGGAGACGAAGAAGCAGGACGCGAATAAGTCTGCCACGCCTTCGGATTCAGTAGACGAGAGTAAGACGACTGAAGAATTAACCTTGGATCAAACGAGTGGTCAGCCCAAGGCAAGCGGCAAAAAGGCATCGACGGCCAAGGTTACTACGTCGTATGTGCACCTCTTGTTTTGAGCTTGTTTTCCTCTTCTTCATCTTTCCAGCTGGGGAATCTCATCCGCACCTCCTTTCTACAGCCCGATGAGGAAGCGAGACCGTCCAGCTCCGAGCCGCCAATCCGGCGGCGTGCCCGAGCCGACAAGCGATTACATCGATCAAAGCATGATGCCACCCGTCACCCTCCCCAGCCCTCGTCAGATCCTGGTCATTCTCGACCTCAACGGCACAGTTCTCTATCGTCCCGCCCATCTCAGGCCTGCAAGCTTCGTCGAACGCCCGCACGCCCGCCGCTTCCTGAGCTATTGCCTCGACACGTTCTGCCTCGCCATCTGGTCCTCGGCCCGTCCTGAGAACGTCGACCGCATGGTCGGTCAGCTTCTTACCCCGGAGCAGCGGAGCCGCTGCGTCGTCGCCTGGGGACGTGATCGCCTCGGCCTCTGCGCCAAAGATTACGCTGCACGCGTGCAATGCTACAAGCGCCTGTCCGTCGCGTGGGACGATCCC
Organism: Ophiocordyceps camponoti-leonardi (nom. inval.); assembly: GCA_003339455.1. Taxonomy (NCBI): domain Eukaryota; kingdom Fungi; phylum Ascomycota; class Sordariomycetes; order Hypocreales; family Ophiocordycipitaceae; genus Ophiocordyceps; species Ophiocordyceps camponoti-leonardi. The sequence continues at coordinate 11,734 of PDHP01000090.1, forward strand.
GTCGTCCAGGCATCTCACCCTCTCGCCGCGCTGGGCGCCAAATGGGATCAGACGAACACGGTGCTGGTCGATGACTCGAGGGAAAAGGGTCGAAGCGAGCCGTACAACATCCTGGCGGTTCCCGAATTCTCTGGCCTGGAGAACGAGGCTTCCATCGTCTTACCTCAGGTCCATGACTATCTCAACACCCTTTGCTACCAGGAGGACATCAGCTGCTACATGCGACAGCATCCCTTTCAGCTGAGGCCGGACTATACCCTGCCTGCCTGAGCCCGAATTTCTTTCCCACGGCAAGAGCTTTCAGCGTCGAAGTCAGGAAGCACAAATCTTGTCCACGCCGTCTTGGTTCGTCTTCACGTTACACGCATCGCAAACCCCCTCAGTCAGATTTCTCCTACACGATACCCCCTTTTTTCCATAGCGGTCTGGAAAATCCTTGCCCACTACCTAGATACCTAGATAGACTAGTACTTGCATAGACGACATCATGTGCTATTGATGCGTTGGACAGGACCGACGCTACGTTCATACGAATTGAACAAGTGACTGCAACTGCTTTAATCATATGCTGCTAGCTCCTGAAGACTGATCGCCGAGTGTGTGTTACTGGCAAAGTAGACTGCCCGTCACAGCTACATACATTCTACGTACAATCATACGCGTCCATAGACGCATCTCGCATCCCTCCAGCTCGGCGCCGCAGCCGCATGTCAAAATGTTTCATTCGCAGTCAAAAAAAGAATCGCTTATTTGAACACCTTGCCGCAAGCGTGAGCGTACTCCTTGCCCTTGACGACAACAGGCTTCTCCCAAGACCACTGGTTCTCAAGGAACTCGCGATCCTTCTCGTTCTTGGGATCCAGCTTAACGAACTCGTAGCTCTCGTAGTCTGGGGCGACGTCGAACACGGGCATGTACTCTTGGCCCCGGATGACGAAGGCACCCTGGATGACGGAGTCGTTGTTCTCGCCGTAGACAGAGGCGCTGCCGAAGATGTATTTCCGCGAAGCTTCCAGACGAGCGAACAGCCCACCGATGAGGTTGTTGGACATGAATGTCAGGGTAAGCTCATCGTTGTACTTGTAATCGCAGCGCCAGATGGAATATTCCTCGTCCAGGGGAACGTTGCTCCAGAACCACTTGAGAGCGTCAGGAGTCTCGTTGTTGGAGAAGTGACGCTTCCACTCATCGAGAGGGAAAGAGGCCTTGGGAAGAGCCTCGCAGGGGTGCTTGGCCTTGGGAGCCGCCGGGGCATCCTCCTCCTCGTCAGCAGCGGCAGCCTTGGGAGCGGCGGCGGCCTTGGGAGCGGCCTTGGGCTGCTCCGGCTTCTTGGGGGCGGTGTTGGTGAGGGCAGGCTTCTCGAGATAGTCTGGCTTCTTGGCGACGGCCGTGTAGATGGGCTGGTTGACCACGGTGTCGTACCAGCGAGCGACGTTGGGGTTCTCCTGGCGCCATTGCTTGTCGAAGAAGTACTGGAAACCGCGGTTCAGGAGGGCGGCACAGAACAGATCGGCAAGGGTGATGCGCTCGCCAACCAGGTAGGTGTGGCGGGCGAGGTACTTTTCGACGACGCCGATGGCCTTTGCGGTAGCTTTCGAACCGTCCTCGACAGTCTTCTTGTTATAAGGCATCCTGCCGACAAGAGGCAGGAACCAGTTGCCCAGAGGGGGTACGATCTCGGTGTTGAAGAAAGACATCCACTTCAGGATCGAGGCATAGCTGGAAAATATCAGACTGAGTCGCATCGGGGTTCGCGGAGGATCTAACGTACTCTTGCTTGGTCTTTCCCAAGAGCGTGGTCTTTTCGTTCTGAGAGGTAACTGCAGAGAGTCAGCATGACTGGCCGCAAAACGCAAGATATGGTGAATGGATAGTGAGGGACAAGGGCTTCAGAAAGTAGCTTTTGACAACATGATATGATTCAGACAGGGATAACTGTTTGAAAGAAAATGACTACTTCATCACGAGATAAAGTGCAGCGGGGAATGAGGCGAGGGGCAATGAGTTCAGGGGAGAATCGTACTGTAGATGGCGACGGCAATACACTCGGAAAGATTGTAGCCGTCCTCGCCAACGAAGGCAGGAATCTTGCCGAGACCATTGGCCTTAGTATGCTCGATGCTCGGATTGCCATACTCAACCTCGACAATCTTGAGGTCGAGGTTATTGGCCTTTGCGATGGCCTTGATGGCCACCGAGCGGGGGTTATCCTGCAGACGAGGGTTAGAGGGGACACGGACTATCGAGAGAGATAGATACAAGGACATACGGCCGTGGTGAAGAGAGTACCGAAAGCCATTTCGCGGAGGTTTGGGATGAAGTTGATGAGGATGATGAAGCCCTTCGGCGTGTGCGCTTCGTAGGGTTGCGAAAATTTGCCCGTTGGAAAAAAAAAAGGCGTTGCCCCGCGTGTGGCTTTGCATGGTGTGGCTGGCGGGCTGACTAGTGGCTGATGCGGCTGATGGGTGCGGCTGGTGGCTCCGACGACTGGCGAGCATCGCATCTGCACGTGATGAATAAGGGCTCCTTTTCGTCGTCTTCAAGTCAAGGCGACACTTCTAGACTCATAGGCATTTCTCTGATCAAGAGCTCGGGCGCGCTCGAAGGCGAGCCGCGCATACGGCGTCGGATAAGCAGATCATGGCATCGGTCGGAAGAGCTTTCGGCTGCTTCAGGTGTCGGAGGCGATTGAAGAGTTTTCCGTGGCATCGCAACGGCAGCCGGTGGCAACCGAGCCTGTCGAATCGTGTCCGAGCACTGTCTACCGAAGTTCAGAGCACTCAGATCCTCGAGAGGAACCTCGGCCTCAAAGACGTCCGAATCCCGTTCGACGGTATTCAGCACGCGCGCGCCATCCCGACCTTACCATCCTATTTCTCCCGAGAACCGAAGCTCAACGAAATCCACATCCGCCTGACGAAACTCCTCCTCAGATACAATACGCTACCTGTCTGTAGACCAGGCGAGGAGCCTCCTGCACCATGGGCAAAGATCGAGGACATACGCGCGCGACTCGGCGAGCCCTTCAAAGCCGCAAATTTCGCCAAGGTTAAAAAGTTAGCCAGGCGACTCAACGCCATCCATCCGAGCCTTGCTCCTCGGGAGGTCAAAAAGGCGTTGGCAGAATTGTTGCGTGACCTGGAAACTGCGGAAAAGAAAGCGAGACCAGGGTTCGTCGACCAGTATGGCCGAGCCATTGGGGTGGGCAAGAGGAAGGAATCGACAGCCCGCGCTTTTCTCTTAGAAGGCACCGGAGAGGTTTTGATTAACGGCAAGACACTCAGTGAAGCTTTTGGGCGAGTTCACGATCGTGAAAGCGCCATATGGGCTCTGACGGCAACGAATCGGCTTGACAAATACAATGTCTGGGCGGTGGTGGAAGGAGGCGGCACGACGGGCCGAGCCGAGGCGCTCGCGCTCGCTGTGGCCAAAGCATTGGTGGTACACGAGCCGGCCCTAAAGAATGCATTGCGAAAAGGTGAGGTCTCACATACGGCACCGAACAGGAGGCAAAGCAAGCTGACTTGGGCTCGAACCAGCCGGATGCATCTCGAGAGACTACAGGACGGTAGAGCGGAAAAAGCACGGCCACGTCAAGGCTCGCAAGATGCCAGCGTGGGTCAAGCGTTAGAGCGGGCAGTCAGGAAACTGCAGCAGGGAAGGGAGGATTTCGTTGGCGAGTTCTCCGGTTCACAGAAAAGGAGGAGACAGTGCCATTGTGGTTGGGCATCGCGGTCGAGTGCAGAAACTATCAGGAGGTGCTGTACATACCCGTCTCGTTGCCAATGTCAAAGCCTTGTCACCTCGGCCAACAAGGCTGGGGCCGAGGTTGTCACAACCGCTCAAGTCGGTGCTGCTGAACCTGACGACGGCCCGAGGCAGCTGTTTCGTCTTAAGCCCAGCCAGCGGATCCCGCTCAGGCCTCCTCCGTCCTGTCAATCATGTTCGATGGACGATGACCAGCCTGATAAGCCCCCCCCCAAGTTATTTTAAACCTGGCGAGCATATCAAGCAGGACACGTCGGAAGATTAAAAAGCGCGGTCGGACATGGAAGGGCGAAGTACTCCCGTAGAGTTATGCGTGAAGAAGATTAAAGGAAGATAAAATAAGAAATATGGCCACACACGTTCAGGTCAGGCTGGAGACTGGACGAAGGCTATCTATCGACCTCGTTTCGTCCCATGAAAGCTGCTCGATAGTAACCAAGCTAGGAAGTAAAGACGGTGATACGAAATCTAAAAGCAGAGAGATAGAAGTGGTGTGGAGATGTCGTGGGCGTTAGATGGGCTTTTAAACGAAGTTAATCGATCGCCCATGCCGAGAGGCTTGACGGCTAAAAAAAGGGTTGAATGTACGGATAGAACGTGAGAAAATAGATGGATAGAGAGAGAGAGAGAGAAGGAGGGAGAGGGAGAGATGGATAGGAAGAGATAGGCTCGAGGAGCGAACAGCGGCCTCCCATGTAAAAGCGGTTTGGACATATTGCACGGGGCAATGCAGTGGGCCGTGGTGGGACGATTGATGGTTCTGAAGGTAAAAGGGAAGCGATCCAGTTGGTTGGTTATGCAAATCAGAGGCCCCCCCCCTCATCAAGGTGATGCATTGATCTGTCATACATACATACATTCAACCATCCATCCATACTACGGATACGGGATAGAGAATCAGCCTCTTTATGTGTGTGTGTGTGTGTGTGTGTGTTTGTGTATGCAGGTAGTTCTATGTTGCTGTAAATACCGAGTGTCGAGTAACGTTCTGGGTCTCTTCTTTACTCATGTAAGTGAAGTGCGTGTGTATGTACGGATATATCTATGTCTGACGACAACTAGAAATAGTAGGTATTCGGTGATAGGCTGCAAATCGATAGGTAGACGAACTTCCTGGACTGATAAAGAATGATGTGCATATGCATATATCCGTATCGTCATCGTCCATCCATGGTCCAAGGTCGATGGTCCATAATCCATGTACCATGATCTATCGTTTACTATCCCCGATCCACCGTGGATCTGGTAGCCAAAGGTTAGGCTGTGATATATATGGCAGACTTGGAGTGGTCGGTGGGTGACCCCTGGACCGGGTGCCTCATCCGGCAGGGGGGGCAGGTTGTAAGCCTCGTCCTACTATCTCCGGGTGTCCAGGCACTATCCCGGGCAGACTTCTTGTGGTTGAGAGGGGGGGAAGGTTTTTTTTTCTTGTGTTCGTTAATGCTCAGACTGGCGAGAGCCGCATGAGGTGAAGAATCGACGAGTGCTCTACGGAGTAGTTCCGGAGGAGGATCACAGTCCAGGCAAATACGTGCTATACCGCACCTCAAGAATCTCGTGATTCGTTTTAAAAGGCTTTCGCTCAGGGTAGCATTCATATCACCCAGTAGATGTATCCGCATGTCACATGGGTATCGTCGCTTTTACTGCAGTCGTAGGTAATTTCCAGGTCAACAACACCAAAACCCTGCCCACTACCGACGCCGACCAGATCCAGGCAGGGATGGAAGATGGAGGGGGTCCCCCTTCTGCCGACAAAAACTTGGCCCCTCCGATGGCCACGCGGCGAGATCGAGACCATCCACGGAGACGTCCGTACGAATACATCCAGTCTCATTCGTAATCCTCACAGCAGTTCGATATCTCCACCCGTCCATCAAGGCCCAGTCGCCGCTCAACTAACTACCTTGAGCGTCTCCGCCGTCCCCCCCCCTGTTCCCCAGGAATGGATCTCCTGAGTTGGACGACGAAGAATCTCATGGATGGACTCGGAAAATGTTCCGCCTCGTCACAGTCATGCCTTGAGAAGAAATAAACTCGTCTTTTGTTTCTTCTCATCCTCTGGTCTAACTGACTGACTGACTGACTACGGATACCTGTCTGCCTAACCTGATATCAACACCATATTACCGTAGCCCGTCGCGATTCGGGCTGCCCTGCTTGCTTCACGGGGTAAAGGCCAGCCAGTCAACACGGTTGAAAGTCTTGCCTTTCGTTGATCGAACTTGATGCCACGGGTGGTGTCGACCCATTGAATCAGACTGTCTCAGATCCATACGAATACCTACTACACGGACGACCAAATGTTTTTTTATAGACTAGAGACTTAGTCGGCGACTAGTAGGCGGATGGCAAAAATACCTTACACGAATCCTTCAGTGGCGATGCCTCTCCCAGTTTCTCGGGACGCCCACCCTCTATCTAACTACCTAGTCCGAACAGGACTCTATCACGTCATGCATCGTCACAGCAGCCGTCTTACAGCCTACGGATAATTCTTTTGCTCGGGGGGGGAGAAAAAAAAAGCAGGTGTCAAGCAGCCATCGAAGGGCGATGATGATGATGGTGATGATGATGATGATTATGATGCTCGACGCGACAAGTTTTGACAAGGTCAGGGTTCTTCTGCCCGTTCAACGGATGATGCTGCTGCCCTGATAATAAGGTGGTGACACTCATCAACGGCAGCTTTGTCGAGGAGTGGAAATATTAACCGCGACTGGGTTCCTTGTCTCATATCATCATCATATGAACGCAGGATGATGACCATCTCGTCAGTCTCAAGACTTTTTTTTTTTTTTCCTTCCCCCTTCATATTAACCCTCCCATATTCGTAGTGACGCCCGTTTATTTTGTGCACGCGCACACACCTACGTATAACTCGAAGCCAAATCCTTGACTTCCCCCCCCCCCCCCCCTTTACACCTAGCCCCCTACCCTTTCGTCACCCCCCTCCAACCCCCCCCTTCGTGCTATTCGACCTACCCACCCCCTTCTAACATGTACAGTAGCAGCTTTCAGCTTTGAAAAGCAGTACCAGTAGCCTCCGATAGCCGGCACTGAGGAGAGAAATTCAAGGAGTCTTCTCTTTGTCTGGATGTGTTTGTATGTATGTATGGCGACCAGATCAATTACAGAGGCACGATGGGTGGAAGATGGCGACGAAACGACGACGACGACGCCGAGAATATCAACCAAACTTCTCTTGCCATGCACCGGCCGCCGGCAAGGCATGAACCGGCCCTTCTTCTCGTTCGCAACCCTGTTCCCCTCCCCTCCCCTCGTCTCTCTCTCTATCTCTCTTTCCCCCCCTCCTTTTCCCCTACTGGACTGAGCTGTACCCTGCTTGCCTGGTACCCCGGGTTTCAAGACACGACTTTGGGTGTTCTGTCTGTCCCTCTTCCCCTTATGCTTGTGTCTGTGTACTTTGTACGGTCAATTCTGCAGCAGCAGCATCGGCGCCCGAGGCTAAGCCAGAGTTTTCCAGGCCTAATCGACCTGACATGGGTTCCCCTCCCCTATCTATCTCTATCTATCCGTAGTATCTATCCATCTATCTATCTCCTACCTAAAATATCTATAATTACAGTTTTCATACGGATATGCTCCCTACCCCTCCCCCTCCATCCTCTCAGACTGTGAAGAGAGAGAGAGAATCAAGAGAAAAAATGATAAGGATTTTTCTCCTTTAAAGAAAAGGATCGGAACATCCCTGCCGTCTGTCGGAAGCTGACCAGGTAAGGAAGGCATCGGCAACGGTTCAACAGACTAAAAAGGCCCGGTTCCCGAGTCTATCTATGCCGTCTAAATTCATAGGGCCCGCCTCCCGGTGAGCGTCGTCCGTGCTTTGGTTGACGGTGACGACCACCTAGTACCTATCCATCTATCTGTGAAAGACCTGCTGGAGATGATGACCCAAAACCAGATGGAAACAAATCAGAGATGGAAGAAACGGCGAGAAGTGGGAGAATAAAAATAAAGAAGCGTCTTGATATACTCCGTAATGATCAAGACGCTGTTGCTCTAATATCCGATAGATAGGTACTATGCTTTTCACGAACAGGTGCCCTTTTCCCCCGTCTACACGCCCCCCCTTCCCCTTCCCACCCCCTTACTGTTTGTTAGTCTGTTCCTACCTGTTCCTGCCTATTACTTAGCGTAAATCGGCAACACCTGCCCGGGCTGTTGCTGCTATAAGACAGCTCGGCCACGGGTGGCGGTGTTATTTTGCTGGTCGTTTGTGTTTGTCTCTCTCCCCTTTTCTACTACTCTCTTCGTCTGTTCTTCAACTTATAGTCTTCGAGTTACCGACTATCTGGTCGTCTCACACTTCTTTCTCAGACTGAGACTTTGTCAGCGACCTTTCTGGTTTTTTCCCTTGAAGGGAAGAAGGTCATTCTGCAGTGTGTGTGTGTGTGAGTGTATGTACCTATGTACAGGAGGAGATACATACTGACTCGGCGCGTCCTACGTATGCCAACCACTGAGACCCTGGTGCGGCTTCGGGGGGGAGGGCTCCTCACGCCCCTCCCCCCCTCAAAGTAGATCGGACAGGGGCGAGGTTGTCGTGCCTGGGGGCCGCCGCATGGGATATCCGGGATCCTCCTAGCACGACTCGTGACATCGGCCCTGACAATTCAACAGCGATGGGATGTTGGCAGAAGCGCCCGCTTTCTTTCTTTCTTTCTTCCTTTCTTCCTCTCTCTCTCTCTTTCTTGGTAAACTCACTCACTCACTCACTCACACTCTCTCTGCGTCTATGGTGTCTGTGTGTGTGAGTGTGTGAGTTGTGGGTTGTTTTCTGTCACACATACCTACCTACATACAGCTCTATACAGCCAGCCCATCCATCCCATCTCATCTCATCTCATCCATCCATCCATCCATACACTTCTATACCTACTTACATACATATACGTACATACATACATACATACATACATACATCCAGCTACAGCTGTGAGCCTCGCCGACGAAGAGGGAGGGCACTTGAAGGCGATTCTGTGGGACCTTGCACCTCTTCTTTTCCTTATCCATTTTCTGCCTTCCCCCCCCCTCCCCGACTCCGGGGCATGAATCAATTACGGTAGCCTGAGGCTCCGCTGAGCCTTTCATCCGACCAAGGCAAAATCCAATGAATGACTGACCTTCTCATCTGACTCGGCTCTTTCTGTCAAAACGGGCGGGCGTCTCTAATAAGACTGGCGCCGTTTTTTATTTCTTCCCCCCCCCCCCCCCCCCCCCCCCCCCCCCCCCCCCCCCCCCCCCCCCCCCCCCCCCCCCCCCCCCCCCCCGCTAT
>PDHP01000090.1:20807-128307 GCA_003339455.1 Ophiocordyceps camponoti-leonardi (nom. inval.)
CCCCAGACACAACCGCCACACGCGTGGCGCCCCCCCCCCGGCCGGCTCTTTCTCTTCCCCACGGCGGGGGCCGCCCCCCCCCCCCCCCCCCCGTTTTTTTTTTTTCCCCCCCCCCCCCCCCCCCCCCCATCAGCCTCCCATCTCAGCCTCCTCCCATCGGACGGAACATCGGGGCGGCGGAAAAGCTGGGTTGTCTCTCTCTCACCTTCACCTGTCTTTTGGTTTTTTTTTTTTTCCTTTGGTCTTGCTGGTGAGGAAGTGAGGCTCCTTTTTCTTCCCCATTTGCCGAGAGCCTCGTCGCCCTGCTCAGCCTCGTCGCCATCGACGCGTTAATCTCCCGAACTCTGCTGCGGCGAGGATAATCTCCTAGCAGTTCTCGACTATCTTTTACTACGTTGCCTTCGTCTTCTTCTTCTTCTTCTTCTTTTTTTTTCTTCTTCTCCTGCCTTTTCCCCTTCATCATATATCAGTTGGCTCTTTCTATTCCCCCTTTCGCCGCTTCGTTTCCCTTTTTCCTCCTATTCAAACAAGTTCTTCTTCGTCTTCTTCTTCTCCTCCTTCTTCCTCTTCTCCCGATATTAATCTTCCACTCTTCCGCTGAACGCATGGTTTGGTCTCGACGAAAGATCTTCTGGGAGAAAAGAATCGCCGGGGCATGGATGACCCTAGTCGGGGGAGGAGGCAGTATGAACCGCCTGGCCAACGCCCCTCGAACCAGAGATACCAGGTGCCCATCACCTCGCCTCAGGGCAACTCCTTCAGCGGCGAACGCTATCGATCGGCGACGCTCAACACGTCTCCGCCGACGCCGCGCAGCATTAACGTCGCCGGCAACTACAACTCGTACTATCAGGAATCTCAAGCGGCCGCCTTCTCGACGCCGAACATGTCGGCGACGGCCATGGCCTACGGCGCCGACTACGGCTCGGACGCGAGAGGCCAGGGCCAGAGCTTTGGAAACTACAACGCCGGCATGATGATGTACAACGTTCCACAATCCAATACACAAACACCCGTCTACGACACGCAGACCTTTACCCAGCAGCGTCCGCCAGCCGTCATGCCCATCATGGCCCAAGACGTCACCCCAAACTACTTCGGCTCCGAGTCGGCGGGAGCAGCGGCGGGCATGCATCATCAGACGACGACGACGACGCCTCAGGGACCGGCCGCATCGTCGGCCGAATATCATGCGCAGGGCCCGCACATGGGTTACGCCGGCAACATGAACGCTATGCAGCAGCAACAAGCGCCGGCCGAGGGTCAGGATTATCGCGACGCCGCCCTGGAGCAGAAATGGGTGAGCTATCAGCGGCGATTAGGGACAGTGTTCCAGGATGTGAAGAACGGCTCTCTCGAGAGCGCTTCCGAGACACTCTTGAGCTTGTCCAACTGGTTGTTGACGCAGGTTGCAGACTTGGGTACGTACGGACACACACACACACACACACACACACATACACACACACACCCTTCAATATTTGCTTCTGCCTTTTGCTTTTTTGCTTCTTTCGACTACCTACTCTTCACCCCCCCCCCCCTTGTCCCTTTTCCCCTTGCCTCAGCAGTTCAGGGAAGAAAAAATATAGCAACAAACAGGTGACTGACGCCAGAGTTTAGGGCTAAGCCAGGACGACGCAAGCCTACATGACGAGCGAATCAGACTGTGGAACGACTTCAACCACGCCTGGCTGGCCCTGGGTTTTCAGCAGAAGCAGCTGATGCAAACGGGGCAGCAGGTTTCACGCGCCCAGACCCTCATGTCGGAGAGCACGATCAAGAAGATGGGCGACGAGCTGATCCGACTGTGCGACGGCGTCGAGCGTCACGGTCTGGTCGATTACCAATACGGAGTTTGGGAGGAAGAGATTGAGAGCAGTAAGTCCTATTATGTCTATCTCACGACAGGGGGCCTGCTGAGGAAGGGGAGATTGAGATTGAGAGCGGAGAGCTAATGCAAGAACGTAGTTCTCGAAGAATGTCTCGATCTTTACGAAGCTCGCAGGGTATCTGGCGATGGTAGCCGCTGAGGCGAAGTACCTACACCTACCTGTCAGGGTCCGACTCCCCCCCCCCCTTGTCCCTTGGCAGTCCTGGAGAAGCACGATACGATGTTTACCTTACGTCTCGATTTCTCGAATCTTTTTTTTCCTTGTTAATTCCTCTGGAAATGACTTCACCCTCCTGGATATGAAGAAACGATTTCGTTTAACCCTCCCCTCCCCTTCTTCTTCATCTCTGTCTACTTAATTATACCTCTTTTTTCTTCCCCCTCGTCTTCTTCCATGTCATTACTTTTCTCCGCCTAAATTCGGCGCCTTCGCGGCGATTCTTCTCCTCACGTCGTGCGAAAACAGAGCGAACGTACCCTCAGCCAGGGGGGGGAAAGGGAACTTCACAACTAGCCGAGCCGGCGCCGGGCTAACCGGGTGGCTGGATCGGCCTTCCCTGCAACTGACGTCCTTGATCCGACCCCTTGTCGCGGGGATAACCTATCCATGACTTTTTTTGTCCAGCAAACTGGACGACGAGGCTTGAGCAAGACTATCCCTATGCGGAAGGGGGAGGGGGTTCAGCCGGGTTCGAGGCAAGGATGGGGATCTAATCCTCTTCTTCTTATTTCCCTTTGGGGGGTGGGGGTCTTTGCTTTTTATTCGGCGGCGGCTAGAGGCGCCTGAGCAGGAATGCATAGACGGCGGTCGGTCCGGGGAAGGTCGGGGGGGAGGGTGTGTGGCGTCGGCTTCGTCCCCAAGGATTTCTTTGTTCCTTGAGTCTCTTTTAATCTTTTTCCTCATCATCACCTTTCTTCCTTCTTCTTCTTCTTTCTTTACCATAATATTCACTCGGCACAGCGAAAAGTCAGGGGAAAAAAAAGGGGGGAACAACGGAGTGACGGTTGGACAGGACTCGGTGGTCTTTTTTGGGCTTTTCTTTTCTTCTTGCTTTCTCTGTCTATACTACCTTTTTCTTCTTCCTCTCGTATTAACTGTACCTCCCCCTTTTTCTATTTCACCCTTTATCACGGGGTGGTGTATCTCTACTTTTCTTTCTCCTTCCTACCGTGATCAGGTTCGAGGATCGTCTGTTGAGGAGTATGAAAGTGTGGGCTATGAACGGTTAATGGATGGGTTTTCTAGGTGATGGGAACGACGATTCGACGCTATAATGAGTATATAGTTTTTTAGCTGTGTGAAGAAGAGAGCCTTTCGCGCCTTTCACCAGATGAACAGGCATATATCTCTATGATTATCCGTACGGAAACACGGACTTGAGGAAAGGGGACTTTTCAAGGTCTTTTTGTTCGTGACTATCTTTCTGGTATCCTCAGTACCAGCTGGACGGAACAGACAAGGTCTGGGGGTTGGGGGGAAGTGAAACCCAGAAGGTATGCGAACTGTTAAGCGGCTTTTTTTTTCTTGTTGTCGGTAGCTAGTTACCAGATTTATGCAGGAACGGTTCGGCAGAGAAAAGGGGGGGAGGATGTTGTGATGTCTGGGAGAAGAGAGAGGAGTGAGGGGGAGGGGTGGGAGGATGAATGAATAGGGAGGAAAAGGATTCTGAAGGAAAGGTGCAAGCTTGAGATGATGTGTTTGTTTATGTAGGTAGCTGTAGAGAAATAAAGCTCTGGCGATAGATGTCGGAGTGGATACGACTCAACTTGGGAGAAGAGAGTGAGTGGTTCATCAGTTGTAGACTGACAGCGTGTCGTGGGGAGGTCGATATCACCTGTCATTAACGATAGGAAAGGCCATCGGAGATGAGAACAGTAGGGGAACAAACTTGTACTTGCAGCACTCGTCGCCTCAACCTGCGTGTATGTATTCATCCAACGGCCCCTTATGGTGAGCCTGTTTCGGCCACCACAGAGACGGGAGTGAAAAGCAAAACAGTCTGAACTGACAACTGACGCAGGGCCAAGACACATACTACACAAGTGGCGTGTCCCTGAATGGAGAGAAGGGGAAAAGGAACAGAGATCCCCCCCCCCAAAAAGAAGAAGAAGTGGGCAGAGACATGAAAAGAACGGTAGACGAAGCCTTGTAGAAGATTTATTTTCGTACGGCGCCGCGTAGGGGGCGCGTGTCTTGGGTTGTTGACGGGGAAAGGCTGGAGTGGGTGAGGGAGGGCTTTCTTTTGATTGTAGATTGGTACGGTTGGGGGAGGAAAGAAAGGGTGAGTCAAAAATCTGCTTCAAGAACTGCCGTCGATTGAGGGGGGGGGGGAAGAGAGAAAGGCTGGGATGGGTTGAGGTGGGATCTGAAGTTGTGGCTTCGATATACCGATAGAAGTATCCGTACGGATATGTGGAAAGAGATGATATGGGAGAAGATGTTGTGGCTATATTATTAGGACAAGAGCTTGCTATGATTGAAGATGATTTCACGGAGACGCTTTTACGCGTCGTCGTGTTCTTTGGAAAAGAAGCTTGGGGAAAAGGGGGAAAGGGAAAGGCTCTTGAAGCCGATGGAAAGCGAGAAGCGAAACAATATTGACAGTGCAGTTATAAGTCTCTACCAGGAGAGAGAAAGAAGAGAAGAAGCGATAGAGAATATACGGGTATAGGGAAGAGGATGTGGAAAGAAGCAAATCCGCGGGACGCGCACCCGCATGTCGCTGTCATCCTGTGATCTCAATCCTACCCTGATACTGATGTGTGTGTGTATACGCCACAGCAGACGCCGGTAACCAATGACAAGGAAGCAGGTGAAATCAGCGTATGAAACAATTTCTTGTTTTCATCCTCCTTATAAATCCATACCATATCCCTACAGAGACCCCTATTTTTCACCCCTTGTCTTGATTTTATATCCGTATACCTATTCGTATGTTTTCTCATCTAGGGAATACTTGAGCGTCTTCCATCACATTCTAGCTTCTATCCCTCCCTCCTTTCTTCTCTCTTCCCTCTTTCTTTCGAAGGGGGTAGAATCTTCTATCCGTCTTTCACTCTCTTTCTAATGCAAGACCCCAAACCTGTCTCAGATTTCTCTTTTCCTTTCTTTTTCTTCTTCTTCTTCTTCTTCCCCTGTTCTTAATCTCGAGTTGAGGCAAATCACATCGTAACTTACACACCCCCTCCCCTGCTCGTCCAGCTCAACAACCCCTGTAGAGTCACTCCCCCCCCCCCCCCCCCCCCCCCCCCCCCCCCCCCCCCCCCCCCCCCCCCCCCCCCCCCCCCCCCCCCCCCCCCTCCCCCCCCCCCCCCCCCCCCTCACCAGGTGCCAGATCGTCGGGAAAAGGGCCTTATTTCTGTTCTTTTTTTTTCCTTTCCGCCTGGGGAAAAAATGCTGTTTGAGTTATAGTGTCGTTTATTTTATGTAGGTATTCCTCTTCTAAATTCATGGTCCTGTCGCACCAGACGTAACCGGTCCAGCTGAGGGTTGAGCTCCGTCGTCTATCGGGGAGGAAAGACAGGATTTCTTTCCTTTCATGAATTGGGCTTAGGCGGGTCTATTTCTCTCTCCTTATTTTTTCTTCTCAACCCCCGATATCTATCCCCTTACTCTTTCACACCCCCCCTTTTCTTATGACGCGTAATGTGTTTTGATCGAGTTTGAATCTTTCTCTTCTTTCTTTGTTTCCGTCGTTAACGTTTTCCCGATACTGAATATCGTTTCGAAGACCCTTTGATTGATACCCGTAAGGATACGGATACCTACATCTATCTGATTCTCTTCCTTCTTTCCTCTCCCCCTCTTGATCGTATCGGCTTTCGTAATACGTGACGAAAGGAGAAAAAAAAAGAATGTATCGATCAGAGCCGGTTTGAGACAAGTTCCCGTCTTTTTTTCTTTCCTTCTGCTCGTCACTGACAACGCCGAGAGAGAGAAGCTGTTCCCGCAGCCCTAAACAGACGGGACGTTCTGTGCTAGACATGCCAGTCTTTTTTCGGGATTTCATACATGTACGGATAATACGTCAGTATATTTCGTCTCGGCATCTGTATGATCGTATGTACGGACAGACATCACCCTCCCTTCTTCTTCACTTCACACCCATCTCCCCCTTTCCCACCCCCCCTATCCTTTCTGGTTTGGGCGTAGCTTCGGATGAGGGCTGCATCGTTAGGGGCGGGAAGAATAGATGGTGATCGATCACCGGAAAGTAACAATGCCATTATGTCGGGAGGCGAGATCTGTGTTTTGTGAAGAATCAGATCTTGTATCCGTAATTCTACTTGGTTTATCCCAGACGATAGTATCAGTAGCTGATGACGAACAAGCTGATGCGATGAAGTACACGTTTACGTCTACGTCCACTTACACGTATTCACGTATGGTGTATATATAATGTATGCATGTACGTCTGTCGAAAATGGGATCTTCGCACATAGCCACAGCCAAGGAGGCGTTTTCCCTCAGAGACTCGGCAGAAAGCAGTAAAGAAAGCCGAGAGGGAAATCAACGAAGTAGGAGCGTGTGTGTATGTAAGAGAAACCAGGGGGTCGGGGGGGGTTTGGTAGGGTTGGCAAAAGCAAAGGGCTGGATACGGCCGGCGTCTTTCAGTTGCTCTCTTTTCTGACGTGTCGCTTTTCACATGTCTTTTCTCTCCCTTCCTTTTCTACGGATACGTCCGTCGTACCTCGGTGGCTCGATCTATGAGAAAATCTTCTTCGTCCGTCTTGTAGGTTGTTTCCCGGTACGAGCGCCTCTAGATGATGGTTCTCTTCCTCTGGCTTGACGATTCAAAGGATGGAAATCTCAGCGGCAAGAAAAACGATACTGAGCATGTACATTACATATAGCAATCATGTCCGGGTAGTATCTATCCGTAGGCAGCCACGTATCTTCCCTCGCCTATCTGTCTGTCTCAGTCATTTCAGCTGCTTGGCTCCTGAGGCGAACGAACCCCGTTTGAATTTTTTTCAATGACGCTACGACGAAATTCGGCAGACTTGACCCTTTTGTTGTCATAATTTTGTCTGTCTGTCAGGGGAAAGAAAGGTCTTCTCTCGATCAACGTGTCACTATTCAGGGGGGGAAACGAGCACGATGCACTTATTCATAGCCTCACATAGGAATCTCATGAACATGAATAAGGAAAAGCACAACGGTTCCTGCTATGGCAAGAAGAACTCATCTCATCAGATGCTGTTTCACTCCAAGGCACATTAACCCTTTCTCCTCTCTTCCCAGACCCCCCCCTGTCAAAGACACGAACCCCAGCTCCCCTTGCCCCCCCCAAAAAGCTCGTTCTACAACCCTGCCTCACCCTCACGACGACGCCTCATCAACAACGACGTCTCGACATGGAAATACGGATACTCCTCGATCGTGTGATTCACCGGCCTCGACTCCCCATCGCCGTACCTAAACTCGTACCGCAGGAGAAGCTCGACCAGGAGCATCTTCAGCTCGGCCGAGGCGAGGAAGCGGCCGGGACAGGACCAGGTGCCGTAGCCGAAATGCAGGTGGTCCTTGTCGGCGGTGGCGTGCTGATGCCTCGATCCTTGGTCGGGCTTTGCGCGCCGTCTTTCGGAGTAGCGGAAGCTGTCGAAGACGTCTGGTTGATGGATCACGGCGGGGTCGCTTGAGATTGAGCTCGGTGGGATGCAGATGTGTGTGCCGTGGGGGACGTGGACGCCATCGTGGAGGGTTATGCCTGAAGGGTCCTGAACGATACGGTGAAAGCCCACTGCGGTAAGGTCAGTTGGCATTGTTTCTTGCTCTGAGAGAGAAGAAGAAGTGAAGCTACTCACGAAGACTGGGAGGGTTCATCCTTTGAGATCTAAGATGCAACCAAATGTCAACCGATATCAAAGGAATAACAGGGGAAAGGCCCTTGTCAACTCACTCCCTGAGGAAACTATCCATCTTGGAAAGCTTGCTCAGCGACTGCTTCCGCCAACATCCGCCCTCATCCCGCAAAAGCTGAATAGCCTCACGACGCAGCTCCTCCATGCAATCAGGCCGGGCCACGAGATCGAAGAGGGCATGTGCGCCGGCAGCCGCGGTGCTGTGTCCCGAGACCAGGGTCATGAGAAGCTGTCGGTGCGCCAGATTCTCCGCTTGATTCTCTTTCTCGCCCGGAGTCGACAGATCCATCATGGCCTGCAGCAGGTCTTGAGGCTTGACGTAGTCCGGATCCGTCTCTTCCAGACGACGTCTGCGTCGCACCTCGGGCGCGATCAACGCCTTGCCGTCGCGGATGCAGGCCTTGTACCTCCAACAACATGGGAGGACGAGGTCGAGCAAGGGTCTCATCCAGGGGGGGACGACTCGCATGGCCATCTGGGTCATGGTAACTGGCAGGCCATTGATAATCGTTAGACCAGTTCAGAACCGCTCGTGAAACGTCTCCTTGAAGTTCATCTTTTCAGGCATCTCTCACCGTTATGGCCGAGCTGAGAGGAAATGTCAAGCCACTTCTGGTTACGGCAGAGGGGTAAGCCGATGAAGATGCGTTGCGTGACGTGGCCCAGGAGCTTGAGAAGAAGAGGCTGAACGGAGACGGTTGTCCAATCTGAATGAAGAAAGCCTTTTTGCTTAGTCGAGGCACCTTGATCTCACACCCTCATACACACACACACAGTCTCTCTCATCGAAAGACGAGGCCACCTAGTAGTCATACCTTGGCAGTCGGGCATCTCCGTCCGCAGAGCGTATTCGAGCTCGTCTCTCATCGCGTCGGAGAATTTGGGGAGGTTGGGCGTAATTCTCGTCTTTACTCCTTTCATCCATCAGCATCAGCTTTTCTCCCTTGTTACCCTCTCGATTGAATGCGGCTGAACGGACCTGAACAGCGCGAGTCCCGATGTCGCTCTCGCCGAGGAGGCTGATGCCACTGTAGTGACCGCCAAAGTTCTTCAAGTCGTGGAGAGAGAGGATATGTGTCAGAAGGGTGAAGATGAAGATGGAAAGATGCTGTATATCATGAGTCTCTTACCTTGATCAAGCCCTGAATGGAACTCAGTCGATGAACAGGCGCATTGTGAAGTTCATCGAGATACTTGCGCGGCAAGACGAGCAAGTCGCCATCCATCCGCGAGATTCGAAAGACCGAGTCCTTGCACTGAGAGAGAGTCTCAGCTTTGAAGGGGAAAACAAATGAAGCAGATACCTGCGATATGAACGGACCTTGGAGTATCCCTCTGCGATAATGGCTTTTGCCCCCGTTGCGAATCGCATCCTCGTCATGAATCTTGGCTCCCATGACCAGCGGGAGCCGAAAAGGGGAGCTGGGGTCTCTTTTGGGGAGGAGGAGAGTAAGAGCCATGAGCATAGGCCGAAGACGACGACGGCGCTGAGGACCTGGCTCCAGGGGATGCCGCTTGGGTACGTGTGAGAGAGGGAGTCCATCTCGGTATGGTTCATTGTTGAACAGCTGTGATGGTTTAACTGGATGTGAGAGCCTGGGATCATGATCGTGACGGGAAGCAAATATATTCAAGAGAAACAGCGTACAACTTAAAACAAGTAGAGACCGCCATCCAGACCCTCGCTTCGTTCGCCCGCCCCCTTAAAGCAGGGGGCGGCCCGTTGCGGCGGCCATCTAGACTACTTGCAGACCGGGTGATCAAGGGGGCCTTGCAGTAGATATGAACCTGGAAGCGGCGCCTGTGATGCTGACGACGTAGTCCGTTAGATCGCATAGCCGACGTGATCTCGAAGCGGAAGCGTGAAAGCAGGGGAAGAAGGAAATCACATGTTGTAGATCTCTCGACATATGTATGTAAGTTAACCGCCGACCCCCTTTTTCAACTTACGTCTGTTCAGATCTATCAGATCTTGTCTGTATTACTGACGTCAAAGGGATTCTCAGAAGGATTTCATATTTTCATAGGAGAGGAAAGGTCGATGTGAGGGACTTGACGTCTCTACATTCTTGCCTAAGGCCATACCAACATGCAGGATAGACGGAGTCATGTCAGGATAGACAGCTTCATAGAGTGGCCAGATTCAATCTCTTTCTTGGACGCTATCGAGGTTCCTAACTGTAAGCCCCTATTCGTCGACTAGATCGTTTTCTCTTACGTAGGTGCGTACATGAAGCCGGCAATACTGTCACTTTCATCACTTCTGTAAGAGTGTATTGCAAGAATACTCCCATTACTACCCGTAGGTCCTAGGCTCGTGTCTCGCCTATCTCTCGTTCACATAATCATCCATATATACACACATCAATCATTCACCCCCCTCTACCTCCCCCTTATCCAGCGGCGGATTCCAATACAACGTCTGATAGATGCCCATGCTCGAAGAGAACAAGAACGAAGCGTCGCAATGAACCGGCACCTTACGCCCATGCTTAACTGATCCGCTACAAGACAACCGACATCAGCTTCCGACGATGCTTCAAGGGGAGTCGACGTGGAAAACTCACAACGCGCTCTCAAAGAGCTTCTTATATCGACTCTCCTCTCCCCACGGAATTCCACACAAGCGAAAGACTTCCTCGTAGTTTCGCACCGTCTCCTCGTCGCTTCGGACGTAATGCCAGATAGGTAAGTAAGTCTTCACCTCGGGGAGCTTCCTACCCGGCCTCAGCTCGAAGCCAAAGTACAGCTTCTGATACATGGCAGAGATGCCGGTGAGAGGCTTGTCGTAGTCTTCGCTGGGGATGCCCTCCGGCTCTTGGAGGAGTAGATGCCATATCTTGGATAACTGCTTGAGGCCGTTCGTCGTCGTCTCGTCCTGGATGAGGCCGCCGAGCGTGACGTAGTCGCGGACGGTGTTGAAGGAGTTGTTCCTGCTGTGAACGTAGATCTTCACCCTGGCGTCGGACATGTCGGCTTCCTCGACCCAGTCTATTCCTATGAGCTCGATGGCGCATGGAACAGGTCGCTGTGAGAGGAACCTAATGGCGAACGCGCACATAATCAGTAAAAGCCTCTTCCCGATCCTGATTTCCGAGGGGAACGAACTGTGAAACCGTATCGATCGCGGCTGGCTCCAGACCAGGCTTCAGTTTACGCAAGGTCTCCCAAGCCAAGTCAGTCGCCGGCTTCCCCGTAGCAAACTCCTTATTCTTAGGGTTAAAGTACGCCTTGATCCCCACACGAGAACCCTCCATGTCCATTCCGATCATGCTGAAAGGGAACCGCTTCGGAGGAGGGATATCCGACGGCGGGCCGAAGCTGGCAAGCCACTTGGGAAGCACCTCCTGAACCTTGCGGACTTCCTCCATCGTCGGGGCAAAGGCCGAATACAAGGCGTCGCTCCATTCCGTGCAGAGATGAAAGGTAGTAGAGAGGTGCTGCAGAGCCTCTCGAGCGGCGTCTATGGCGAACGGGTCGCTGTCGCTGCCGCCTTGGGCCCCCAGCGGCTCCCAGCAGTAACGGACCGTCGACTTGCCAGGCCTAAAGTTCATCTGCGGCTGCAGGGGGGAGTCGTTCTGAGTGAGGAAGGAAGTCGTGTGGGCGGCGGAGAGTCTCGGTCCCAGACGGGGGAGGACGTGCTCGGACAGGAGGCGGAGTTGTGCCTCCTGCTCGTCTGCTGAGTAGGTCCCGGCCGACTTCATGAGCGAGCTCAGGACTGGGGCGAGGTTACGCTCCCAGTAGGCTATGTCGACGGAGGATGAGATGTTGTCATTGTCTGCTTGATTGGTGGCCATGGTTTGGAAGGTTTAGGGGCTGATGGATGGAGGAAGTTGGAACGATCAGGGGTTGTGAGGATGAAAGGGCGAGGGGATGAAAGAGATGGATCAGTTAGATCAGGACCTGAGCAATGGAAAGGCGCTTCTCAGCTCGTATGTTATGTACAAAAGATGCATTAACATGATCTGATATTAAGCATGAATCGTGATAGAAGGCACTTGCATGTGAAGGGCGAGCACTTACGTTGCTATCGGTGGTTGGTTGATTGGAACTTGTTGAGGCCAGTAACAAGGAAGCATTCAGCGCTTTGAGCCTCCTCGTAACGAGGATAAAGCGAAACCGTGGCGATGATGCTGCCGGATAAGACCGAGGAACCTTGCGTACATACACGCATACACGAGTACCTGCATATACAGAGTCCCTGCACCTGCAAGAGGTGGCTATATTCCTATGTATCTATTCATACGGATATCTTCGTATCCGCGAGACTGTGTC
Source organism: Ophiocordyceps camponoti-leonardi (nom. inval.) (assembly GCA_003339455.1). Classification (NCBI taxonomy): domain Eukaryota; kingdom Fungi; phylum Ascomycota; class Sordariomycetes; order Hypocreales; family Ophiocordycipitaceae; genus Ophiocordyceps; species Ophiocordyceps camponoti-leonardi. Next base: position 32,839 of record PDHP01000090.1, read on the forward strand.
TGCTGATCATGTCGCGCGCCTATACGGATAGAGGAGAAAGTGCCTTGCTGCACAGAAAGGGGTGTCCCGTATCCTTTTACCTGTATCTCGGGGTCAAGTCGTCAACCTGCCGTGCGATGTCGTGTTCTCGGAAGCGAAGAGAGGGGAAGAGAGGCTCTTTGAGGCGGAGTTAAGATACGGGAGGAGAGGTGACATTGACGTGTGCGTCTGTATGTGAGGTTCAGCCTGTGGCAGAAGGTAATGTGTCATGATTTTGGAGGCGACTGTGACGTTGGCAGCATCTTATCAAGAGATTGATATACGTGTATGAGTATCCGCAGTGAAGCTGCATATGCGTAGACGAAGTATACAAATTCTGTACATAATTTTGCTGAAGCCGTAAGGTATGAATAAACACATATTGATCTCTCGTTACTTGAAGAACCGCTATACAATTTTGCAAGCTTCGTGACAGAGCCCCTATACCTTCTATCATTGTGAAGACATGTACGTGGAAGAAGGTCAAGGACGTGAAATATAGCCTGAATCCTAGATGCTCTATCTAAGTATATATATATATATATATATATGCTTTACACATCTATGGCCAATGTATGATATTAAATGCATAACTTGTGGCTATATCACATTCAAATTTCATATATGCAACCACTTAAGAGAGGACTTTAAGCTTAAATCACTTCACGTTAACATAACATCATTATCCAACAAAACCACCCGAATCTACAGCGACAAGCTACTAGGCATGACGACGACGACGAAGAAGAACGACAGCGTCTCGGTTTGGAAGAATCTTATCACCCGAGATGGTGTTTGGAGGACGACGACGACTGCCGTCTTGGAGCTCAATGTCGTATTCGAGCAAGAGGCGGCTCATGATGGCTTTGATCATGTACTATTTTGTTCAGCAGTGAAGTCAGTGTTGCTGAAGCAGATAGTATGAAGAAGAAGAAGAATATGGACAAACCGCTGCGAAGAAACGTCCCGGACACGCATATCGACCGAGACCAAAGTGAAGGTTGGCCGAACTGCTGTGAGCAAAGGAAGCAGAAGCCTGCTGCTGCGTAGCCCAGCGACAAGGATCCCAAGAATCGGCGTCGGGAATGACGCCCTCGTCCCTGTTGAGGTTCTTGGCCGGTATGGCGATCTGCTGTCCCGGATGGAGCCGGTAGCCGTCCGACAAGGTGATGGGCTTTCTCACGATGCGTCGAAAGGTGACTACAGCTTGGGGGTTCGTTTCTCATCGTTTCATATATAAGGGGAAGACGAGACGAAGACGTGACTCACATTCACCCACGGGATTGAAACGCTGCGACTCCCTCATCAGACTGTCGAGAAGTCTCATGTCCAGCATGGCCTTTTGGTTGATCGTAGACCAACCCCCGGGCAAGACGCGACGCTGCTCTTCACGAAGCGACTCGAGCAGATCCGGGTTACTGACGAGGTCGAAGAGCATGTGAGTCGAAGCCATAGCCGTAGTATGCACGACGGCCATGCTGAGTATACCAAGCGTCCGATGAGCAATCGACTCAGGAAGAGCCTCGTCCGGCGTGCGAGCAAGATCCATACACCACTGCAAAAAATCATCGTGCTTCTCATCCGGAAGAGCCCTCCTTCTCGTGACCTCGGAGCCGAGCAGTTTCTGCACGTAGGCGAGCTGCTCGCGGGCGTCGGTGACGGTCGAGCTCATGGCGCGGCCGAAGAGGCCTACGAAGCTGCCTAGGTTGCGGAAGGTGTCGATTGTGCTGAAGCTGTTGCGGCTGTAGGAAGCTGTCGTCTGGAGGAACGTTTCGTCGCGGCAGATGGGCTCTCCGACGAAGATTCTGGCGGCGGCGCGGGTGGATAGGTCGAGGACCATGTCGTAGGGGTTGACTGCTATGGTTGCGTCTGTGAATAGATGGTTAGTGATAGATCATGTTGGAGATGTGAAGAGGCTTTGATAGTACCCTGATCATTTCCTCGAGTCAAGACGTGATCGAAGGAGAATTGAAGCTCGTCGACTACGACGGGGATGATGCGCGCTATAGCAGAGAGACAATCAGTCCGACACGCGCATGTCTTGGCCTGATTGAAAAAACATACGAAGCCCCGGAGTCAGACGCCTATGAATGGCATCCGAGTGAAGTTCGCTCCCGAGAAGAATCTTGGTGAGATGGCCGGCGTTATCGTCGAAGCTGGCTGTAAGGGGGTCAAGCTTGTCGCTCGTGACGGCGCGCAGTTCCGACGCATACTTGAGAGGGATAACGACCAAGTCCATATCCATCTTAAGCAATCTAAACGGGCCATCTTTGTACTGAACGAATATGACTTGTTTCAGATCGAGGAGTGAGGAAGGAAAAGGAAGAAGGGGGTTCATATCAGCGCACCTTGCTGTATCCCTCTCTAACCAGCTCGACTGCGTTGCGGTTATAGGTCAAGCGGTCGAGGATCTCGGGGAACAGCGCTGGCCATCTTCTGACCGTAGGGATGTTGTTGCTCTTTCTTCTGCGGCTGAGTTCGACGAGGAGGATGCCGAGGAGGAGGGCGAAGGCGATGGGGGCCTGGACGAGGAGGAGGGACGAAGGCATGGTTACGCTTGATGCTTGACTGACGTCCCTTGACTCTGACGGGGAGATTTATTATCTGCGAGGAAGATACGACAAAGTGTGCTTCTTAGAAGCCGTGTATAGATTCTCCTAGAAGCACGTGCACGTTGTGTAGTGTGATGATACATGCCACATATCTACTATCTGGTAGGTACCTAGGTAATAGGCTTCTATCGATGATACTCGGCTCGACTACAAGGTTCCGTCTATCCTTTACCGTCAACATTGGCCCTTTCTCATCATACGAAGGATTATCATAGGTGGACCCAACGTTATATAACGCTGTTGTATTAGTACGGATATACAAAGAGATATAGGTGTGTACTAGTATTCGTATATGAGTTTGTGTCTGGATAGGTAGCAGACAGATAAAGGGGCTGCTGTACGGAGTATAGACGGAAGAGTAGAATGCATACCTTGTGTCCGTAAACCACTCCCCGCCGTGTCATTATGAACGTGCAATAGATCCTTTTTCTATACATACTTATGCAAGCATGGATATGAGCCAAAGATCGTGCATGTTAGTGGGACACGACTGCAGATATATTATCGACGTCCTTTTGCTCGACGACGACGTGATGATCCAAGGTCTAGCTCGTCACTCGTCTCGAAGACGTGCATGAATGGAGGAAGCACATGCCAGCTGCTGAGCACACCATGGGCGAGGATAACGACTGTCAGCCATGCCTACCTACCTAGTAGACGGCATGAGATTTGGCCATCTTCGGCTTTTCGTCATCATCTTGAATCAAGTGCATGATGCATCTCGGTCTTGTATGCAGATGGCCATCATTGGATTAGGAGTCGGCCTGGATGTCTTTAAAACGATAGAAATAGCATCATCATGAATAAACCCATCTTCTTCTCCATCTCCAAAAACCATCATGGCTCTTCCACAACTACCAAAGAATGACTTCAAGGTCCTCATCGTGGGCGGCTCCGTAGCAGGCCTCACCCTCGCCCACTGCCTAGAGAAACTCCAGATCTCGTACGAGATCCTCGAACAGGGCCGTGAAATAAGCCCCCAGGTCGGGGCGTCAGTCGGCATCCTCCCCAACGGAGCGCGGGTACTGGACCAGCTTGGCATCTTTGACGAGGTCGAGGAGGCGATAGAGCCTCTTACCTTTGCCCGGATCCGGTTCCCCGACGGAGGATACTTTCATAGCCAGTATCCTACCGTGCTGCGATCTCGGTTGGTTTCAGTCCTCTTGTCTCTCTGTAATTAATAGAGATGACGCTGAATAATGGTGAAGCTTTGGATATCCTCTCTCGTTTCTGGAACGACAGAAACTTCTCGAGATCCTCTACAGCAAACTAGACGGAAAGCATCTCGTCCATACGAGCCAACGTGTCGTACGGATCGAAGACGACGGTCACCAAGCCATTGTCCGCACAGGAGATGGAAAGGAATACTCGGGCGATCTCGTAGTCGGCGCCGATGGCGTGCATAGCATCGTCAGATCCGAGATCTGGAGGCATGATACCAAGGGCATCGTAACGGATAAGGAGAAGTCGAGTAAGTCCCTTCCCTCTCCTTGAAGAGAAATGTCCGTGTTCCCCCCCTTTTGAGAATACGACTCACTTTAAAGAAAAGGCCTGATCATCGACTACGCCTGTGTCTTCGGAATCTCTACCGACGTCAAGGGAGTAACTACAGGTCTACAGCTATCCCTCCTAGATCACGGGCTCACGATCCACGTCTTCAACGGCAAAGACAGCAAAGCCTTCTGGTTCGTCGTCATCAAGACGAAGCGACGCTACGCCTACGAGGAAAGACCGCATTACACTCCCGAAGACGCCCGGAAGACATGCGAGAGCATCGCCTCCAAGCGAATCGACACGGACCTCACGTTCGGCCACCTCTGGGAGAGGTGCCAGGTCAGCACCATGACTCCCTTGGAGGAGGGCTGCTTCGATACGTGGTACGGCGGTAGGATGGTGTGCGTAGGCGATGCCGTCCGCAAGGTGACGCCCAACATCGGCCAGGGCGCCAACATGGCGATAGAGGACGTAGCCGCTCTCGCCAACGCCCTATGGACGCAGAAGAAGAAGAAGAAGAAGCAGAACGGGGAAGATAACTCCTCAGTCCCGTTCGAGATAGGCCCCATCGTCCAAGCCATCCGCCTCAACCGCACCCGCGGCGTCTGCCGCCAATCCGAGTTCCTGACGCGGATGCAGGCCCACGACGGCCTCCTCAAGAGCCTCATGGTTCGATACCTGCTCCCGGCCCTGCACGACATCCCCGCCGGGTCCTCTGCCGTCGTCCTCGGCGGCGCGCAGCGGCTTGCCTTCGCGCCTTTGCCTGCACGGGCGTCGAGTCAGGCTTCGGCCTGGACTTTTGCTCGCACTTTGATGGCGGCGTTTAAGCCTAGGCCGAGGGCTGTGATGTTGCTTTGCGTCTTGGGGGTTGTTGTCCGGGCAGCTGTTTCTTTGCTGCGTATAAGCCTGTATGAGTGAGGGAATAGTAGAGTGGGAGGCGATGGCTGCATCCAAGTGGGCTAGATATGCACAAGCGGACATGAACGATGAGGAGATGAACGAGCATATGGTTATCGTCTTTGTTCTTAGCTTGCTTGGGGTTTCCTGATGAGGTTGTGAGTTGTGTTTCGTTCATATCTCAATGTATTGAAGCGCGAAGATAGGGTCTGGCTGGCAGGGTAACTATATATATCATATGTATGTGTGTATGGATGCATTGATATATTGGACTTATGCAAGCAATTCATCGAAACATATGTCTCCCTCATCACGACTTCTCAGATAACCAAAAGCTTGTGAGTATCATCAGCGTATTCCAACCCTCTCCTCTCTCGTGCTGTGCCTTTTTCCCTCTCTGCTTGTGCTCCCTCTCCTTCTCTTCTTACTCTCTCTCTCACATCTTCATACTCCCTTACAACTACGGTTTCAACTTCATACCAAGATGCTAAAGGAACTCACCTGGACGAGCCTACAGCCGGCATGGCCTCAAGCTACCACCGCCGCCGCAGCCATCATCCTGGCCTTTCTCTTCATCAGGCATCTCGACTATGACAAGACGGTTTGCTTTCCCTGCTGATCGGCTTCGGAAAGCAGTAGACAGATCCCCGCTGACGTGCACATCCAAGGTCAACGTCCCCGTCGTCGGACCCTGCGCCAGCTTCACAAAATGGGTTGCTGCAATTCGCAACGTCTGGGCAGCTCGTGACTCTATTCACAAGGGATACTCCAAGGCAAGTCTTCCTTTACGCACGAAAGCAAAAGGTTGACTCCTTTTACTCATCGAGACCTCATAGTATAACAAGTCCGCGTTCCAAATACCGACCATGACCCGCATGGACGTCTTTCTCTGTGACCGGGCCATGACGAGGGAATACTACTCCCTCGACGAAGAGCACATGTCCTTTCAGGCCGCCATGTCGGAGGTATCACACTTCATCCGTCTATGAATCAAGTCGAGGGATTATATGCGTCTAACCAAGTCGAGCAGGAGTTCCAGTTCAAGTATTCGCTCCCAGGCCAGCAGCACAACATCCGCAAGATCCCCAACTCCGTCATCGGCAAGGCCCTAAGCTGGCAAAGAAACCGAGCAAACAACCCCCAAGACCCCTTCTTCGCCGAATTCTCCAACGAGTTCTTACACGGTTTTCTCAAGGAGATGGACGATCATCGACGGAAGCAGCGGGACTCGTCGTCGTCTCGAGCCTTGCCCTTCTTCTCCCACGCTGCTGATCCTGGTTCTGAGTGGATGGCGATGCCTTGCTTCCCCCTTTCTATGAAGATCGTTGCTCGGCTGACGACAAAGTCCCTATTCGGAGAGCCGCTCTGTAGGGACGATGACTTTCTGGATCTGTGTTGTCAGTTTGCGGATGCCGTGCCTCGAGTTGCCATGGTTTTACGCTGTTTTCCTGCATTCATGAGACCGTAAGGGCTTCTCTGGGGATGAGTTGAGTTTCGGGGAGCATTTACTTACTTTATTTGATTTACAGCTTCATCGCAAAGCACTTAGCTGGAACGCGTCTTGTGCAGAAGCTGCGAACATTCGTCCTCGGCGAGGTCATCTCTAGGAGGAACTCTCGTTCAAAGAATCCGATGAAGGTGGGCACTTAACTATCTCCTCTGTGGCACTCATCGAGAGCTGAACCTGGCGCAGGATCTCCTCGACTTCGTCATGAACTGGGCCGATGAGCAAGAATACGACTGGAGCGACTTGGAGGTTTCAGACATGATCATCAACGTCGTCTTTGCTGCTCTTCATACTTCCAGTCAGGTAAAACTCGCCCCCTTCTGTGAGCCGACTTAGATACTGCACATGAACTGACCTGGGTGTGCTCAGTTGGTAACTCACACCATATTCGAGCTCGCTACTCGTCCTGAATATGTCCCGCTGCTCCGCGAGGAGATACAACACTGCTTCGAGACCTACGGAGAGGGCACCAAGGCGGCCGTTGACGCCATGCACAAGATGGACAGCTTCATCAAGGAGACGCAAAGATGCAACGTCCTCGATGCGGGTATGTTCTTCCTTACTCACGTATCCGATGCAAAGATAAGCAGCTGACAAGACAAAAGCTGCCCTGGCAAGATTGGTCCTGAAGCCATACACCTTCTCCAACGGCCTGCACGTCCCAGAAGGAACCTACATCTTCACCCCAAACTCACCCCTCCTCCAAGACGAACGCTTCTACAAAGAGCCTCACAAGTTCGACGGCCTTCGCTTCGCCCGGATGCGCAACGACGTCAAGCTCAGAGCCTCCTGCCCGCTGACGGCGACGAGCGAGCACAGCATGCACTTCGGCATCGGCCGCAACGCCTGTCCCGGCCGCTTCATGGTCTCGGACGAGGTGAAGCTGGTCATGATCCATCTCCTCCTCAACATGGAGCTTGCGATGGAGAATTTCGGGCCGAGGCCGAAGAATGTGGCTTTCGGCAAGTTTATGTTGCCGGATATGAAGGCTAAGATTTGGTTGAAGAGGGCGAGTGCTCTAGCTTTGCCGCGGACAGGTTCTTCTTGATGGGACTCTGCCTTGGGGTTTGTCTTGATGTTTTGTGTAATGTCTATCCTTATGAAAGAAAGTACATAACTATATGCTCTTCGTAATACGTTAGATCTTTTCAAATCAGTCTCTGAGGCTCATCAAGGTAGCCTACCATCCAAGTTGCTCAACTGCCATATAGGGTTCAGTTCCATCCCGGGCAGCAACCAACAACTCTATGCATGGACCAGGACGATTCTCTACTGGTGCAACCTCGTATGCCCTTCTCAGCAACGGGCAAGTTTTGGTAAGTTTACGCGTGGGAAGAGTTATTCTTCTCTCACGAACTGAAAGACTCGTCGATATCTCTTGGTAAGGATATTCACATGTGTCAATTCTCAATTGAACGATCCAATCCCGTTACGACTTGATGCTAGGCTGAGTTTACTCCGCATCAAATCATCATGAACTACCTACATATACGGCGTTCCTGTATCGGGATCATCTGCTGAATCGAGTTGCTCATAAATTCTGTCACGAGTTACGACGCACTCAACGTCATCCTCGGCTTCATATAACCTCTCATTCTACATGTACGAAGAGCAACCCCAACAAAGGCCATAGCAAAGTTCATCAACATTTCATCCGTGAGGCATCATGTCATCATTGCTCGGATATCTGAGTCTTCTTCAGGTGTTCATCGCCGCTGTAGGCGTGGCCTGGAAGTTGAGCCAGGGTTACGCCCTTCTCAACCTGCCCAGCCTCTCTCATCTCTTTGAACGAAATGACTGCATCTCGAACTGGGTCGAGGCCCTGGCTGGCGTATCTCTGGTCTCCTTGAGAGATGATTGGCCGTGGTTCTCTCTCCACCTTTTTCTCTATCTCGGCCAGGTCATTCCTTTCGCCGCCATAGTCGAGATGAAGTCACCACTACGCAAGAGAAACGCGGCCGTTGCCGTGCTGGCCACTCTATCCGTCTTCTTCGGCTTCGCTGCCGCCATGCCAGCCGTCTCGCTGTGGATCTTGTGGGCAGATGATCGGCGTCTCAGCCAAGGCCAAAGATCTGCTCTACGAACTCTAGGCTCGTTCTCGGCCTTTACGCATGTCGGGGCCTTTGTAATCGCCTTTACCGCCTCCTGGTCCGGATCCGTATCCAGTCCGTGGCACGTCATGAACAGCCTCTTATCAGTGCCGTCTCCCACCGAAGCCAGCATACACGTATCCGAATCCGGGATCCGCCAGGCTCGTCTGCGGCAGATAAACGAGATGACGGGCACGTCAAGCGGTTTCTTCATGGCCGCTTCTATCCTCTTTCTCGTGCTTGAGTCTCGGAGCCGGAGGAAGGGGTGGACTCTGGGGTTGGTGACGTGGATGTTCCTGCTTAGCTTGGTTGCTGGACCTGCAGCTGGCAGTGCGGCTGTCATTTTACTTGCGGATGACGTTGCGGCGGAAGATGAAACTCACGATACGAAGAGGAAAACGTAGTTGAGCTGAGGGCGTGTCTTTAACCCTCTAAACCTTTGCGGGACTTCAGTCAGGCAGGAGAGATGTGTAGTTGCATAGGTGCGTATTTTCACGAAGCGCCGTAGATCTTATCTCGCATATAAATAGCTGTGATCCTGCGTTGAAGCGGCATAAGTTCAAAGGGGGTGGACCGGACCTAGTAGTTATGCACTGAACCAATGAGTGATCTTTCCTCGGCTATGATAGAAACTGAGATGGAAGAGGAAGAGAGATGCGTAAGGATGTATAGCCGAGTTTATCTTTCTCTTAAAGTATCCTTCTATATCCTCTCGATCTCAAGACAGTCGTAATCCTTCCTCCATCGTCCCTCGACTAAGTCAACCTACCTACATAGTAGTCTCCGTGGCATTGTATCATCTTCCCTCTCTCTACATACCCAACTCAACTATGCTCGACCTCATCAGGGGCCACATCGACCTGGCCGACGTCGCCAAGCTGTTGGTCGCCTTCTCCCTCGGCTTTTTCGCCAAGAAGTCGTCTCTCTTGAAATCGTCGGCATCCCTCGGGCCCGTCCAGCAGTACGGCTACTGCAAGAAGGTCCCCGACAAGAGCCAAAAGCCCGAGGACATCGAGTGTCCGTACGAATACCTGGTCCGTCTCTACGGCAAGCATCACTTCAGGCCCTTTGTCGACGAGTTCCAGCCCACGCTCCAGAAAGATGACCCCGTCAAGTACACCCTGGTCCTCGACATCATGGACGCGGTCCACTTCGCTCTCATCCTGGTCGACGACATCTCCGACGACAGCTACCGGCGCAAGGACAAGCCTACAGCTCACCTCCTCTACGGAGCCAGCGAGACGGCTAACCGGGCTTATCTCGTGCTGACGACGGTCATCAACCGAGCTTTACGGGAGAGGCAAGTCCTCGGCGTCGAGCTGATGAAGGCGTTGGAGAAGATTCTGCAGGGACAAGACATGTCTCTCGTCTGGCGCCGCGATGGGCTGGAATCTTTTCAGTACCAGGGCGAAGAGAGTATCATGGCTTACAAGAATATGGCCATGCTGAAGACGGGAACATTGTTTATTCTCTTGGGGAGGTTGCTTGCTGACGGCGGTGACGGTCTCGATGATCTGATGACTCGGTTCGGGTGAGTTTGAATCGAGGCCCCCTTTGATTTACGCGTCACTGGACCTACGTTGCATGAGAGGCGGGAGATGCCCTCAGGAGACGACGACGATAATGATGATGATGATTGTATCAGTCACTAGCTAACAACCATCGGCTCTAGATGGTACGCACAGCTCCAAAACGACTGCAAAAACATCTACTCGGCAGAGTACAACGGAAGCAAAGGCGCCGTAGCAGAAGACCTCCGAAACGGAGAGCTATCATACCCCATCGTCGTAGCCCTCAACGACGAGACCTGCAGCCCCATCATGCGAAGGGCGATCCAGAGCCGAGGGGGGGCGGACATCGAGGCTGCCCTGAAGGCTTTGCAGGCTCCGCAGGTGAAGAGGGCTTGTATCGAGGCGTTGCAGCAGGCGGGTGTAGGGATGGAGAAGTTGGTTACTCTATGGGGGAGACGGGAGAAGATGACGGGTTCTTCGACGTGAGGGGGGTATAGGTATGAGAGACGTGAAAGGGAGGTGTTGATTCAAGCTGTTTATCTAAGTTCGTGACATACTTGGTGTTGACGTGAGACCCTTCACCTTACTGGTGGTTCTCTAGATAGTGACCGTATGTCTATCTCTTCCTCTCTTCACATAAGCAGACAACATTCGAGATATCATTATAGAAAGTCTCGCGTCTTGTTTTAACACGTTAGAGGCGGCCGAAGTGGCGCTGGCATCACCATCACGGTGTTACGGGTGAGAGAGCACAAGTTTAATGCAACACAACCAGCTTCGCCATCAAAACCTATTCAACAAGATATATATACAGCTGCCGAGCTCCAACGGAAGGAAACAGCCGGTATCGCAGCCCGACATCTCGAGAAACGTCAGGTCATGAATTTCCACCCTAACTATTTACAACTATTTACTATAGTGTGATGCGCTGGCCACGGCAGTTATCAACGTCTGCCAGCAAGCAACGTGGCGTTTCAACGATACACCATACAATCATGTGTGTTCGTATTCACTTTACACCTTGGAAACAGCAATATACTTCTCGATCGGAATTATTTCAATACGAGGTTGATGTTTGTATGTACGTTCTGTGAATATATATATTGGAGGAGCGCTCAGCGCGGTTTCATTACCCTCTACTTATGCACGTCTATGTCTCTGACAGCTATCCGTATAGTAGCCAGTATCGTATAAGTATAATCATAGTCGACTAGAGTATAAAACACATCTATCAATCGAAAAGCAATCCGTAGAAGCACATCCATACATACCCTCATACTCCATCAAACTAAAGCCGACCTCACTCACTCATCCACTTCACCATGGACGGCTTCTCCCACTCCCAACCACCCCAAGCCTACCAACAAATCCAATGGCTCGCCGACTCCCTCGTCGGCCTCATGGGAGCAGGCTGGCTCATCAACTACGCAGCCATGATCTGGCACTCGTACCGCGGCGAAACGTACAGCATGGCCATCATCCCCCTCTGCAACAACATCGGCTGGGAGCTCGTCTACACCGTCGTCTACCCCTCTCCCAACAGGGTCGAGCTGGCCGTCTTCGCCGCCGGCGTGACCCTCAACATCGTCATCATGGTCGCCGCTACCCGCGCGGCCAAGACGGAATGGCGCCACTCGCCCCTCGTCGCCGACAACACGCCTCTCATCTTCGTCGGAGGCACGCTGCTCTGCTTTAGCGGTCACTTGGCTCTGGCGGCGCAGCTGGGCCCGGCGCTGGCCTACTCTTGGGGTGCCGTCATATGCCAGCTCGTACTAAGTCTGGGCGGACTCTGCCAGCTGCTTCAGCGGAACAGTACGAGAGGCACCTCGTGGACGCTATGGTAGGATCATGCTGTTTTAACCCCTGGCCCCCCTTGCAGTGCTTTTTTGATCTCCGAACTCTGACTGTCGTAGGATGAGCCGTTTTCTCGGCTCCTGTTGCACCGTCGGCTTCGCCTCTCTGCGGTGGAAATACTGGCCCGAGGCGTTTGGCTGGCTTGCCGATCCTCTCGTCCTCTGGAGCTTGGCGGCTTTTCTCGTCGTCGACATGACGTACGGCGTCTGTTTGTATCTGGTTTCGCAGACGGAGCATCTGAAGCTGCAGTAAGAATAGCATCGACTTTCATGTGTGTACGCCACGTAGTTATAACCACAACAGAGGAGGCCTCACGACGAAAGGATTCCCTCACCTTTACGATATGAACACTTTTCTTTGTACGAAGAACTTAAATTAAAGGGAAAAAAAAGGCAGACAGGATGATGAGGCCTGGACTTAGAAGATGTAAAAGTAAGATCGGAGAAAAAGTCAAAAACATACAGCAGCCGGTGTTCGCTGGTCGTCACCGACCCAACTACTAATCTGCCCCTTGCCAGTTTAACTAGGGGAGAGCGAACGAGATCCCGTGTTTTCTAGCAGGTATGGCCGTATGTGCTTAAACTTGCTCAAAAATATGCTTATATCCCTATCTTTCAAAAATGACAAACCGTAGTATACTATGACGACAGTTGTTTGCCCCCTTTCCAGGGATAGATGCGATTGATAAGATCACAATGAGAGTCTATCATAACTTCATAAGAACCCCCAGCAAGCTCTCCGTGACGGCATTACAGGCTTTTCCTATATACGGGTACGCTTGACTACGACTTCCATCAGCTCTTATCCAGATGTGGAATACTGTTCCATGTATGACAACTGACCGGCTGGCGTCGCACGCAAGAAACAACCCGATATCCCCCTACCAACTGGGACAACGACGATGCGGTCCAATGCCACTGGCCTGAGTACGACATCGCTGGCATGGGCCTCGATGAGTGCGGACCGACAACGTCCAATCGAAGTCAAAAGTTGACAACACGGCGGCGATAAGAGCCATACGAGTTCTCCGAGGTCTTGTCGACATAAGCTCACGCCATCCGTGATGTTCCGGCCATGCGGTTATCATTGGCGAAGAACGGGCTAGGCTGGAGGCTTTGCTCCGCCGACGCTGTATTATCACAGATGGCAACTACACCACCTGCTAACATTACGAAGAAGCATGGCGAATCTACCGACTACGATGAGAGATCTGGCTACCGGGATACTCAGTCAGGACTATCCTTCTGCGATTTGCTCAACGGTTCGTAGGGGTTTGACGGCAAAGGGACACCTCTTCACTAAGTAGTTGGCCGAGAATACCTCAACGTCATCTTTCCTGACAGAAACGGGTCAAGTTGAAGCTGCATCGGATATCCTTTTCGAGCCGCATCGACACGGTCGAGATCAAGCGTTCTCGCATTATGAACGTGGGACGGACAGCGTTCGGTCGATGCCGTCCTCACTTTGCTTAGATTGATACTTTTTCGTCTCTTTCAAAAAGCACACTTGTAGCATGTTACTAGTGATAGCTGAGCCAGGTATGGTCCTCTGGCTGCAGGCCGTCATGCCGCTCAGGTCGCACTGGGCCATATCACGCGCATCGAGCTATCCATAGAGTACTCTATGAAACGAATCACGACGCTCTATTCAGCTACACAGTCTCAACAACAGTCAACTGAGAAACGCTTACGGTAGTCGGCGCCACTATCGTGAAGTGGGCCTTGGACCGAGAGCGACGCCCGGCACGGGGGCTGTGGATCTGCGCGGGCCGGCCCGAGGCGGGGCCGTGGACCCAGTATCGGACAAAAGGGCCGCATGAAGGCTGCGTGGCTCGACAGAGCAGATGCCACGGCTGTGGACTAAGGACAACCTCTAGCCCGTCTCTTTATGTAGGAGGGAGAGCGGGAAGCTAATCACAGGAGGGAGCGTCGACATGGATCTGAGGCGATGATGTGGTGTGCCGTCGGGCTCTGTAAGTAGGTACTATATATCTTGGGGTTAGAAGACTAATAGACTCCTAAAGCAGTATTAATGCGGATCTATGGGCTTGCTAGTTCTTCTACGGAGTAGTGAATGCAGACGTGGCCTGAGCTGGGAGGGTGTATTATGACTTATCACTATCAGGAAACGTTTGATATATCATATATCTAATAAGAAGTCTGAGGACGATGGAACTGTGATGCAACGGTTTTGCTTACTCTTACTCTTCCGAGTAGAACGACTACCCCAGCCGATGACCTGGAAGCACAGCTTGATCGACAGTTTCCATGCTCTATAACCTCCTCCGCATAAATGAACAATGAACAAGAAGACCACTCGTCAGCCCGATATGGGTTTTGCAGACCTCTTCCGCGTCTTACATCATGAGCTGCATGTTACGGCCCGGCTACTTCAGGACAACGTCACCGGCTTTTCCTTCATCTTCCTGGGCGGCTTCCTTGCCAGGGCTGTCAGAGCACCTTTACCAGTGACACAGATGTCTTCCCTGGCTATCAAAACGATAATCCTATGCTTTCTATGCAGCTACGTCTTCGACATTGCCAATCAAGCGACCTCTCCTCAAGAAGACTCGGTGAACAAGCCTCATCGTCCCATCCCGGCCGGCTTGATCACCGTCAGCCAGGCAAAGACTCGATGGGCACTGGCATGGATCATCGGTCCGACTGCCCTGTACCTCTACTCCGGCTTCTGGGCCACGCTGCATCTCTTACACTTCGAGGCCTTGATATGCTGGTGTTATGTATGGCCGCGATGGTACTCGTGGTTTATGCGCAGCTACTTTGCTTCGTCTGCCTATGTCATTCTGGACCGGCTGCTGAACGAGGTGATTGCTAAGGAGGTGCAGCACTGGAGAATAAGCTCGGCCGTCAACTTTACCGTCTTCATGTGGCTAATGGCGACGATACACATACAAGAGTTTCACGACCTCGAAGGCGACAAGTGGAGCGACAGGGAGACGCTTCCTATGATGCTCACTGCTCGGGACGTCAAGTGGTTAAGGGCTAGCATATCGGTTTTCATCGTAGCGTTTAGCCTGGTTATATCCGTCGTCAGTTGCAGGCGAGAGAGTCGAGATGCGCTCCTCCTATCCGCGTGTGTGCTCCAAGAGGCTGCGTCTTGCATACTCGCGTATAGAATCTGGATGTCAACCTCGCGTGAAATGGACAGGGAAACGTACTGTAAATATTACTATTCAGCTGTATCTATAATTCTCTTGACTTTGGGCTTATTGTCTAATTAAGTGGTTGGGTTGGCCGGGGAGATGACAGCTAACCCGTGCAAGAGGGTCGGTCGGGGCACTTGAATTCACGAAGTAGGTAGGTGTTTGTATAATCTTATCGGTCAAGAGATGGAAGGAAAATCACGAAGGGGTGGAGTTGCGGCTGATCTGACTCCTATTTACTTCCAGATATCCAATGTAACGGGGATACGATGAACGGCGGGGAGTTTCGCGCGAGATGCTATCACGGACATTTATCAGGAAAATACCGGGAAATACTGCACGACGAAGGGCAGCAAGCGGATATCCTTCTCTCGGATTACCGTCCAACTTGGACCTGTCCAGGAAAACTTCTTACTAGGGCAGCACACGATGAGTGGTTGAAAGAAAGGCCCGATCGACGAGGTCCACAAGCTGGTCGTCTAGGGTTCATCGATACGACTCACTGAGTACAACGGAGTCTATACAGACATGTGTTGCAGCCTTTGAAGATTCAGAAATACGGAGCCAGAGTTCGCTGGATGTGTATCAAGATGGCCTTATGTGATGGAACGAGTCGAGTCAGAGACATATGATGATGTACGTGAATCTCCAGTTCCGATCCTACGTAAATATATACCCTCACTACCTATAGATGCAACTCGATCAAGGTTACCATGAGAGTCTATAATACGACAGCTGAGCTGCATGATGCTATGTAGCCAGGCGCTTCCTTTCCCTTTTGCTTTGGACGGATGAAAGAAAGAGTCACAGGTCGCTCGCTGTCTTCGGCTTCTTCGTCATTCTCACATCCTCCTCTTCTTTACTCAGACTCAGGTCGAATTCCCGCAGCTAGAGTCTTCTCGAAATTCCCGTAACCATGGCCATCGTACAGCAGCAGCAGCAGCACCATCAGCAACAGCAACACCAGCAACAGCAACACCAGCAACAGCAACAGCAACAACAACAGTCGGAAGAGTCGTCGTCGACGAAGAAGCCATCTACGCGAAACCTGCTTGACCCGTACTTCACACCTCAGCGGCGCTGGAGCACAGAAAAGGAAAAAGTCATCAGGGCCCCATTCGACTATACTGCCAGTCATCCAGGCAAAGACTTCCGGTCCCAGCTCATCGCCGCCTTCGACGCCTGGCTACAGGTACCCCCTCTCAGCCTAGCGGTCATCACCAAGGTCATCGGCATGCTTCATGAGTCGTCTCTCCTCATAGACGACGTGCAGGATTCGTCGGCACTTCGACGAGGATTCCCCGTGGCCCATAGCATATTCGGCGTAGCCCAGACGATTAACTCGGCGAACTATGTCTGCTACCTCGCCATGCAAGAGCTGCAGAAACTCAAGAACCCACAGGCTATAACGATATTCGCCGAGGAAATTATAAACCTCTACCGAGGCCAAGGCATGGAACTCTACTGGCGAGAGAGTCTCATCTGCCCTACCGAAGAGGATTATCTCGAAATGGTCGGCAATAAGACCGGTGGCCTCTTTCGTCTTGGCATCAAGTTGATGCAGGCCGAATCGGCTTCGGCGACTGATTGCGTACCGCTGGTAGATCTCATCGGCCTTATTTTCCAGATCCGTGATGATTTCCTCAACCTCTCGGCGGAATATACGAAGAACAAGGGCGAGTTCGAGGACCTTACCGAGGGGAAATTCTCCTTTCCTATCATTCATAGTATCCGGTCCGACCCTTCCAACTTACAGCTTATCAATATTCTCAAACAGAGGACATCGGATACGCAGGTTAAACGCTACGCCGTCTCTTATATGGAGAGTAGCGGTAGCTTTGCTTATACGCGATCTGTTCTCGACGCCCTTATCGAGAGGGCGAGGAAGATGGCGCTGGAGATGGACGATGAAAAGGGGAGCATGGGGAGCATTCTGAAGTTTCTGGACAAGATGACGATACAGTGATGGCTGGGGGGTTTCTAATATGCCTCCATCTCTGTGTAAATCTTTACTTTAAAGCTGGTCTCTCATTCTTCTGCTCAAGGTTCGAGCCGACGGGAACAAAGGGCTTGTATAATCTACGAGTAAATCAATGTCTCTAGGTACGCATTGTATTTATTCCGAGAGAAAATAGGCATAGAACAAGTAAGCATTAGCCCAAGTTTTCAACTTTCCGGAGCGGTAAGATCGGAGATGTTGTAAACCGCCTCAAACCGAAGACTGCATGTCTTGCTTGATCTTGGCGAGAGACACCCGCAGCAGCAGCAGCAGCAGCAAGCCATCTACGTACGCTATCAGCTTGGTAGTACATGTATTGTAAGTGAAACTAAACTCTCTCAACCATGGTAGCCAAAGCGTCCCGAATATCTCTCATTCGATGGAAGTTTCCCTCCGCCAACAGCCTATGACGGCATAGAACAAAGCCTCGATCTCATCGGCAGTTTGCTTTCCCCTGCCTTCCCAGGGATGAGTTTCGTCCCCTTTTTTATCTGTTGTATGTACGGAGCATACCTAGGCTGCCGGTAGTGCGATTCGTAGGTCGGGGGTCTTGGTCGAGTCCGGAAGGGATCGGCCATAGCCAACAGAAGCAAAACACGATGCCGGCTTATCCCCTTGTCTTTCAGCTTGTTGCGCCTTTGCAGCGATCACGATCTTTGGAGAGGCTAGGGCGTTGGAGGAGGTCATCTATGATTCATTTGCTTTGGATGACGATCTTGTGGGATCGAGCTTTGAGGAGTATTAGGGGGCTGCGAGTATTTTAAGTCTTCCATTGGCCTCGGGATTGGACTTTTACACTATCAACTCTTTCATCTACACGCATAGCTACAAGCAGACTACTGTGACTTCTCCCTCATCATCACTCATAACCCTCACATCAAACCACTATGCCTACCGAAGCTCAAATCGCCGGCGGCCATAAGGCTACTCTGAAGAACCCCAACGTTTCGGACGAGGCCAAGCAACACTCAAAAGAAGTTCTCGACAACGAGTTCAACGGAGGCGATGGTATGAAGATATATCTATCTTTAACTGTCTCGGTGTCTTGTGTCTAACTTGAGGGATCAGTGCCAAAGACAGGTGACGGCGAGAAGAACCCTGGTAATGTTGCGGGTGGATTGAAAGCGTGAGTTTCGCCTTTACTCATGAAGACTGAGAAGATGTCACACACATATACTGAATAACCATCCTATCCAGGACGTTGAAAAACCCAAACGTGTCGGACGAGGCGAAGCAAAGTGCGCAAGAGCGTCTTGAAGCCATGTAAATACCCTGATATAGAGTTGATCAAATAGACGTCATGTCTTTATAAAATGATGTTTGCCGTGCCCGTAGAGTAGACATGGTCGACAAGCACGTCATGTTCTTCACACTTGCAAACCAAGTCCCTATCGTTCTGCATCTATCCGTACTGATCAATCAATAGTAGTGTTGTTGGAAATTCATTATACTGAGAATCCAATTTCCCTACAACTTACATATCAATAGCATAATTCAAAACTCATCACGAAATAGCCCGTCGTAATGCAAATCCGCGTCATTTCTTCGCATCTCGACCAGTCCGAAACCCCAAGGAAATGCCGCATCATATCCCCAAGGCTGGGCACAAATATCACTGTATTTTCTGCCCTTCAAATCACAGTATTCAGAGCCCGAACATAGAAAGATCATGACGTCGCCTGGACGATGCGTCATAGGCCGGTCTGCTTTACCGCTTCACTAGCCGAATGATCTGCCTGGTCGAAAAGCTGGGCAGTGCAACGTCGTCCAACCCTAGCTGTGGAGACGGAAGGGGGAAAAGATGATTGGCTGTGTGGTGAGGAGAGAGCCAAGGGTGTAGCCTGTAAGGGTTTCGAAGCTGGCTTGATTGCTCGACATGCCTACGGATATCTACCGACGTTATCATTTGGCTTGCCGACGCGGAAATGGAGGTCGACCCGTGCATAGTATCAAAAATAGGTGAGGAAATCGATGCCAATGTTGTTTCCAGAGCAAAGCAATCGTCTTCTCGGCATGCTTTCGCTCCCTGCGATCAGAACATACGGGGGCGTCACAGTCAAGGGCGTCCAAGACCATAGGCATATGCCTGTTGTCGGGAGTTGTAGTTGTCCGCCAAGCAGAAGGAGCGGATAGAAATAGAAACGCGGAACAGTGGATATCCCATCATCGTAAAGTCATCTGACCGACTATCAAGAAACACCCAGAGAAGCGTGATCCGGTCTCGTTTGTCGATGCACACTTGTTCAGGAGTTCTGAAAGAAGCAGGTCAACAGCATGCCAAAGCCGGCTTCCTCCTTCAGTTCGTTCCCCTTCGAATCCCTAGCTACAACAAGGCATTTCTTCTGAATCCTTAACTGATACTGGATATAACACGCAACTAAGTTGTAGCGGAGAACAGGTCATCATGCCCCAGGCATCTCAAACTTAAACACGGACGCTGTAGAGTTTTATGCGTAGGTAGTAAGGCATGAGAGAAAAAAACAAGGGAGCTATTACCTTGACGATAGGGAGAGGAAGATGCTCTTTGTGGTGTAAACATCAAGTTGACAGGGATAATTAAGCTATCTTGGCCTTTTTCTTCTGTTGACTGAGAGGAATAGTTGCCATCTCGATACTATATCCCTTGATACAGCAGCTTGTGTATATAACCCACGACCTCCAGCCTCTGCGCTTTTGAATCCGACCTCATCAGACAACAGAAGCAAACAACTAGGGAAAAAACACATCCAAAGACCATTTCATTACACCATTTTCTACCCCTTTTCTATACTACAAACAACCCCCAAGTCAGAAGCATGAAGAACTGGTCTGCCATCGCCGCTCTCGCGGGTTTCGCCCTGGCGACTCCCCAAGTCCGACCCCCGGCCATGTCGGTGGACGGCGTCGCCGCCACCACGACGAACCAGCCCCTTCCCGTCGGTCAGGAGAACTCGGCGTTCGGGGACCGAACCACGTCCCTTAGCGACATGAACCGGCCTGCCTTGCAGGACCGCAACCGGCCGATGTTGTCGGACCTGGGTTCGACCTTTGTTGATGTCTCGGCCGGCTCGGAGAAGTTGCGTCGGTCGTTGAACCGAGAGGGTCCCGCTTTCTCCGATAGGACTCGTCCTCTCTTTGTCGATCGGAAGCCGGTTGCTGGAGAGTCCGAGGAAGGTCAGGCCGGCGTCCCGGAAACTACTGCGTCTTCGGGTCGTGTCAGGGCGGGACTGCACCGTCGATCCGACCAGCGCTCGTGGTGGGATGGGAAGCTTCAGTGGAAGAAGCCTTCTCCTACGTATCCTGGTATTTCTGAAGATTGCCCGATGGGCGCATACGATCGGTCCGAATCCTGCATCGGCACGTACAAGTGGTGTATAGACCACATGCTGGAGATTGACGATGAGGAGAAGGAGAAGCATTACCTGATGGAATGCTTCCTCTCCCGCGACGACAGCCCCTTCAGCTTCAAGACGGTCGATGAGCCTGTCAGGGCCCGCTACATCGGTTAACTTATAAGTCTGGAAGTGTGAACTACATACTAGGTATGGATAGAGACAGGAAGATTATCAAGACTGGGCAACGAGTTTTCTTCTGTAGGAGATAGTCGTATAGACATAGTGAACAATCTGGTATCAGTGCACACTGCTTCTTACCCTTCGTTTCCCTGAAGACAGATATCACGTACTGGCATCTCTCAAGTTGACAGCTGAGGTTATCATCCGTAATCACAGTCTGGTTGTCAACACACAAAGACTCACACAAAACATCACTCTCAGCATACGTAGAGATCAGCATGGTCCTCCTTAATCATATCAGCCCCCTTCTCCCCAATCATGTAGACCGAATTCTGAATCCGACAGTCCGGGATCAGGGGCATGATCGAGGCATCGATAACTCGTAAGTTCTTGACACCATGGACCCGAAGTCTGGCATCGACCACGCCTTGGTCGATGTGCTTAGAGAGGCGGGCAGTCCCACATGGGTGAAAGGCAGTTTGACAGCGGTCGAGAACAACCCTCTTCATAGCCTCGTCGGAGTCGAGAGGCATATCCCACGGATACTGGTCTAGGATAATATCCTTGAAGCCATCGCCCTTGGTAAGCAGATCGTAGGTAAAGCGAATCCCCTCGCGCATGGCTATAATATCAAGATCATCGGCGAAGAAGTTGAGGTTGATGTGAGGAGGCGCCAGAGGATCAGCGCTACGAAGCGTAACCTCACCAGGCTCCGACACAGGACGGACCAAGTCGACGACGACGGTGGTATAGCTACCCTTGCTCGGAACGGGGTAGTGCCACTGAAAGGCGCTGCCAAACATACAGACGAAATCAAGTTCGAAATGCGGCTGGCCCTCAGGCGAAAAGGGGTCACGACCACCGTTGGCCTCCTTGGCTCGGCGGTAGGCAGCGTCCTCTTCCAGGTAGCTATCGATACGCGGAAAGCCGACGAGTTCGAGTAAGCCGGAGCCGACAGGGCCGGAGTGATCTCGTCCATACTCCGCCGTCGCGGCTTCATTCTGCGAACCCTGGCGGAGCAGGACGTTATCCATCCCGTACTGATCCTCGACGCGCAGGACAAACGGAACGGCCGGGTGGTCGAAGAGGTTGCGTCCTACGTGGGGCGACTCGACGATTGTGTCGATCCCATGGCGTGATAGTTCCGTCTTGGGGCCTATGCCGCTGAGCATCAGAAGCTTGGGGCTCTCGAAGACACCCTGGGAGAGAATGACCTCGCGGTCTGCGAAGAGACGACGCTCGCGGCCGTGGCGGTCGATTACGGCTACCCCTTTGCAGACACCGTCGTCTATGAGGAGCTTCTTCGAGTGAGCCTCGGCCAAGATGACGATGTTGGACTTGCCCCTGAGGAAGAGGTAGCTTCCAGAGCGTCTTCCACGATAAATGGAATCGACGCAGTGCGTCAAGCCGTTCATCTCTCCGTCGTAGATATTCTCCGTCATAGGCTCGCCGCGAGACTTCCACGCGCGGATGACAGCATCACGGAACGGCTTCATGGTAGGCAGTAGATCCGAATGGGCGATGGGCAGGGGGCCTCCGTTGCCGATCTTGGCGAGGTCCGGGTTATATCTCCCGTCGTCATCGTGGTAGGTGGCGCTCTTGCGGAGATAGGGGAGTAAAGGTTCCCAGCTCCATTCCTCGCCTCCGTACTCTGTCCAGCGGTCGAAGGTAGCCTTACAGCCAGGTACCCAGGTGAAGTAGTTGAGCGAGGAGCTCCCTCCAAGGACCTTCCCACGCGTGTTAGGCTTCTCGATGCGTTCGTAGTCGTCGCGGCGGACCATGGTCGTCTTGTAGGCCCAGTCGTAGGGGCTGCCGCGTAGGTCCATGGCGTCGGAGGGGGTCATGATCTCGGGGACGTGCTCCGGGTCGCTGACGCCGGCCTCGACGACGAGGATTCGGACTTTGGGGTCTTCGGCGAGGCGGCCGGCTACGGTGTTGCCGGCTGTTCCGCCGCCGACGACGATGAAGTCGAAGTGTGAGCCGTCGAGGATCATGGTGGGAGTGAGGATTTGAATAAGTTGCGTGTGTAAGTGCGTGTATAAGTGTGTGTATTGTGTGTATAAGTGTAGGTATATATGTCTTTCCAATGGCACTTGTGAGAATATCAAGGAGATGAGGATCAACTCGAGTCAGGAGAAGAGCACCGTCTTCTTCTTATAGATCTACACCATCTCCTCCTCCTCTAGCTCTTCCTCTTCTTCTACAGCAGGCAGACGAGTAGAAAAAAACAAACCAATCCCTATACATTCAGACGACGCACGACGAAATCTGGTACGCCTCCCTACTGGTTCCAGCTGGTCACAGCTGGTCCCCCCTCAACTTCACCTGCACTACAACTCACCGACGTCAATCCTTCCATCTACTCGTCTATCGCTTTTTTCCCCTCCTCCCTCTCTTTCTCGCCGGCAAGCACCGGATACTCATCATTGGCTTGCGCGGCTTGAATCGGCGTCTCTTAGGGTTGAGTTTTTGCTTCCCCTCTAGATGTCATGGAGCATGTGTAACTGAGCTGATGGGACTTTAAACGGGGGAAGCTTCTCTTTTTTTTTCCTGAGGATGAGTGAATGTCGTCGTCTGTTCGAACGCTATTTGCCTCTACTATACTACTCGACCGTGAGATCGTCAAGATGAAGATAGGACAGAAGATATATAGCAATCATACCGAACTTCCGAGACATTAATTGAAATAACAGGGATATACTCAGTTATACATAGATGGCCCGCCATTGGTCACGGCTTTGACTCGGCTTCCTCGGAAAACTCACCCCCCCTGTCTGGAAACTATCCGACCTCTCCGGCGATGCAATTTGCCCGAACTTCTCGAAACATTGGGCCGCTGCCGTTGCTCCCCTATTCACTTTATGCCCCCTCTCTCGATTCCCCCCCCCCCCCCCCCCCCCCCCCCCCCCCCCCCCCCCCCCCCCCCCCCCCCCCCCCCCCCCCCCCCCCCCCCCCCCCCCCCCCCCCCCCCCTCTCTCTCAACTCCCAATGAAGGTGTCGATCCGTAGACCGTTCAACCTCACCACCGTCTTCCGACCAAGCCCGAGTGCAACGTTGGCAACACGCTACCCACTACAATATCACCATCCTCCTTCTAGGCCCTCCCTCCCCCTACGGTATCCCGACGCGTCCCGGCGGCGAAGACCGCTCTGTACCCAATCGGCCAAGAGAGCGGTTATGAATCCCTCCTCCGTCCTCGAGTCACGCGCCCAGGCCGTGGACGGCCCGTTGACCTCTTCGGCTACCTTCCTCGTCTTATCGGTGCTACCCGAGGCCGAAGCCGAGAAAAAGGTCCGGGCCGCCCTCGCCGGTATCCAAGGTCTGGCCAAGACTGTCGGCTTCCGTGATTCCGGCGCCTCGTTCGCCGTCACCGTCGGCATCGGAAGTGAGGCCTGGGACCGGCTCACGGGCGGGGCGACACGACCGGCAGAGCTGCATCCCTTCAAGGCCGTCGAGGGCGAGTCTCACACGGCGGTGTCTACCCCCGGAGATGTCCTCCTTCATATCCGCTCCGATCGGCGCGATCTCTGCTTCGAATTCGAGCGGCAGCTGATGAAGCGTCTCGACGGCGCCGTCAAAGTCGAGGACTTGACCGTCGGCTTCCGCTACTTCGATCAACGGGACCTCCTCGGCTTCGTCGACGGCACGGCCAACCCCGTAGGTCCGGCCCGTCCGGCTTCGGTGCTCATCACGGAGGCAGATGACGGACCGGAGGCTACGGCCGGAAGCTACGTCGTGGTGCAAAAGTACCTTCACGACATGGGCGGATGGGAAGGTCTCCCGGCGGAGAAGCAAGAGGCCATCATCGGCCGCACGAAGCTGGACAACGTCGAGCTGGACGACGCGGCTGCCGAGGAGCAAAAGTCGCACAAGACTCTGGCTACGATCGAGGACGAGGCCGGTGTAGAGCACGACATCCTCCGGGACAACATGCCTTTCGGCGCCCCCGGATCGGGCGAGTTCGGAACGTACTTCATAGGCTACTCCCGACGACTCTGGGTCATCGAGCGTATGCTGGAGCGAATGTTCATCGGCGATCCCCCTGGGAAGCACGATCGAATCCTCGACTTCTCCAAGGCCGTCACCGGCAGTGTATTCTTCGTTCCCTCCGCCGACTTTCTGTCCGGTCTTGGCGGCGATGATTAAACGGGAGTGAGAGAGGGTGTGTGTTTTTGCTTGTTATTTCATGTATGTACTACGTTGTTTTTGCTTCTCTCTTTCTGTTGCATCTATCAAAGTGAGGGTGACGATGGTTTTCATTAAACACGGGGAAATGCTTCTTCATCGAAAATCGACGACTTTGCCATGTAAGATTTTCGCTCCCTGCCTACATCACACATGGGATATACGGCACAATCTCGATGCTCTAGTCTTTTAACACGAGGTGAGATGGGGAGAGGTTTATAGGTGACATCGGTTCCAACATCGATGTATATAACAGGGGGATTTCATAGGGGAAAACATTCAACGTCATCATCTCCTTCGTTAAGGCCTTTTCCCCCTTGAAGTGTTTTCAAGATGCGCCTCGCTGCATGTCTCCTCTTCCTATGCGCTCGCGGCCTCCAAGCGTCGTCCGACTTTGGCGAAGTCTCCCGCTGCTTCGACACCGGGAACAAGGGGCTTCTATCTAGGACGATGCAAAACTTCTTCAGGGACGCATCATCATGTGTTTCCACCGTACGAAGCCCGGACGTCTTGGCCTGCGCCCAAAAGTTCATACCGGATGAGATACTCGGCTTCATGCTGCCCATGATCGACACCATACGGGCTTGGGAAGAGTACTACGGCGAGACCATCAACTCGGCTTTTCTCCAGAACCAGAACCCTTCCGGCGCGGCCATCAGGTTCAACGCTTGGGACGAACTCCTCAACCATTGGAAGAAGCACCCTCAGATATGCTATCACTACCGCAGCCCGAGCTACATGGACCATCTCATCCCTTCGAGCGCCGGCCTCCTGGGTCTCTTCTTCATCAACGACGACTTCCAAAGACCGGTGTTGAAGTCCGGGACGCACTGGCGGTATTACGGCTCCCGCGTCTGCTCGAGCAACGAGACGATGGATAGGGCCAGGCAGGCCGGCGCCGTCTCGCAGATGGTGCAGCGCAGCATCGTGTGGGACAAGCCCCGACGCGGGGTGGAACTCACCAGGGGATACCTCCATTATCTCGACCTCTACTCTACCGATCCTTTCCTCCAGGCCGTCATCACCAACTGGCAGTCTGTACGGCTCAATTCTTGTCCGAGGGGGATCCGATGCGATGGGAATCCCGTCTTCGGAGAGAGATATATGCCTCTCGACGGTGATGATTACTTGGTCAAGGTTATGATGACGCTGAAGACGCAGAAGAGGGTCTGTTTGATACATGAACGGGCCGCTGATGACACGGAGACGTACATGATCGTGTCTCCGGATAGATTTAAGTAGGTCTTAGGAAGAAGGGAAGAAGGTGGTGTTCAATTTCTACTACTTCGACTTGGTTAAGCTATAAGAAAGGGGAAAATTTGGTCTCCTGATGAGGTGGACGGATGGTTGATTTGTACGAGTAACTTGATATGCGTGGTCTACTGCTTACGGACATGGTTTCCCAGACCGTTGTCGACGCAGAAGGGTCGAAGAAGAGATGAAGGAGAACAAAGGACAGGGGAGGAGAAGCATATATGGAGATGGACACACATGTTTTTCAATATCAAACGACTGGCCTTGATGAACCACGTCGTTGATAGCTGCATACATATGTAGGTAGTCATCACCTGTCCATCCTCAAGCTGTCAAAATTGAAGGAAAATCAAACTATCTTAGCATCTATCGTCCGTCTAAAGCCTACTCCTAACCTCGTCCCGAGGTCGGAAAATCTCCTTCCACCTCGTCGGCAAGACCAAGTGATCTCTCTCCGACATCCTCCCCCTCTCGCTCACCCACTCCCTCTCCCGCTCTCGATACCTCCCCATCTCCTCCCCCAGCCAGGCCGAAGACGCCAAGCCGGTCTCCTCAACAGCGGTAAAGGGAAAGGCGTGACCGCCTCGGACCATGACTTCTCTCACCCTCCCCTCCGGCTTACCGCCAGAGCCTCCGACGGCGAGACCTGTTGCCTCGACCGTCCTCCGTATGGCTTCCACCCATACTTTGTCTGTACGTCGTCCTAGGAGGAAGAGCGTAGAAGGGCGTAGAGTCTTCATCCGCTCCGCCGACGGGACCGCTTCGGGACGGTAAAAGGGTCTCCCTGTTCGCTTCGGATCGACATCGGGGTGAGTTTCCCGGTTGAAGACTGCTCGTCCGTCGGTTTCTTTACCATCGAAGCAAGGCCGTAGAAGCATCAATGCCATCTGATGCTTACTCGTCGTCAGCGTCACCGGCGGATCCGCCACGTCGGTCCCGGACGGCAGCTCAGGATATAACGCCGTGGGCAAATCGCGGAACCCGTACTGGATCATCCGTCTCTTCACACGTCGGTCCCAATGCGGATACATGTTTTCCACGAACGCCGCTGCTTCGGCACGGTTCCTCCAAAGGTCTTTGCTGTGGATGGTGTCGCTGATGGCTGCGTCGTAGTATAGCCAATCGCCTTTTTCGTTTACTATAAAGGCCGGGTCCATGAGGATGATGGTGGTGAAGAGCCTAGGATGCATGTGCGCTAGGTTTGCCCTATTGATGTTAGTTGGAGTTATAATACAGGGACTATCCGTACGGAATAGACGGTCCTACAGTTGGACACCGCCACAGCTATGGCCGACGCCTACCAATGGCCGTGGCATCTCCTTTCGGAAATGGTTAATCATGAGAAAAACGTCGCGAGAATGATCTGCCCATGAGCCTTTTTTATTTCGCCGTTAGCAAGCGTCTGTTTCCTTGTTGACTGTGAGGAAGACGCACCATCCATGCTCAGGGTCTTCTCGTTCAAGACGCTGCTCATACTCAAGGAAGCCATGTCGGCCATCCAGATGTTGCGTATCGAATAGCCGTGCGACCTCGAATGATGGTATAGAGTATCCCATAGGGGCTCGTACAGCTCCTAAGAGTCTAGTATCAGTATCGAAAGTAAAAGAAAATCGCTTATAGCTCTAATGGTTCTACTTCGATGGGGCCGGCCAGACCTTGGGAAAGCCTACGCCTTGCATGGCAATCAGTGTGACGGCTCCATCTTCGGGGCCGTCGAGCGGCTGATCCCTAGGCGTGTACTGCTTCACATGCAGACGGATGTCTTCCTCCTGTCTTCCTGAGGTGAGACCAGGGTATTCGCGGATATGGCAGCCGGATACGATGTGTTCCTTGATATTGAAGTGGACTGTCCGAGGCATTGCTAAAGGAACGACGAATGACACGATTTGCTTTTGAGTCAGGGTTCAAGGAGAGCAATATGAGGGGTTTTAAGGTTGGTGCTCGTACAGAGATGTAGAGCAGGCTGTCGTACAATTACATACAGACATACATGAGTATTCTCATCTGCTGAGTCCTAGTATTGGCTTCCTGTGTGTGTGTCGACTCAGGCTTGTCAGCCACCAACGTCAAGATTGTCAGCCAAAGACAAATACGGGATACCTACGAGTACTCGAACAAGGAGAAGGAGAAGAAGGAGGAGAAGAAGAAGAAGAAGAAAAAGGAAAAGAAAAACGCAAGGATGATCCGGAACAGCGGCACAGTAATGGACGATGACATTCTACCTATCCCATCCACACGCACTTTGTCTCGTCACACTCACGGCTTTCATTCAGCTCTGTTCTCACACATGACTTGATTACTATCATGACTTTTTCAATCAATAAATCATGTATACTCAGGGAGTTGATGATGATGGCTCTCGATATCCGCTAAGAAGAAAAAGTTCCCAAGTCAAGTCAATCTACCCTACAGAGGAACACTGATAGTCTGACACTAAGAACATCATCACTTCTTCATGTGCCGTCGAAGCCAAATCCCTACTTGACCATCACACAACTACTGGCTCTGGATTGTGTGCCGTATATTCACATTTTCCCTTACTTATTGTTTCACTCAACGCCCAATATTCTCACCGGTCAGCCATACTGTCAGTGTCACACCTACATGTGACGTCAACACCTGTCTCCCGAAGCTGTCCCCATACAAACGAGACAAGACACCATTTTTCTCATCACCGACAACCAACAAAACAAAATCACACTTCCCTTGAATTCCATAGAGAAACAGGAGACAGGATGCTCGTAGCTGCAGTATGACCCGAAATGGAATAATAAAATCCCTCGTTTGGGTAGAAGAAGAAGACGACGAAAAAAGAAACGACGACTGGCGGTTGTTGGTGGAGGAAGGGATCATCTCGCGGCCAGTGAACGCCTTACTTTTGCACAGCCCGGATGCATGTCAGTGTCAGTGATCCTGTCCCTACCTACCTATCCGTACTACGAAACGAAATTCATTAGGTAAAAGGTATAAAAAAACATGGGAAGAAGCAGTCATTCGAATTATATGCCTATAGAAGGGGCATCCCGGCAGATAGCCAGTCCCCTTCTCCCTTGGGCTGTCTTCTTCTCCATGGGATTAGGAGCCATGCTGTGCCTCTTCACCTTGATCATAACCTTCTTCCGGGCTGTTTTCGCGATACGCTTACAGCCTGATATCCGAGCAGACACGAACAGAGATGGAGTCGTCGACGTCAACGGATCTTCAGACTCATACGATAAATCATCTTGGTCTCAACACCGAGGCGCCATCTTCCTACCCAACATCGGAGACAGAACCCATCGTTGCCCTGCCCAAGACGCGAGGGGAAACCCGCTGAGTGATGGAGAGTACGGCTCTTGTGATGACGCGTCGGGGAATCACCTCCTCGCGCCGGAATACGCAGCGCCCCTGAAAACGATGCCGATCGAGACATCGCCTCAGGGCACGGCTCGCATCTACACCACGCCCAAAGCTGCAGCCGAGCGCGTGCGGATCTTCCTCCTACAGCAAGCTTCGAGGCCGAACTTGACTTCGTCCTGGCGTCTTGTCGATCCCGAATTCAGGTTCAACTCGTCCCAGCTCGGATCTGGAATCACTCTCGGTGTAGACGGGAGAGAGCTCGTAACGGACGCTGCCGTCTGGGATGGGCTCGTGACTGTTCATTTCGAGGTGACGGATGGCTCAGACCGTGCCTCGGACACGGTCTCTCTCAAGATGGCGCCGGTTCTCACCCATCACCACCTCCAAAACGTCGACACCCTCATCAGCGTCCGGCTCGACGACAACGACGAGTTCATCCAGCAGCTAGACGAAGCCAGAGCGGCGACAGGCATCAAGACCCCTCTCCTCCTACTGAACGGGACGGACGATCGCTGGGCCCAAGACTTCATCGAGCCGGCCTACGCGAGCATGCCCGGCCCAAACGGTCGTCCCGTCTCCCTACGGGTGATTCTCCGCTCGGCGCAATCGACCCGATCCGCGGGACGGAAGGCGCTGGAGCAGCTTCGCGGTCCGGGCGTCGGAGCCTTCCAACCTGCTTTCGGGACGGGATCCGGCTTCGGCGAGCGTCATATCAATAGTCTGGGGAACCTGGAGACGATCCCTCCGTACACTTCTCGAAAGGGCGTGAGGTATAAAGCCGGGCGCATCATCGTGGGTAAGCATTTCGATGATATGCCGGCCAAGTCGATGCTCGACTTCCTCCACGCGCAGCAACTTCAGGATCCCCTTTTGCTGGAAGCAGGCTGGCTCGTGGTAGGACACGTCGACGAGTTCGTCCAGTTTCTGCCGTACGAGAACCATCTCGGCTTCACCATCGCCATCGCGGACACCGCTTCAGCTATAGACCTTATGCGGAAGCTGAGGAAAGATGACCACGACAACGTCACAGCCGTAAGCTACCCATCGAACGAGCTCGCAACAGCCCAAGACGCCATGTCAGCATCCGTCGGCGTGACGGTCTCAGACCTATTGAGAAACAAGACATTCCTCGACGCCAACGCCTACGCGCAGAGGTACCTCGACGCCAATCTCGACACGCTACTGGCTGAGATTCCTCTCCCCGCGCAGGACGTGATCCGCGTCCCCAGTCTGTTCCGCTCCATCGACTTTGACTACAAGATGATGGAGGCAGGGACGCCGCTGTTGAAGGATCCGCCTCCGCCGGGGGAGATGCAGGTCGCTGCCTTGTACCCCGAAGCCGTCAACGGCATCGTCGTGGGCAAGCGTTACGTCTGTCCTAAGGTGTTTGGACCGGTCGTAGATGGAGAGGACGTGCTGGCTAAGGCTGTGGAGAAGGCGTACGCGAGGGCTGGTATCGAGCTTTTCTACGTCGACGACTTTCAGAGTCATCATCTCGATACTGGCGATGTTCACTGCGGGACGAACACGATGCGTCAGACTGACATGGTGTGGTGGTAGGAAGAGGGAATCAAGCAGTGAGGAATTCTCTCTTCCTCTTCTTCCTTAACAAGAGTCAGTCATCGTTCAATATTGTACACACTATTGAGAGTTCATCATTCCTACCTAGTAGGTACGACCTCAAAGACCGTCTATATCTTAGATGCTTCTTAGAATGTCTCAATAATCTGATGAAAGTAATATGATATCAACTCGAATGGTAAAAAACGCCATAGGAGGACGGATGGGTAATTACTAGTTAACATATACAACCAACCCCTCTGAGAAGAAGAAATAAGAATAATAATAATAATAATAAAAAATCATCGTCATCGTCATCATCATCATCCCATCGTCTCATCCCCCTCAAGTCAAAAATCAGCGTGATCGTGATCGTGATCGTGACTTAGACGGCGGCGACGGCGACGGCATCATCGTCTTCCGCAATATCTCCTGCGCAACCCTCTCACCCGAACGTATCGCCCCATCCATATACCCAACCCAGTAATCAGCCGTCTCGGTACCGGCAAAGTGAATGCTCCCAAACGGCTTCCTCAGAAAAGGTCCGAACTTGGTCAAGACCCCGGGCGGGCCGTAGGCGACCGGACCGCCGCGGGAGTAAGGCTCGAGGTCCCATCGCTGAAGTATAAAGTCGGTCGTGTTGGAGGCTTGGGGCCCAAAGTATTTTACAAGGTCGGCGACGAAGAGCTCTTTGACCTTGGCCTCTTCCAGCAGGTCGAGGCTTCTCATCGAATCCGCTCCGATGAAGCCCATGATGGCCCCGTACGATCCGTCTGAAGGAGAGTTGTCAAAGGTCGCCCGGGTGATGCCGGAGTCGCTTAGGGCCTGGCCGTTGACCCCGTCCTTTCTCCACCATGGCTTCGGATAGATGGCGATGGCCTTCCCGATGGAACTCATCGGCATCCGCTGCGTGAGTTGGTCTCGTCTCGCCGGTAGCGCCGGCTCGTACGCTATCCGGCCGGCGAGCGGGGGCGGCATGGCGATGACGACCGAGTCGGCGGTGAGCATCTTGTCGTTCCAGTAGACGGAAGTGAACTTGTCGCCTTGTACGATCCGGTGGACGGGAGCGTTCAGCCGTATGTTCTTGAAGCCGAGACGCTCTGCCAGCTTCGTGGCCATCAGCGCCGTCCCGCCCATGATGCGGCTCTCCTGCGCTCCGTCGTTGGTGGTCAACAGTCGGCTCAACGACCCCGGCATGGTGGCGTTGCCGGCGCTGGCGATGTAGGAGAGCCAGTAGAGGAGAGAAGGTTCGCTCGGCGTCGTCGACAGTACCGCCTCGAAGATGAGGTCGAAGACGAAGAGGGCGTCCGTATCGTTGAGCCGAGATCGGAGGTAGCTCTCGCACGTCATGCTATCCCACTCCTCGGCAGAAGGGTGATCCCACGGACTGTTGACGGCTATCTCCGCCGCCAGCTTGCTCAGCTCCTCCACCACGGGCATCACCTGAGCCGAAGCCTCGGGCTTGAGAGGGAGGAAGCCACCGGTAGCGGGATCGGGCAAAAAGGTAGAGGCTGACCCGTTCCGCCATACCGTCGTGTTGCCATCGTCGTACGTCTTGTACGTCTTCAGACCGAGCGAAGCAGCGAGGCTGAGCGCTCGATCCTGCGTCGGTCCGACATACTCTGCTCCGACCTCTTGCACGCCCGACGGGCCCGTCTTGGCGTTCAACACCCTCCCTCCGACCCGTCCCCTAGCCTCGAGTATGGTAAACGTCTTCCCCGCCGCGGCCAGGTTCCGAGCTGCAGATAGGCCGCTGAGTCCGCCTCCGACGATGGCGACGTCGACATGCTGAAACGCGGCTGTGATGGCCGTGAGGAAGAGGAAATTTGTGATTGATAACGCTGCCCTATCGTTGATGGGCCTCATCTTGGGGATGACGAGAAAGGGAGACGAAAGAAGACGTGAACAGGGTCCGGTCAAGGTCTACGGGAGAGGGAGAGAGAGAGAGGGAAAACATGTATTAGTATCTTAATCAAGGAAGAAAAGAAGATGAATTGCCTCTCTCGTCTTAGACTATCATTCGGCTAAAGGTTTCTTTGCTTCCTTTCTCTGCAGTCAGACATGACGCAGCTAAAATCTTCAACGGTTTCTGACCGGAATGTCATGTGTGTATGTTCCTTTCTATCGTCTCTTACATGCCTGTTTCCGTCCCTGGCCGGGGGGGAAGTCAAGGTAAGAGTCTAAGCGTCAGCAGCACGCACACACTCACTCACTCACACACTCTCTCTATCCGTTTCTTCCCCAGCCTCCCTTGAAAAGAGAGAGTCCCCCTCTCCTTCCAGGGACGGGATGTCCGCGTTTTTTTTATTTTTCCCAGATGACGCAAAGGCATTTATTCATCTGAAGCTTGACCTGATAGGGGTTAAGGTGTGTACTTGCTACCTTCTTTTTCGCAGCTTATTTCTACGTTCACGTGTTGCTCGTCGACAGGGGGCGGGAAAAAAACAGGGGATGGATGTGGTACGACGGATAGATGAGGCTGAGGCTGAGGCTGAGGCTGACGATGGCGAATCAGTGAGGAGAGAGGTGAGGTAGGCAGTGAGTTGATGGGTGGGTTAGGAGGGAGATGAAGACTACTGGATGGTTTTCCTCGTATGTCTCACATCAGTTGAAGTCTCTCTGCTCTTCCGGTCATCGACGCCTCAACTGTCGGCAATCACGGATATCCGTACAGCATTCTTACATACAGCACCCTGGCATCCCTTGTTATAGGTCTGAACAAGGTCTATAGCATATAGTCTGTATATGTAAATAGAATTCTTCACCTTTCGATACTATATGTTATGTACGCTTCTCTATCGACAACTGTGTAACAACTACTAGGACCATGTCAGCAGGCCCGATATACGTACAAGATGATCCCTGATTTAGGGATACGGCCCATATAGCAGAAATCAAAGGTCCAGAGCGGTACGAAAGACACCCTATGCAGTCTTTACGCGTAGAAAGACACACGAAAGTAGTACCCCGATTCTTGACCAAGCCCATCAAGTCTCCTGTGTAGGTACTAGGTACTCCCTCCCAACTAGCTCATCGTCGGCACGGTTTATACACCCCGTTAATCAAGCAGAAATTGATTCTCTCGAAGACGTTGCACCGGTCATCTCTCCCCAGGCCCATGTTGTTGCACTGGTCGAGCAGTCCGACATTGCAGATCTTCCTCAGCACGATCTCGCCGTGTGGTCCCCCCTTGCAGAAGAAGAGACTGTTTTGCATCGTCTCCTCGTTGACGATGTGCCCGTTGGAAACGAGCTGTTCTCGGATCTGTTGGTCGTAGTTGTTTGCCTGTGCTATATACATGGGAGAGTATCAAGACTTAGGTGTCTCGTTCATCACGTTCTCGTGCTGATAGGTCATCGATCGTCTTCGTACGACTTACCTATGGATTGTAATGATGAGCCGCAGTAGTTGAGGTCTGGCGTGCAGTTTCTTGCCCTCACCAGGGGGGCGAGGGTTGCCATGACGGCCACGGAGACGGATGCTATCCGGACCATTTTCCTTTTCTTTTTCCCTGAAATGAAAAGGCCGGAAAAGGGGATAAATTCGGAGAAGAATGAAGCAAGAGATAGATGGGGAGGATGAAAAGGAGATCCGGCAGAGAACCTCCCTGATATATACAGACATACATGCACACATGCATACACATATCCGATTGCACAATCAAGATCGGCTCAGTATCATCCTTCTCGCAAAGCTTTGCCAAGCACATGTCGTCTCATACACATCGACACACGTTCACGATCGAGAGATGACGCCGATTTCCCTTAGCCTATACATACCTAGGGGAATGGAAAGATCTAAACGAATAAACGGTAAGGCGGTGAATATACACGTACGTAAGACGAGATTAAGTTGCGGCGAGTTTTCTCTTAACGCCGCCCGCCCTCGTATACACAGAAGCCAGCGTCTTTTGCTTGCAACTTGCCTCGGTGAAGGACAAGCCAAGATTCATCGTCACGATACCCAGCCCGCTCTGCAGAGATCGATGAGGTGACAGCAGTCTGTGTGAGGGTGACGATGACTCTATAAGACTACCTGTATAACGCGGACTGATGCATGTAGATAACTTGAGGAACAGAAATTGGAAAGAGCGTTCGGTGAAGAACAACTGCTCTTGCTTCTATTTTTTTCTACGCCGCGCCGCGGCAGTATCCCCACCCGGAAAGGGAAAATATCCGTACCGCCTCTTCTTCCTTGACCTCTTCGTCTTTGACATGGAAGGAAGGGGAAGGCCGCTGGTGCATGGGTACTACCTAGTACTTAGGCCTGGGCTTTCTCGAGAACAATCCCTGCTCCTTTCCGCCCACGACATCTGCCTTCTGGCCCCGGACGAGGGATCTCATCCATCATCATGTCTGCCCCTAACAAAAGAATCAGAAGACCTTCCAATGACGACGGTCCAAAGTTCACAGTGACTACCCCTACCGAAGTCATCATCCGCAGAATCATGATGCCTCTGGAAAGAATCATGGCGAGAATCAAGCCGAGGGATCTTCCCGACGATCATCTGACCGGACTACTCGAACCACTCGTTCAGCTCGGCGTCGAGGTATCCGAGGCCCCGGAGGCCGTCGAACCCACAAGCCGGCTCGAAGCCCTGGAGGATGCTGCCACTGCCATAGCCTCTGTGTGCCAGTCTATCGACGACAGCCTCGTTCGAGCTCGTCGAGAAAACACCCTTTCGCTTTGCGACGTCGGTCACGCCACTCTTCTGCTCGCCCTTACCGATGAATGGCTACAATCTTGTGAGAGGCACGCGCGACGACAGAGGGGAGCGAATCGCAAGGAGCAGGTGGAGAAATTCAACGGCATAAACGAGTCACTCGGAGAGAGGATTCGCCGTCTTCCTCGCGCGCAGGACGAGGCTGTATGTCTGCAAAACGAAAGGAGGAAGCGAGGTTTCAGAACCGGTACGGCCGATTTTAGCCTGCTCCTATTCTATGAGTACGCAGGAGTGATCGCAGCCGGCTTCAGCCCATCACGAGAACGGAATGAAACATCTGCCAATCGTTAGTTTAAGGGGCAGAAAAGGCGTCGTCACTTTCGAGAGTGAGGCTATAGCAAGGCTCATCATCGCTAACATGATAGCTTCCAGCTGAACGCGCCTTCACATCAACGAGTAAAGCCACAGGACGTCAGAGACCTCTTCCTCACCAAGACAGCGTATAGATGATCGTTATGCCACAAAGGCTCCTGTTCATCTCGCCACTATTCCCTTCGTTCTGTATCTTCCTCCCCGGAAGTCACCATGATAATGCACAATAGTCGGATCCAAGCAATACACGCTGTCATTCTTTTTTCCCCCCCTCACGCACAAGTTTGACAGGTTGGTGTTATCGCAGATCTTTATGAACTTGATTCCGCCGTCGGGTCCGCCTGTACAGCGGAAGAGAGTGCGGTCCAAGATCTCTTGGCTAAGAGACAGCCCGGCCGAAGCAAGCTGTTCTCCGAGTTGAGCGTCGTAGAGTCCTGCCAATATAGAAGACAGGGTTTTTCTTTTAGTCTTGGCACCGTCCCATCCCGAATCTTGCCCATGCCATGAGACAACTCACCCATTCTTTTCAGTGTTGAGCCGCAGTATTGGAAGCCTGGCTTGCATTCTTGGGCCGTTACTGGGGAAGTCATGATAGCTATAACGGCCGCGGCCAAGGAGACGGCCGTGATCTGAACCATGTCTGCCCCTTTCAGAGAAAGAAGGTATCGTATCCCCCCGGTCTCTGAAGTTAATACATATGTATATACTCGCTGGCCGGTGTTGTGAAATGGCCTCTTCTCTACCTATCTTGTACAGAGTCCCTTTTATAACCCCGGCCTCGACGCCTGCTTCGCGTCAGTTATCTACCTACCTAAGAAAGAAGGAATTGTCACGAGAAACTGACTTGTTCTACTTTTGATCACCTGAAGAAAAAAAAAAATTTTTTTTTTGGTACTCGTTTATGCCGATCAAGCCAGGAACAGATGCTCGTATTCTACAAGCCCACAGGAAGGAAAAAGACTGAATGAATCTTGTGTTGTACAGCATGGAATGATGGTGGGAAGAAAAGTGGCTAGAGATTAGCATGGGACGATGGTTATTTCAAACCGATACGGGGGGGCACGAAGGTTGTCGTCTGGCCTGTGGGCTCTCTCTTGTAGATTTTTACACTCAGCTTCAGGGACCCCCGTGTCAAAGAATTCTCCTTCTATAGAGTAGGCAGTTAACAGGTAACTTCTGCTCCCACGCGAATCCGGTAGATGCTCTTCTTATTTATGCCCAAGTCAACGGACTTTCCACAAGGTATATAC
This sequence comes from Ophiocordyceps camponoti-leonardi (nom. inval.), assembly GCA_003339455.1. Classification (NCBI taxonomy): domain Eukaryota; kingdom Fungi; phylum Ascomycota; class Sordariomycetes; order Hypocreales; family Ophiocordycipitaceae; genus Ophiocordyceps; species Ophiocordyceps camponoti-leonardi. The sequence continues at coordinate 70,101 of PDHP01000090.1, forward strand.
ACTTCGGTAGTCAGTCCCCCTCTCCTCGGAGCGGCATCGTAATTCGAGATCCGCCCCCCTTATATAGTATGTATCCCCCTCGGAGTCTTCCTATATCTTCATTGTACCCTTCCGCCTCAGTCAATATCGCAAGGTATCTCTTCCCCTTCACTACCGTCAGCCCTGCGGCGGTAACAGAGGACTTCTCTGTGACCCGAGCATTCGTCGTTCTTCTTCTTCATTCTCTTGCAGTGCTCACGCCCGGCGGCAGGACAGACTCCGAGGAACTGAATTGCGCCTCTGGGTCCTCCGGTGCAGTAGAAGAGAGAGTGATTCATGTATTCGTCGGTAGTAGGTATCCCATGGAGAGTAAGCTGTTCTCGAATTTGAGTGTCGTAGCCCCAGAAGTAAGCTATAATCCCATATAGTTCATATCAATACCCATCCATCCCGGAAATCTCTTCAGCTGAAAAAGAGGTCAACTAAACCTATATCTTTTAATGTATGGCCGCAGTAGTTGAGGCCTGGATAGCAGTTTTTGGCCACTACCGGCGAGGTTATAGAAGCTACAATAGCCGCGACCAAGGAGACGGTGATTGTTTGAACCATTTTTTTCTTTCTTCCCCTTTCTCGTTTCGTTTAGTTTAGAAGTCCGAAGAAAAAAAAGAGGGTAGTTAGAAGGGAGAGAGCACGAGATTATAGATGTAAAATTCAGCTGGAAAGCCTCTCTTTATACACGTTCATTTATATAAACAGTTGGCACCATGGACAACACGATAATCCTTTGCCCGTATTACCGTCGTTTAGTATATTAAAATGACGGCCTGTTCTGTCAGCCTTTTGGAAAAAGCGGAACGATCTGTATGGATTCAAAGGCATGCATCTAATTAAATCAATAGCTTCACCTGGTCGCTTTCCTCGAGATCACGAGCGTCATATAGCCCCGTAACTCTTGCATTCTTTATATCTGAACATACATACATACATACATACATACATACACAATTGGACAACATGGGCTGATGGTTTTGGGAAAGAGTTTGATATCTTTATAAAACGTACAAACGTACAAACATACCTACCTACATACATACAATGTGTATAGGTAGCCTCGGCAGTCCCAAGATTCTCTCGAGCAAGCAAAACCCCCTTTTTGCCAAGGACAAAGCAAAATTGGTTCGAATCAATCATCTCGGGTCATCTCGCCACAATTCCTTACCCTGCAAGTCATCGTCACAAGATATTATATGTACATATGCTTCAACACGGTCCCGTTGTCCAGTCACCTTGAGACGTGGAGTAGAGACACCATTCGCGTATATAAGTAGAGCATACGTCATTTTCTTTCTCCCTTGTCCTGCAGGTATCGAGAAAGGGATCATCACAGACTTTGACGAACTTGATTTCGCCGTCCGGTCCTCCGGTGCAGTGGAAGAGAGACCTCTCGATGTTTTCCTCGGTAGGAGCTTTCCCGTTCAATACTAGCTGTTCTTTGATTTGATCGTCGTAGCTGTTGAACCAGGCTATTAATTCCCATGCACGGAAGGGTGTACATATGTATATTCCTGTTATCCATCCGAATCTCCGGTAGGGAAACTTGTTGACGCCTTGGCTTATACCACTCACCTATATCTCTCAATGTATGGCCGCAGTAGTTAAGGCCTGGATAGCAGTTTTTGGCCACTACCGGGGAAGTCATAAAGGCTATGATAGTCGCGAACAAGGAGACGGTCATTGTGTGAACCATCTTGTTTTTTTCTTTCTTCTCTCTTTTCCTGTCCGCTCGTCAGAAGTTGAGAAGTCCCGATGTCAGACGGTAGAAAGAAGGGAGAGGAGGCACCAAGTTATAAGGTATAGAATTAGCAAAAGGCCGCCTCTCTTTATATATTCATCCGCGTGTACCTACAACAGTTGGCATCGTAGGAAACACGTTGTTCCTTCCTTGCCCACATTGCCGTTTAAATCATCTGACGATGAGCGAACCGCCCGTTCTATTAACCTTTGGAAAAGCGGACGAGTTACACGGAATTCAAGGCACCAATGTAGGTAGGTATATACATATGTACTACCTAGGTAGGTATGCATCTGATTCTACAACTCCACCTAGTCGCTTCCTCGAGATCGGGACGTTATCTAGCTTTCCATCATCAACACGGCATTGGCCCTCACCACCCAAGGCAAGAAAAAGAAGAAGAGACGAAAAGAAGAAGAAAAAGGGGAGAGGCAAGCCATTTCGATAACGGTAGATGACATCTCGAGTTGCGAAACCCCATCGTAGGCCAAAAACCTTGGCATCGTCTCTTCCCAGCTAAGAGAAACTTTAGGAAACGAAATATCGGATTCCCATCGGTCTTGGGAGTTTCAATGACTCGTCTTATTTTAGGGGCCTCTTTCCTCTTATCGAGTTCCAAAAGATCATTTCTCTCCATACATACACAGACCTCCGTTCAACCCGATAACTTGTTTTGGTGATCGCCCACGTCGATGAAGCCAGGAACAGGAACAGATGCTCGTATTCCTACATCCTACAGAAAATACCTACCGAACAAGTCTTGTATGTACAACATACGTTAAATCTTCTAAGGGGGGAAGCAGAAATCGGCATCGGACGATTTCTTTACGGATACGGGGTACGGTTGTATGTACGTTGAACAGATCGATAACGGCAGAGACCTACTCAGGCAAATCTCCATGGCATTCCTTGATGGTAGTTATAACCTCAGAAACATACATACATACATACACACCAGCCAGCGCTCGGCGACCAAATCCTTGGTTTGACCTTCTTGGCTACCTAGACACCTATAGGCCCACAGATGTGGAAGCAACCCATGATATATCATATAATCACCCAGATGGCTTCACCGCACCCGGAATTCGGCAGTTGAGAATGTACACATCTTTAGTTTCTTTGCATCTCAAAGATAAGCAAAAGAAGAATAGGGCTCAGCGCTGGCATGGACGTGCAAAGATCGAGAGTCATTATCATGAGACCAAAACACCCATCTCGTCTATCCAGCAAACGCTTCCATCCAAGTGCCCTTCCTCACCCATCACCACCACCACATCTCCCCACCAAGTTCAGAACTGGTCTATCCCTTGCATGTCAGTAGGAGCCAAGAAAGGGACAAAAGCCTCACACAAGTCAAGTCAAACAAAAAAAAAAGACTCACCAAGCGTCATGCTCATGCTCACGTCCGTATTCTCCACCATCTTGGTAAACTCCTCAAAGCTGATCTTGCCGTCCTTGTCCAGGTCGGCCTCCATGATGGTCTTGTCGACGATCTGCTGCAGCTGTTGATCCTTGAGGTTGTTACCCACCATCATCTTCAGCACGATAAACAGCTCGCCGTTGCTGATATAACCGTCTCGATCGATGTCGTAGACCTTGAACGCAAACTGCAGTTTTTGCTCCTTGTTTCCTTTGCTGCTGAAGGCGCTAAGGCCGGAGACAAACTCTTGAAAGTCGACGTCGCCCCCGCCGTCCTCGTCGAAGATGGCAATCATCCTGCGCCATAAATCAGCTCACCTCAGCTCAGCTCAAAAAGGGGCGGGAAACTCGGCGCGCGAACCGTGTGGCTAGAGGGTTGGACGAAATCTGGGGCAGGCTGAGGAACTCGTCTCGCTCGATGGTACCAGAATTATCCTGCGCTCGGCTTTCAGCGGGCCGTCGTGATGGCCGGGGGAAAGCGGGAAAACACAAAAAAAAAAAAGGGCACACCTTATCCAATTTCATGAAGCGCTTTCGTAGCCGATCGACTTCTTCTCTATCAACTGCGACGCGAAGTAGACAGTCAGCGACACATCACACATGCGAACAATAGTAGCAGAACAACAGAAGCTCTAGGAGAAAAAAGACGCACAGTTTGAACCCTGCACGATATTGTCCAGGACGGCACTCGTGGTGTTGCCCATGGCGGCGTGGGTCGCCAAGCTGGCGGCGAGAGGGTCCGAAAGCGGAAGCAAAGGATGATATGAAGGCGATAAATGACGATAGCGATGATGAGGCTGATGATGGCCGATGGGGATTTCTTAGATGGAATATGGGGGGGGGGGGGGGGAAGAGGGGGGGGGGGGGATCGCTGACGTCGCCGCGACGCACGGGCCACAGGGCTCACGACTCAGGAAGTCACCAGCCGATAGGAGCGAGTGTGGGAGAAGAGCGAGGAGAGGCGTCGAGGCATATCATGCGTGTGGATGAATGTGCTTGAGTTGCGTTCAAGGGGAAAATATATGTCAGCCTCGTCAGTCCACCATGCGAATGCTGATGCCCATCCAAAACTGCAGCCGTTGGGCTGGGTCTACAGGGTAGGTGTGGGTTTCACGTGCTAGCATGAGTATGATGTAGCATCTCCGTGTGCGCCATCTCTCATAGAGACTGTTTTGTGTTCGCACTCACACAAGTGTGCGCCTAGAAATTTGAGATGTCTCCGTATGTACGGATATCATTACAACAAATAGTGTGCATCTTGACGCTGCTCGACTTTGAGAAAGGAAAAAGGAAGCAAAAAGAGTTCGTCCCTACCTCGGCTCAAGTCTGCCTACGCTAATCCGTACCCTGTAACTTGTGCTTGCTAGTCTTCGCCGCCCGCTCCCCATCTAACGGCTATTCTTCGGCTCTCCCCACCAGCCCAAACCCAGTGCAGTCGAGCCCGCCGCCCTGGCTTCTGACGGCCGCCCCAAAGAGGGGTCAAGGGAGTGAGGTGGCCCGAGCGTCCACAAGTACCACTACGGCCACGCTCGTGCCATCAGTGACCTCGGCCTCGATGCCACAGTGGCCCTCAAACACACACGCCTGCTGAAAAAATCTTCGCGCGGCGGCAAAACAATCCCAACGTCACCTCATCGATCGCCGTTTTTTCAGCCATCAACAACGACCCCTTCCCGTGCCTTTTGCATCATCCGCTGCACAAAAATCAATCTCGCATCCCTCGATTCATGACTTGATCTTTTTTTTTGCGGGATTTCCGCCGGCTTTTCGCCGATCTCCCCCACCCCGGCATCATGTCGTCCCGCAAGGTCCGGATCAAGAAGCTCAACGTCAAAACCACGCTTCCCGTCCTCCGCGAAGACCAGATCGATCCCTCCGAGTATGGTGCACTCACCACCGAAAGCCAAATTGCCACCGGCGTCGAGCAGGCCGAAGAAAACGTGAGTCTCTCCAACGCCTCCCGAGCGCTTCTGATATCACGTGCATGTCCACGTGATATCAACCAATGATTCTCGCCGTCATCGATTTGATGATGAGCGACAACCACCGATTAGAGTCAAAGATAGAGCTGACGTGACGGGCCTTACAGGAGTACCATCTGCAGTCCATCCTCAAGGATGCGGGCACGAGCGACCATCAGGAGATCCCGGTACCGCCGCCCGAAGAGAGCCTCATCAACTATGATGAGTTCTACCCCAGTGCCTTCAGCCAGCCGTCGTCTTATATCCGGTTTTCGCAAACCGTAGAAGAGTGCATCAGCTGTCAATATGACATGACGGCCGATGATGATGAGTTCCTCAAATCATTCAACGGCAAGGCCCCCGCTGGGGGTTCCTTGTCCGAGGACGACTTCGAACGAATCATGGAGGTCTTCGAGGACACAGCAGCCGAGCAGACACCCTTCGCCTCGGTCGATCATACCGTGGTCCCATATGAAATGATGGTGCCTGCTCTGAATCATCTCGCCTCGGCCACGATCCTGCATCACGCCAAAGCCATGTACGAGTACTGGCGGGCGAGACGGCAGGATACGGGCAACAAACCGCTGCATGCGTCGCTCAAGTTTGAGACGCACCAAGAGACTGACGACGCCGATCCGTACGTCTGCTTCAGACGTCGCGAGGCTCGACAGACGAGGAAAACGCGGGCGCGCGACAACAAGGTGGCCGAGACGCTCAAACGTCTCCGACGTGAGGTCGAAGACGGTCGTCAGCTCATCATCATGACGTACGAGCGCGAGCTCATGAAGCGAGACCTGTTGCACACCGACAGGGCCCTGTTCGAGGAGCGGGCCCGGTTGAAGCAGATTAAGATGAAGCTGGGTGTCAAGGGTGACGACGACGACCTGGTGAATCAAAGGGTACGACCGCCCCGTGCCGGCGACATTCGCTCCGTGCTGACAGCCGCCAAGCCTCAGAAGCGCAAGCTGGCAGAACCCCAAGGCGCGCAAAGACCGCCTGGTACGCAGATCCGGGCCCCAGTTCGGTCGGAGGGGCGAGCGACCGAGCAAGACCTCGTCCAGCTCTGTGATCTGCTCAGACAAAAGGAAAGGGAGCTGAGGGAGGAAATTGAGAGTAAAGTGCAAAATCATCGACGGTGGAATCAAAATCACATCGACCTCACCCGCGACCCGCTCTCGCCAGTCAAGGAACAAGGCATGGAGCTCAAGTTTCGGCCGGCCAAAACTCAGTACCTGATGACGCCGCCGGAGTCGACGGTGTCAGAGCCGATGGACGTGGACGACGTGCACGAACCGATGGAGGTGGATAGGCGCGAGGCGGCCGTCTTTTCCTTTCCGGGGGCAGATATGGAGCCAACGGTGACGTCACGGCAGCCGTCGTTCCGTCGACGCATCGGCCGTCTCCAACGGCTCTGGATCGATCGACGGGGTATGTCGACAACGGCGGCGGCGCGAGAAACGGGCGAGTACTCGGACCGATGGAAGTACGACTCTGACGACTCTGACGTCGAGCCACCGGTGTATGAAATGGATCCGTTCGATACCCGCGGGCTCAAGTTCCGGGCCATGATACCTGTCGGTTTTAATGGACACCGAGTAGGACGGCCGCCGAACGGGTCCGAGGTATCGTCAGGCGGGAGCCGGATCCTGATCACCGCGCACGCAGCGCCGGCCCAGGGGTCTCAACCGCCAGGCCACACGCAGACGGCGCAGTGACAGGCCGCGGTGTGTTTGGAATTGTTGTAAATTGGACTTCCCTTACTCGTCGCCGATGCGAGTGGTTGGCAGAGGGATGTAACGATAGCGGGCGCCGGACGGGACGGGCATTTGCATGGAGTTGGGGAGTTTAGCGGTGCTTGAGGTTTAGAAATTAGCGGTGACGCGGAATGAATAAAGACGAAGCACGAAAGATGTCAAGATGAGCAAGCTCGAGCGTGAAATGTGCAAACAAACCTTTATCAACGTCGACGTACGTAGGTATGTATGAGCCCCGCGCAGAGGAGAGGGGTAGCGCGGGCCCGGCGCAGTGCCGGCCATGACATGAGGCGACCAGGGCATATATGAGGCTGCCTATATCCGGCTGAGGATGACGTGGAGGAGCGAATACCTGACGGAGTGAGCAGTCAGCAAGCAAACAAGAGACGACGAGTCGACGACGCACCCAAGGGCTCGAGGCCCGGATCAGCGGTAAGGCAGGGGACGAATCAAGGGAGAGGACGGAGAGGAAGTTGGAGAACGAAACGGAAGGGAAGAATAGGAAGAAAGAGATAAGATGGGAGGATAAAGAGCAGACTTCCAAGAGAAGAGAAGAGGCGAACGATTCATGAACGGGCGAGAGGCAGAGAAGCGAGCCCCTCTCTCCCCGTTGGACCGCGCACACGCTTTTCCAGGCTGAAAGCGAAAGCCATGACGGACGAGGAGCAAGTCATGACTGGTAGAAGGACGAATTCGTCAACCAGACAAGGCAGTGAGTAAGAAGAGGAAGAGAAGGAGAGGAGAGAGGGGGCGGAGGAGGAGGGGGAGAGGGAGAAGATGGTCGGTGGATGATGGGCGGCGGTTCGGATGAGGTTGTGCGTGTGTGTGTGTGTGTGTGTGTGTGGGCGGGCTGCGGGCGGGTGGGCGGATTTGGTTGCGACGCTACGGTTCTTTTTTTTTTTTTTAAAAAAAAAAAATAATAATTTACGTATTATAAGTCTAAGACTGACACCACCGTACAGTGCACTTCAACCCCACAGACGGTGGTCAAGGACTTCAAGACAGCATGCTCTGAAAGCCCCCCAAGGGCGGGAAATCAGGAAGCAGAAACAGGGTGGAGAGGACTGTGTGGGAGGCGTAGAGCTCGCACTATCGCTAGGTAATAATAAGCTGAAGAAAAATCCCATCCGCACTGGTGGGACGAGAAAAGGAACGAGGAGGGAAAAACAAGAGAGAGAGAGAGAGGAACAGGGTATTATGTAAGGATTTTGGTGCATGGGGCTAGCTAAGCTTTAGAGTTGGTTTGACGACGACGATGGTGATTTTATAGAGAGCTGGTGATGTACTTGGACGTGATTCCCTTGTTGGATTCCCAATACTATTCTCTCAGGACCTTACACGCATCTCCTCTATCAAACAATGGAATCATCACCGTCTCCACCACAACCCATAAACGGAGCCTACATCGCCATCGGTCTCGAAGGCTCAGCAAACAAGCTAGGCATAGGCCTCGTCCGCCACGCCCCCCCAGCAACACCCACCATCCTCTCCAACCTCCGACGGACGTTCATCCCCCCTCCCGGCGCGGGATTCCTCCCCAAGGACACAGCAGCCCACCACCGGAAGAACGTCGCCTCCCTTGCGGTGGAAGCCCTCTCCGTCGCGGGCGTACGTCCCTCGGAGATATCATGCATCTGCTTCACGCGCGGTCCGGGCATGGGCGGGCCCCTGGCTTCCGTCGCCGTGGCGGCCCGTACGCTGAGTCTTTTATGGGGCGTTCCGCTCGTGGGCGTGAATCACTGCGTGGGTCATATCGAGATGGGTAGGCTCGTCGCCCAGGCCTCGAACCCGGTTGTGCTATACGTCAGCGGGGGCAACTCGCAGGTGATAGCCTACGCCGACCATCGGTATCGCATCTTCGGCGAGACTCTCGACATAGCCGTGGGGAACTGCCTGGATCGATTCGCTCGCTGCCTTGAGCTGAGCAACGATCCCGCTCCGGGCTATAACATAGAGCAGCTGGCCAAGCGCGGGACGAAGCTGCTAGACATCCCCTACGCCGTCAAGGGTATGGACTGCTCCTTCAGCGGCGTCCTCGCCGCCGCCGACGCCCTCGCCAAGGCCTTGCGCCGACAAGATCCGCCTCCGGACTTCACACCGGAGGATCTCTGCTTCTCTCTTCAGGAGACCGTCTTCGCCATGCTGGTCGAGATCACGGAGCGAGCCATGGCCCACGTCGGCAGCAACCAGGTGCTCGTCGTCGGAGGCGTCGCCTGTAATGAGCGTCTGCAACAAATGCTCGGCCGTATGGCCAGCGACCGTGGCGGCACGCTTCATGCCACTGATGAGCGATTCTGTATTGACAATGGCATCATGATCGCTCACGCTGGCTTGCTGGCCTACCGTACTGGTTTCTGCACTCCACTTGATGAGAGCCAGTGCACGCAGCGCTTTCGCACCGACGATGTCTACGTCAACTGGAGGGATGACTGAGCAACCAGACGATGTTGCCAGCCAAGCTCTCACCTTGGCACTCATGTCATCACGAGGAAGACGCACAAATGTCTGTCTACACCGTGAAGAGACAAGGCAGTACGCCGTTGCGAGAAGATCACTGTATATCTTCTCCAAGTAACGTGACACAACATCGCGACCAAGCCAAAAGCCCTAAGAGCCAAGGGCATGCCAATCAATCGTCTAGTCGTCAATTCATGGCCTGCTTACTAGCTCTCAGCCCTTTTCGTACGTATCTACCAGAAACTGTTCTGTCCCTACCTCTCAGACTGGAAAGCTATCTAAAGGGGAACGACCCAACAGGCAAATCATCTATCCTTTCCATGTCGTCGTTAGATCAATCTCAAGTCGGTGGACGGAAGAAAAGGAGGAAAAAAAAAAACAAAGACGAGGAAAGAAGATGTAAGGGGGACGGAAGTGACCAACCTCTCCTACCTGGCTAAGTAGTAGGCCACCGACAGAAAAGAAATGTACAAATCATGGGCAAAGAAAAATTTGCTCAGACGGCGACCAATTGTAAAGCCCTTGAAAAATCAAAGAGAAATCCGGGGTCCAGAAGCGTTCCCAAGATGTCGATCCAGATAAGAAGCGAGTTGCTCAACCAAGAGCCTCGCGTCGTTTCCCACGCCTACCCAGCCAGGGTTTGGGGTGAGAAGTAACCACGGTCTGATCATCCCTCGTCCGCCGAAGTGGGCTTATACATTATAGTCGTAACGTACTGTCAAAGGGCCGTAAGCAAACTGCGCTACAGATAAGAAAAGGGGAAAGAAAGAACATACCTTATTGCGATACCTCGTCGTCGCTGAAACAGCCAGAACGTTATTCTTAATGCTGCTCGTGGCAAGGTGGTTCAGCACGGTATGGTTCGGCATGTTGAGTACGCTGTTGTCGTCCTTCATCAACGTCGCAGCGTTGAGAATAGGCCTGCCGAGGAATCCGGGCAGGCTGGGCGGCGTCGGCAGCTTCTCGATAGCGGCCACGGCGTTGCGATAGGCAGCCGAGTCTTCGGGCTGGTCAAAGTCCAGCAGATACTGGGGGATCTCGTTGCGATAGCTCTCCGGCGCGTCGACAGGCCTGCCTCTTGCCTGCCGCGTAGCTTCCTTGGCTTGCGAGCTGGTGCGAGACGCGCTGCCGCTGGAGACGCCTCCGCCGCCGGGCTTCTGCGCCGCCGGCACGTCGTCCGGGTTGACCTCAATGTAGTTGACCAAGTTGTTTCCAAAGTCAACCGTCGTGGGCAGATCCTGTGACGTCTGCATAATGCCGTCGACTAGAAAGCGCACATGGTGCGTGCCGGGCAAGATATGAATGGTGGCCGCAAAGCAGCCGGGCTTCCCGTCTCTAGTAAAAGAAGATACCGTTAGCCTCGGGAAAGATGAAGCGCAACTTTGACAGTAGTCAGGGGTGTCACCCCTTCTCGCCGTGAGGTCCTGTTAGGGACGGCCCACGTCACGCCACGGCGACACAACATATGTAGGCAGCCGCGGCTGGGGGCCGCGGCAGTGGCAGATTTGGGGGCAGATGTTTTACTTACACAGGATGAAGCCTCTGTTTTCGGTTCCACTGGAAGATGGTGCCGGTAACGTAGACCTTATCGCCGCCACGCCTCCACTCAAGCCTGGTGGGAACAACAGGGCGCGTCTTATCAACGCGCAACTCCTCCGATTCTTCGTCGTCGACAGTATTGGCGCTCAAGGCAGAGCCCTTTCGCGTCAGGCCGTCGGAAGCTTCGCCGAGATCGAGATCGCCAAAGTCTTGGTCGGGGGGTAAGATAGGCGACCCGGGGGTGTGGACCTCCTCTTCAATAGGAAGCGGTAGACGGGGCGGGCCCCGCAGATACATATCTGTAGCGCTGTTATTGTGAATAAGCTGGGAGTCCTGAGTGTTGTGCTGCGTCTGGAGGAGATGGTGGTGGTAGCTCTGCGGACCGCGAGAAGCAGCCGGGTCGGCAGGGACGTCGACAGGTTTCGAGGGCTCGTCGCGGGCGGCACGAGCCGCGTTGGAGACGTTGCTGTGCGGCGAGCCACTTAGCGACGAAACGGCTGTGCCAGGCAAGCTCTTGGGCCAGCTGACGACAGTCGAGCCGTGAGCTTGGGCGAGAGACGCTTCGGGCGGGGCGGCAGAACGATGCGGCGTGTGCGGGGGAATGATGTTGCGAGCTTCTCTGCGCGGGCCTCGAGTGGAATCGGAATGGTGATGGAGATGCGGATGGTGAGGCTGGCTGGCCGTAGGCGACGACGCACCAGCCGTGACCGACTTTTGCGACGTCGAGTGACTATTTCCCATGGCCGGGATCCAGGCCGGAGAGGTTAAAAGAAATAGAAGATGGGGATATTCCACCTCGATGGATGGTCACCTGTGTGGATGGGCTTTCTCGGGGAGAAGATGATGGCAATCCCCGCTTCGGAGAGATTGATAGTGTAGTAGGTAGGTGGGGGACGAAAGATCGGACAGGCGGGTAAAGAAGGCGCCCTCGTAACGCCTGTGCTGTTGTTTATCGTGCAGGGGAACAGACGAACGAGGCGAGGCGAGGCGAGGCTTCGGTGGAAGGGAAAACAAAGAGATAGAAGGGAAAAAGGAAGCGGATGCAGAAGCAAGGGTAGAAGGAAAAGGAAGAGGAAAAAAGAAAATACACACAGCTCGGCGGAGTGAAGAAAAGAGGGGGGAGGGGGGGGGGGGGGAGGGAATCATGCTATTTGCACAGCAGCTAGATATGACTGCTTCACTGATTGGACTGCTAGCCGGATACCTGGGGTTGATCTGCAGCTTGGCCCCGCACATACCGTACCCCGCTATTTGTCCGCTACCGTCTATCATTCCGGATTTTCACTGTCCATTAACACTGTCCACAACCACTACCACTGCCAGTACCGAGTGGCGCCGAAGAGGGCACGTTCGTTCGCGAGATAGTTGAAACAACACCACAGGCTCCTCCTCAGCCATCGCCATGCTGCCGCCCCGAGATCCCCCCGGCTTATAGCGAAATGGACGAATCAGCCACTTCATCCGGCTCCCTAATCTACCTAATATTCTGCGCCCTCTTCGACACCGTCGCCTTCATTGCCCACATCCCCTGGACCTCCATCTTCGCCCAGGTCTTCAGCGTCGTCCTTCTGCCCGCGCGACTGGTCGCATCGGGCCTCTCCCGCATCGCCTCCGTCCTCGCCGTCATCTTCGCCCCCGCCGTTTACTTCTTCGCCTTTCTGCTCTGGGTCTCACGACTTGTCTATGACTTGGTCCTTGGCTTGGAAGTGAGTTTCCTTGTGGTACCTACAAGGTAGATAGTATGGGGGCGCATCGCTGACGGATTTCCTCAACAGCCTCTGTACAAATTTGTAAGATAAACCGTCGCATCAATGCTACTCACCACTCATCGTCATGTCTTCTCCAGTTTAGCGTCGCAATTACCATCGGCATCATCTCAGGCATCATCCTCGCCGTCACGTCCTCCATCGTCACTGAATGCCTCGGCATGCATGAAGAGCCAGACCTCAAGCTGGAGACGCCACCGACTGTATCCCCTCCCGTGGAATACGACTGGCCGTGGCCCGAGTCCTCGCCGCCGTCCAAACGACGACAGCCTTCAGGCTTGCTCTCGCAGACCATACACGAGGAGGACTCAGACATATAGATCCAGAAAAGAAACTGATATAATTCTCGAGGGACCAACTGAAGCCAACCGTGACGGTTCCCTGATTGCCTAACAAAGGAACCTAGCCGCCCTTTCACCTGCTCCTACGCCCTGCCGCCTGCCGGACGCTGTGCTAAAAAAGTTGTTGACGAATAAATACAAGAAAACAAAAGAAGATGACGGTTACCCTTTCTTCCCCTGCCCAACTCCGACCAGTGTACATGTGCTGTATGTCTGATTTATCGCCGATAGGGATCGCGATCGCCCCGGTCTCGGTCCCGTCTATCCCTGTCATGCACCGGGGAGCGACTGCGGCTTCTCGGGTGGCGCTCCCTCTCGTTCCATCGATCGTTGCTGTTTCTGCGCCGCCGCTCTTCCCGCGGGCGGTCGGGACCGCGCCGTGAGCCATCGTCGCGACAGTACGCGGGTATATACGTATCCACGTCGGGACCCGGGCCACGTCCGGGAACGCGATTCCGTGGCGCTCCGCGGTCCCGATAGTCCGGCTCGTCTCGGTTGCCAAGACGATCCTGAGACGGTCGCGCGGGCGGCGGGCCCCGGTCTCTCTGCCAAGCCGGCCGGCGTTCGTCGGGACCGCCCCGGTAGCGGGCCCCGTTGACGCCGTTGCGGGGGCCGTAGCCGTCGCCACTGTTGAAGCCAGCCGTGGCACCGTTTGCGTCGGGTCCAACACCGACAGTACCGCCCTTGGGTGCGGGCGGAAGAGCGGCCTTGCGGTCGTGGAACTTTCTGCGGTCCAGCTCGTGGCTCTCTTCGTACATGGGAATCTCGTGCGGCTCCATCGGGAGAGGAGTCATCTTGAAATACGGATGTTCTAGCGCGTCGACGGCGTTGATGCGGTTTCGCCAGTTCAGCTTGAGCAATTCGCGAAGGAGGGCCACAGCGCCAGAACCAAATCTGTGAGCGACAGCCGTCAGCCGATGGCGTAATCGAATGGACAGGGGGTGATTTCAGGGCCCTACTCTCTAAACCGGTTCTGGATGTTCCCAGACCGAGGCCGCGGGGAGAGGTGATCGCCGCCCGGAAGCTGCTTCCAGCTCGGCATGTTGTCGTCGCTGGGAGAGCCCATCAGGTCCCATATCAGCTCGAGTTGGTGGGCGTCGTTCTCCCCGGCGAGAATAGGTTTCCCGACGAGCATCTCTCCAAATACGCAGCTGAGCGACAGTTAGCGGAGAGGAAGGGAACCCATGTCGGGAAAGGACGATGCGACTCACCCAACACCCCAGACGTCAATGGCGGTCGTATACTGTCTTAGGTGCAGCAAGAGCTCGGGGGGCCGATACCAGCGCGTGACGACGAGGCCCGTGTAGTCGCGCCGGCCTTCACCCATGGGTCGTCCCGGCCGCGGCGTCGGACCGTCGTAGTGTCTCGCCAGGCCGAAATCTGCAATTTGCAGGATCCCTTTATTGTTGATCAGAAGATTGGCAGCCTTCATATCGCGATGGAGGATGTGGTTATCGTGAAGGTAACAGAGGCCCTTGAGCAGTTGCTTCATGTAGCACTTGATCTGGGCCTCCTTGAAGTGCACCGAAGGGTTATCGAGCAAGCCGGAGAGGTCGTGGTCCATGTAAGGTGTAACCATGTACATGATGGGCTTCTTACGCTTGTCGCCTGCACTATGGTCATCAGCGAAGAAAGAGAGTAAGGGATGGAAAAGAATACTGACTCTGCCTTGACGGATGCTCGACAGCCATGTCCTCGAGGCGTAAAATGTTGGGATGCGACAGAAGCTTGAGAAGCTTTATCTCGCGGAGAGCGGTAATGGGGAACTAGCCATTGGCAGTCTATCGTCAAGAGTCCGTTCCCTCTGCGAGATAGAAGAGGAGTGGGGTAACAACTTACGCCGTCCTTTTCATGATGCATAATGATCTTTTTCAGGGCGACGAGCGCCCCCGTCCGCCTGGAGCGGGCTCGATGGACCTCGCTAAGCAAGTTAGCCGGCGGAATGTGGGAGAGGAAAGAAGTGCGACAAACCCGAATGTGCCCTCTCCCAACTTGCCTTGCAGCTCGTAGTCGGTGATGTGCGAGCAACCGTGGAAGCTGTTCTTGGGGCGGAGGTGGTTGAGAGCAAATGTCCGGGGCGATGTGCCGCCTGGCGTGTTTTCGGGAGGCTTCTCCATGACGAGCAAGCCTAGGCGGAGAGCAGCTCGAGCGGAAAAGGCACAGCTAAGCGGCGCAGCATGGCCCCTTTGGCGGCGGCGGCGGCGGCGATGCGATAGTCGGCTGATGCGAGGCAGAGAGATGCGGAGGGGTTGAATGAAAGACGGGGGGGAAGAGAGCGATGAAGCTGAGTAATAAGCTTATGTCAGGGATTCCCCATCTCGGTCCGAGGGACGTCCGGGGTGGGGAGGAGGAGGGGTTCTCACGGTTGGTTCCCCCTCGTTCGGCTGTCGGGCGGAAAATCCCCGGGCTGCTCATAATCCGCATGAAGCCGAGATCGGCTCTTTGTTGTTTCTGCAAGCTGACGACTGATGAACGAGAGCCTCCTTTGCCGTATCAACCTCCCTTTTTCTTTACCTCCCCTTCACAGACTTTGGCTTTTCCCCCTCTCTCTCTTACAAAGTCGTCAGCTTTCCTTTCCTCCCCCCTGCGTTTGTCACAGAAATTCATTCTAGCGTAGAACTAGCCATGGATCACGCCTTGATCCTCTCGCCACGGCCAGACGGTGACGCGCCGACGGCTTCTCCTCGTTTGCCCGATCTCTTCTCATGACTAAAAACCCCGGAATTTCTCGCTTCATCCCTTGCTCTTGGCGCCTCGTGTTCTGTCGCCTTGTGAGCTATCGAGCGGGGACACCTTGTTGATTCTTGTTGAGATCGTCTCTTGTTGCTCTTTTGTCGCTCTGTTGTCAAAGTCCCTAGCAGAGAGAGGAGGAGATGAAGAGGCCTGCCTGAGTCGCTCCCGACATCTCTTTATCTGCAATAATTTTCACACAACAAGAAGAACGAAAGAAAAAAATGGCACCCTCACAAGTCGACACGAACATTAACGATGACGCCGTAACCCCCGCTGGCCTCCCCGAATCCCGGGTTCTAATCATCGGCACCGGCGGTACCATCTGCATGCAACCAGGGCCCGACGGCCTGACGCCGAGCGATGGCTTCCTCGAAAAAGCTCTGGCTCCAAGGATGAGCTTCAACGACAGGTCTTCACCCGAAGGTATGATACATCCAAAAGAGAGAACTCATGACGCCAAACTCAACGAGAACAACAAAAAAAAAAGTCCAGATACAAGCCTTCCGCAACGGCAAGTCCGTCAGCCTCCCCTCGCTTCGAACCCCTCCGACCGAGTATAAACGTCATATCCGCTATGCCGTCGTCGAGTTCGCCCCTTTGGTCGACTCGTCCTGCATCAATGCCTCCGACTGGACAGCCATGGCGTCGGCGGTCCATGAAAACTATCATCTCTTTGACGGCTTCGTCATCCTCCACGGCACCGACTCCCTCGCCTACACGGCGTCCGCCCTGTCGTTCCACTTCGCCAACCTCGGCAAGCCCGTTATCCTCACCGGGTCTCAGGCTCCCATCTTCGCTCTGCACTCCGACGCCGTCGATAATCTCCTGGGCTCGCTCATCATCGCAGGAATCTTTGTCATACCGGAAGTCTGTCTCTTCTTCCACCACAAGCTCTATCGCGGCAATCGCACGACAAAGGTCTCGGCCGCCTCGTTCGAAGCCTTCGCCAGCCCCAACTGCGACCCCCTCGCCCGCGTCAACGGCCTCGGCATCACCGTCGACTGGCCCCTCGTCCTCCGCCCGACCTCCATCGCCGGCTTCAAGCTCGAGCCGCCCCTCGACACCACCGACGTCGCCTGTCTCCGCGTCTTCCCCGGGATCCGCGCCGAGATGGTCGACGCCGTCCTCCGCCTCCCGCAACTCCGCGGCCTCATCCTCGAAACGTTCGGCATGGGCAACGTCCCCGGCGGCGCAAACGGCCCGCTCACCTCGGCCGTGGCCGCCGCCGTCGAACGCGGCGTCGTCGTCGTAAACGTCAGCCAGTGCGTCAGCGGCTTCGCCTCCCCCGTCTACGCCCCCGGCACCCTCCTCGGCCGCGCCGGCGTCATCTTCGGCCTCGACATGACGGCCGAGGCCGCCCTCGCCAAGCTCTCCCACCTCCTCGCAACCAGTCGCGAGTCGCCGCTCTCACAGCGCGAGATGGCCCGCCTCTTCGGCCGCTCCCTCCGCGGCGAGCTGACGGAGCCGACGCTCCCGACGTTCACCCATCCGGCGCCCCCCTTGGCCGCCGCCGCCACCCGTCTAACCCTTCTGCAGGCCGCGTCTGCGGCACTAGGCTACGCCATCCAGGCGAACGAGCCCAAGGCGGCGACGACCATCCTCGACACCGACGACGGTCCAACCCTCCTCAACATGCCAGACTACGCCGGCAACACCCCCGTCCACATGGCAGCCCTCAGCGGCAACTCCCAAATCATGCTCGACCTCCTCCGCCGCGGCGGCAGCGTCCACGCCCGAAACAAAGCCAACAACACCCCGCTCTTCCTAGCCCGCCTCTCGGGCAACGACGACGTAGCCCAGCTCCTCACTACGGCAGGTGCACATCTCTCCGCTGACGAGACCGAGCGAGGTCCCCTCGCCAAGCGTACCATTGTCCCCTAAATTTTTGTTCTTTTCCCGCTGAACTAACTTTCCCCCCCTTTTTTTTCGGGTGTGTTTTTTTTTTGGCAGATTTTTGTCCCCTTGAAGTCGGAGTCCCTCGCTTGATTTCTTCTCCGGATACTGCTATGGCTTGAAGTTGCTCTCTTCCCTCTCTCCACCCGTCATCCTCTCCTGTGTTTGTCTCCTTTTCAAATGCTACGATGCGAAGCAGAATGTTCTGAGAGACAAGTCAAAGGGGCCAGGGGAAAAAGGGGGTCAAGAACGCTTCATCACCGGCTGAGTTGCCATACTACCATTCAATAAGAGAACAATTTCTTTTTTCTTCCTCGCCGGCTAATGGACCCCTTCATCAATGGTAGATGAACGAATGCTTTCTCGTCCTTCTACCCAATTCCAATGTAGTAGACTACCATACCATACCATACCCAGTATAACCCTCTTCACCTCTCCATCCCTCAGCCCTCTCCTCACCATCTCGCTGCCTGCCTGTCTGCCTCGTAGCCTCCCCAAATCATAATGACAAAGGTTCTTCTTCTTCTTCAACATCTCCTCGAGCAAACCTTCACGTCTTCCAATCGTAACCGGATACCGAGGCTCTCCGCTCAAGACAAAGAATCGTGTGGACCGCAGCCTCCTTGAATGCCTCCTTTCACCTTCCCCCCCGCCTCCCGGACGCCGGTTCTGCTCGCAATAATCTTCCATGTCCACTCCAGCCGCAGTCCAGTCATGCTTTGTCTTCATGTGTGTGATATGTACCTGCCTCGTCAAACTTGTTTTTGCTTTACTCACACACCATCGTGCCGGGAAGAACTGTGAACATGACGATGTAAACAGAAACGGAGAAGAAATATACACGCGTCGCACCCGGGCTTCACACGCAAACCTCGTGCAGCCCGCGCGCTCTCCTTTTCAACGGAGGAAGAGATCCCCAACGCCGTTGCGCAACGATCGCGATCTATCCACATGGTCCAAGGCCAGCATGTCATCTTCTGACGATGCTACTTCCCAAAGCTCATCGTCTGCCACACCGTCAGCTAGCTGATCCCGCATCTTACCGCTGACGGGCCGACTTACCGTCATTGAGGTATTGGGGCTTCGAGTAGTGTGCCCTCCGAACAACGGCGAACTTGATCTTTTCAAAACTTTTGCCCTTTAGGCCTGTTCGCTTTTCCAGTCGCTTTTTGGTGTCGCCAAACTTCTCACCCTGTGCGTGATGCCGCGTCAGCCACCTGCCTCATCACGCACGTCGCATAGATTGCATTCCTTACCTCCTTAAGCAGAAACTTGAACGGAACACCGTGCACTCGGTTGACCTCGTTCTGAAAGTGAAAGACCTGAATAAAGTTCTTCTCCTCCGCCCTAACCTCGTCCTCGGGAACACGCTCGGCGAATATTTGCGTGTACTCGTTGAGGTTGAGAACGGGGTGATCCCGCTGAGGCTCACGATAGAAACGATTTGAGCTTGATTCGTACACTCGAATTCGTCCACCTTCCGCCTCATCCGCAATCTTGGCCTTTTTGATGAGCGCTTGAATCAGGTCCTCAATGGTACCTGTCTTGGGAACGAGCAGGTCGAGATGATCCTGTCTCTTCGTGAGCATCACGGGGAAAGAGGGAGGACACGGACTTGGAAGCTCACCTCTTTGGCAATGCCATCGCTCAACCACGTCACTTTGATGCTCTTCTTCGTATCGAGCTCCGCTAGGCTCATCTCCAAGACCTCGTAGAAGAAAGCGTCGTTCCTCTGCGTCTGGTTCAGCGAGTTTGACCCCATCGGGTTCAGTATCTGCCGAAGACTCGGGTTGGTCCCTCGCCGAACCGGAGTCTTGGGGTTGTTCGTTGTCGCATTGACCGTCCACAGGCGGATGTGCGTGGGAGGGACAGAGAGGTAGGCGCCGACGCGCTCCGATAGCGTGTCGTAGTTGATTTTGGCGTTGAGCACAAGGTCAAAAGGTGCGTACTGCGTTTGATCGCGTCGATTCGGATGCGGGTGGAATCGGACGGTTCGTTTGTGCTCCAAGAAGTCGTAATGTTCGCGGGCATCGTCAAAGTGCTCGGTACTGCGAACTCTGGAGGAAACGCGTGAGCTAGCTGCGACTTTACGTCGCAGAAAAGGGGACCGGGAGGGAAGAGCGTCGACGCACGGTTCCTGCAGCGCCTTGTTGGACGCCCGCTGTTGATCC
The DNA here is from genome assembly GCA_003339455.1 of Ophiocordyceps camponoti-leonardi (nom. inval.). Lineage (NCBI taxonomy): Eukaryota > Fungi > Ascomycota > Sordariomycetes > Hypocreales > Ophiocordycipitaceae > Ophiocordyceps > Ophiocordyceps camponoti-leonardi. Next base: position 89,906 of record PDHP01000090.1, read on the forward strand.
GCCTTCTCCGTTGTCCGCTGGAAGCAAATGATGTCGCCGTCCTGCAGTTCCGCCACCTTCAGCGACTGCTTAGGCTTCAACGGCTCGATCATGGTCGGTTTAATTTCCTGCCAGTGCGCGTCAGTGTTGCACCGTGAAGACCACGAGTAGGGTCGAGGAGGAAACACACCTCCCACAGCAGCAGCTTCTCGTCGGCGGGCAGCTTCTCGCCCCAGCCCATCCGTTGCAAAATCAGGGGAACCAGCTCTTCGACCTTCTTTTCCTTACTGATGTAGACGTGGCCGACGCCCCTGAGCCTCTGTTGCGCGTAGTCGAAATTCTTGAGCAGTATAAGGATGGTGTCGTTTTTGGCCGAGCCGCCGTTGGCCTGGCTTTGATATGAGGGCCAGATTGGCTCGCCAGCGGCGTCAAACTCCTCGGCGACCTCGGCCCACACGCGAAGGCTCGTATCGCGATGCGCCGCGGACCGCGAAAAGACATCCTCGACCGTGGGCCGCAGGTCCATGATGGGCTGGTCGGGGCGGATCGTCTTGTTTTGCCGGTTCACCATGAGCCAGAGGCGTACCTTGCGTGCGTCTTTACCCATGTCGGTCGCGACCTGCTGGACGAACTCTTCCATGGTCATGGTGCGGCGGATGCGGTACGATCTCGGGGCGGCGGCGTCAACCTCGGGGTTGGCGTCGAAGGAGCACAGGTCGGTGCCACCATACTCCAGAAAGGTGTCGTCGGTGATGACCTTGGCCACCATGTACAGGTGCGCCTCTCGCTGCTCTCGTCTGCGAGCCTCGCGCAGCGCGTTCTCTTCCTCGAACCGTTGCCCTGTCACGCCCGTGTCAGCCATGGCACGGGGTAGGTAGGATCTCTTTGGGGATCAAGGTGGCTTACGAAGATGTCGTGGAATGTCGTCCACGGCCACTGGACACAGGATCTTGTCCAGCTTGGACTGACGGATGTAGACCAGCATGTAAGCGCTGTTCTGCCGCATCAAGGGCGCCTTCTTTTGCAGGGGAGCCCGCGGATAACCGTTAGGCGTCCGATATTCGCCACCAAAGTTTTCCTCGAGAACCTCCCGAATAGTGGCCCGCGTCACCTTATCGTCGTCGTATTTGTAAAACCATCCATCCTTTTCCGGTTTTAGGAAGGCATAGTAGTGGCCGGCGTTCAGGTCACCGCTGTGGACGAGCACGCCGTGCAACTGGTACGTCCAGGTTTCTGAGGACTTCCTGGCGTCCTCGGTGAGGTAAGGCGCGGCGTCGAATACCTCGGGAAACTCGTATCTGTCGTTGATCTTCATCATCATGTCCCTTTGGATATCGTACTCGAAACGCTTCAGCTGCAGGTGCAGCACGTCCGGGAAACTGGTGAAGATGACGCCCTTGTTGGCGTCCTGAAGCCTATGCTGGTCGCCAGCAAAGTATTGGTTCTCGCCGTCCATCTTCTCAACTTGAATGTAGTCCTGGAAGCTATCAAGCAGATTCCTGTTGCCGCTGACATTGAGCTGGATATCCCAGAAGTCCTCGATGCGGCTCGACTCGTAATCCACGTTGATGCACGAGATGTAAGTCTTGATCTTACCGCTGAACATCTCAGGGAGTACGTTTTCGGCCTTTGTGCCCTTCATCTTCTCCTCCATCCGCTCCATAAGCTTGCGCGACAGCTCCTGCACGTCCTGCTGCTCGAAGATGTGGCGCGTCTCCCAGCCAAAGGACTTTGTCAGTTCGTTGGTGCCGACAGCCTGGTCCGATGTCTGCAGCTGGTAGAAAAGTCGCTGCAGAGTATAGGCCGAGTTTTGCATGCTCTCGTCGTTTTCCGTAGGTATCTCGTAGACGGCCTAGTAGAGAGGTATTAGCATGCAGGCTGAGGCAGGGAGGGCGAGGCGGCAAACCTTGCGAAACGCATTGGTAAAGTATAGGGATTGTAGAAGAGAATTGAGGTAGCAGGTGGCGCCCTGATTCTTGAGACCGACGTATCCGGTCTCCTTCTTGGAATCGTAGTTGACGAAGTTGTGCCACAAGACGCCCGTCTCGTCCTCCACAAACCGCAGATAGGCCGTGATGTTGGCCGCATCATTTTCGCAAAGCGGACGGCTGCCCCCCTCCCAGGGAACATTGAACATTCTCCGATGCTCGACGAAGCGAGTGAAGCCCCAGTCGCCCTCCTCCTTAGTGAAGCGGTGGTGTGCGGCATGATGAACGTATAAGCTAGGATCGTTGGGATTCCACAGAACAAGTGCGAATTGAACGCAACAGCTCCAGTTTTCGGGGACGGCGTCGGATTCAAAGCCGTGTTCGAGATAGATGGAACATTGGTCGGTGTTGTTACCGTGGGGAAAGAGAAGAATGCGCCTGCGATGACACGACGTCAGCAAGCTGCTTCAAAAACGAACATTGAACAGGAGATACAGAGGAGAGTAGGAGAGGGGCGTCGTGGGAAACGATTGAGGAGACAAACCAGGGAAAGCCGCCGGCGTGGAAGACCGGACCGTGCTCTTTCTTGCCGAGCCCGCGCCAATTTTCGACGGGCCATGTAAATGTATAATCTTCTAGAATCTTGGGCTCGTCTAATAATAGTGGCAGGGCCAGCTCTTTCATGGCCTCGTCTATCGTCATCGGCAGCATGTCAGACCTGGTGTGAAGGAACTGAAAAGAGCGGGAGAGAGAAGAGCAAGACGTACGATCGTCAGCCAGGGGCAGATCCTGGAGCTGATGACCCGCTTCGACCTGGTCGAGGTTGTCGGGGCTGATGATTGCGACGGGATCCTTGTCAGAGGCGTCGATGGCGCCGACATAGTCGTCGGCGTCCATGATCATCTCGTTGGGAGAGTCGATGGGATAGCTCTGCTTGCGGTAAAGATCAGCCAAGCTCGTGTTGGCTGTGAGGCGTCGCAGTTGGCGGGACATTAAGAGCGGAAGGGACGGCAGCCTGGGCGGCGGTGAAAGCGAATAGACGGCTCGAATGAAATATGAAGGAAGGACATGAAGCTATGCCGGTGATGGACAGAGCTGTGGAAAAAAAAAACCCAAACGGTCCAGCGGAGCAGGGAAACGGGGGTTTAGGGGTAGCGACAGATGACAAGATGGGCCCAGGCCACTATGGAAAAGAGGCAGCCTCGCCCGGGGGATGCGGGAAAGGGCCAGTATCAAGTCGAGGTCAAAGCTACCCCACCAGCCAGACCAGGAGAATGTTGATGGACAGAGAGAGAAAGGGTGATAAAGAGATCGATGGAACGAGAGGCAAAGCTCACCATAGCTGGCAGCCGGCGCCGGCGGCGTCGACGGCAGCCGAGAGGGGGTGGAGGGGGGGGGGGGGCGGTTGAGAATCGAGGCTGATGCCCTGTCGGAGGAGGCGGTTATCGCGAGCAGGAACAGTTCGAGGGAGGAACTCGTGAGGGTTGTGCCTCGGAAGATGCCGCTGGCGGGCAGCCGCAGAGAAGGAAGAAGAGGAAGAAGAAGAAGAAGAAGAAGAAGAAGCAGCAGTAGCAGCAGCACAGCAGTAACTGTCCGTGACAGCGGAAGCAGTGCGAGTGATAATTTTAGAAGGGGCAGGGAAAAGGGACGTCGTCGGGCGAGACAAAGGATGAGGGAGCGGCTGCAGCGGGGGCGGCGAAAGGCGTGTGTACGGATAGAGGGACAGTAATAGCCTAGAGTGTAGGTAACAGGAATGGGTGGGTATAAGGGCCCCCCAAGAAAAGGGGTGGGGGAGGTGGAGGGCAAGAATATGCTGCGAAAAAGAAAACACTGCAGCGAATCACAGCATTAAAGTCCTATAACGGAAGGAAAACTCCAGCGAAGAAATGATTCCCTCTCAACGACGAACAATCCTCAAAGAACAAACGAGGAACCCAGCCAGCAAGAGGAAGCAATCATTCAGGACCAGCAGCAGAGATAGCGGAGACAGACAGGTGAGGGGAGGAAAAAGGGCGACAACGGCGCCACGTCACGGGCGATAGCGTGCGACCTGGACCCCATAGCCGAAGTAGGCCGCTAGGGCTTGTAGACCGCTAGCTAGTCCGGGGCCATCCGCGCCGCGCTACTTGGGGGGAATAAGTACCCCAGATACTACCAGCTGGCGGGCGCCCAACCTGTGGCTGGTGAAAGTATTTTTCTTTTCCTAGGTGCTTCCAAATTGTGGCGAAGGCTCGATGTCGGCGGAATACGCGGCTGGGGTTCGCCGTTGCAGCGCAGCGCATCTCTCGCTGCAACAGCGCATCTGCTTTTATTAGGTACCTCTGCCAATGGGTGTCGTTCAACTGACGGTTGAACGTCATCACCTTCAATCCCTCAACAGCGTTGCACCCGTAGAATCCCGCGTCCCGTGTGGGGAAGTCCGGGCTGTGGGTGCGTCCCCGCCAGCCGATACCGCTGTGGTGGTGGTGGAGGTGACTCGGGGGCGGGCATCATCACCAATTCACCAGAGAGAGTGGCCGACACCCAACTACCAGGTACGGATACTATCGAGTATTAATTCCCGCCCTTTCCTCTCTACCTCGTCCTGATCCAGGTTCCTCTTCAAGTTTCTCTCGCTCTTCGCTGGAATCTCTATCGCTCTCTTCCTCTCCTTCTCTTACTCTCTTCCTCTCTTGCCCGCCCCTTGTCTACTGGTCTTGACATCACCAGCCCAGCACTACCAGCACCCGCACCGCGCATGGCATCGCAGACATGTTCGCCATGCCTCTGCGCTGCGTCAGGCGTCGAGCGTTCACTAGCTTCTCGCCGACGCCGCTGTTGTCCTCCGTCGCCTCATGCAGCGCCAGCCGCAGCGCCAGCAGCAGCCCCATCACCAGCAGCACCAGCGCATGGCGGCCCGTCTCCGTGCTGGACGAGTAAATATCACCTCCCCTTTCCCCCGTGCCAACCAAGCCATCAACTTCAACTCTGACCGGGAAACAATCCGAAAGATGGGTCGCGCGAGAAGCTCGTCCCATAAGCCTGCGGCAGCTCATGGTCTTCGGCCGCTCCCTCACAGAATCGCGTCTCATCAGCTCCGCCAACTATGTCCGCACCGAGCTGCCCGTCCGGTGAGTCCCCTCATACATCTCTGCCCCATGAAACTGAACTTGCTAGACTAACACGTCCCTCAGAATAGCTCATCGCATCCGCGACATGCAGCGTCTCCCATACGCCGTCGTCACCAACCAACACATACACGAAGTCTACAGCCTCTACTTCAACGCCTTCGACACATTCCGCAAGATACCCGAAATCAAGTCCCTCGAAGACAATGACCGCCTATGCGAAATCATCAGCCAGACGCTTAAGAGCCATCTGACTGTCATACCCAAGCTGGCCATGGGCATTCTCGAATGCGGCGGTCTTATGGACCCGGTTGATCTGGACAGTTTCATGAACATCATCCTGAGATCGGTAGGCCGCCTTCCCGTCCATGGAAACTCGTCTCCTATGTTCCTCTCTAACGGAAACTCCCCCCAGCGCATATCCCGTCGCGTGATAGCCGAGCAACACCTCTCCCTGACCGAAACCTTCAACTCCCCCTACTTCTCCGCCGGCGCAAAGCTCTCCGAAGCCGACTTTATAGGTCAAGTCTTCATCAAATGCTCCGCCAAGGATGTCATCAACCGCTGCGCCGAAGCCGTCACCGCCCTCGCCCGCTCGTCAAACGGCCCCGACGTCGCCGTACCCACCATCCGCGTCCTCGGCCACCTCGACGCCAGCTTCCCCTACATCCTCAGCCACATTGACTACATCGTCGGCGAGCTATTACGGAACTCTGTTCAGGCCGTCATCGACCGCTGTAATAAGAACACCCACGCGTCGTCGGTCCCGCCCGTCGACGTCACCGTCTGCGAGGCACAGGAGCACGTCATCTTCCGCATCTCCGACCAGGGAGGCGGCATCTCCCGCCATCAGCTCCCTTACCTCTGGTCCTTTTCCAAGGGCCCCCAGAGCCAGGCTCGCCTCCGAAACCTCGGCCAGGTGCCACGCATGGCCGCCACCACCCAAGACCTTCACGTCCGCGAGGAGCTTGCCCGCGCCGACCTCAAAGCTCCCTCCGTCTATCAAAGCTCCCTCTCATCCCTCGCCGTCCGGTCCCCGAACCTACGCCTCGGCATCGGCCTTCCCCTGAGCCGCGTCTACGCCGAGTACTGGGCCGGCAGCCTCAACATCCACAACCTCGAAGGCTACGGCGTCGACGCCTTCCTCCAGATCTCGCGTCTGGGCAACAAGAACGAGCAGCTGACTACCAGGGCTAGTATGGATGCCGTGTGAGCGAGGCCCCGTGCCGCGCACTTAGCACACACCCTCATGCCCTGACCTGCCAGGTTCGTCTCCGCTTATTGCTCTGAACGACAGTAACGCTCCATTCGCGGGGGCTTCGTGAAACTTTTTTAACACTCCATTACATTGGTCTGGACTACCTATCTGCGTCGAACGCCGGGAAGAGTGAAGCCCGCGCGGAAACTGAAAACAAGAGCAAGTAAAGAAGGGGGGTGGGAAAGGGAAGGGAAATAAAAAAGAGATACAATAATGCTATGTCACCCAAAAGAGAAAAAAAGGGGGGTGTGTGTAAAGGGGAGCGTCGCGCGCCGTCCTGCTCACGATGAGAGCCAAACCAAAACTTGCCTGACAACTGCTTCCCCCATCTCGAGATCAACGATGAGGAGCAACGGGGCCCCCCCGTGACGGCTTTTTCTGTACTTACAGTCGGCCGAGAGCGGCGCCGAGAAGCCCGACTCCCGCAGCCAGCTAGTCATTGGGGAGCGACGAGTATCCATGACGTGAGCCCTCAATGGTATTTCGGTGACCTGCAACTCCCAAACCCCAGCCCAGCCAAACAACTACCCCCTCCTCTCCTCTCAAGAGGAGCGACAAGCTGGGAGAAAAGCGACGATACAACTGTCCCATCATCAACATGCCTCGCCGGTCGCGCCAGCAGAGGCTTAACGGCGTCCGTGGCTGCGGACTGCGCTACCCTGCATCGCCTCGAGTTCGCCCTCAAGCTGTTTGATCTGAGCGTGGGTTTGCTCAAGGTCCTTATTGAGGCGATCGCGCTCGGCGATGAGCTTCTGCTCCCATTGACGGAATCGCTGCTCCTCGATCTTAACCTGCTCGGTGAAGCGCTTCCTGAGCGCTTCCTCCTCTTCCTTGAACTTGGGGTTGTCGAGCTTCCTGGGGCGAGCCTCGCCGAACTTGCGCGTCTCCATCTGCTGAGCACGGTACGCCTCGTAGTGCAGCTCCTCCGTAGTGTGGATGAGGTCGAGCATGTGAGTCCGGATGAGGATGGATCGCAGCTTCTTGAAGTCGCAATGGTCCTCGTTCTCGACCTCGGCGACACCCCAAGAGTATTGGCGGCCCTTGACGATGCGGCCATCGCCCGTCTTGACGTCCTTTTCGGAGCCGATGACGGCAAATGGCATGGCCGCCATCAGACTGCGAGCATGCTGGGCAGCAGCCTCATCGTCTTCCTCAATCGGGGGCTGGTAGATTTTGATGTTCTGAGCCTCGATGACATTGATGATCTGTGTGACAGTGAGCACATGCGCATGGGGCAAGAAGAATCCGGTCAATCTGGTCTCACCCTCTCCTTGAACCTGGCGAGATCGGCAGAACTGAGCGTATCGGCCTTGGCAATGACAGGGATGAGGTTGACGCGAGTGCACAGCCTCTTCATGACCTCGATGTCCAGAGGCTTAAGGGTATGACCGGTGGGACGGATAAAGTAGAGGCAGGCATGAACACGAAGATCAATCTTGTCCTGACGGCGAGGCTGCTGCTCTTGGAGCATGTACGACTCGTGCTGGTCGTCGAGGAATTCGATGATGGGCATCCAGGAGTCACGATTATTGACATAGTCACCGAAGCCGGGTGTATCAATGACGGTCAAGCGAACTGTGAAGAATTAATTAGTTGCAGCCGTTGGAAACCATGGCGACGCCGTACCTTTGAAGAACTTTTCTTCGAGTTCAGCCTTGGTGATTTCAATCTCGACGGTCTTGTCGACCTGCTTCTGGTGACGTTTCTTATGATCGGCGTAGTTCTTGATGGTGGTAGAGAAGAGGGTATTGATAAAGGTGGTCTTGCCCAGGCCCGACTCGCCAGCGACCTGAGGGTTTCGACAGTCAGACGAGCTGCCGCATGTCCAGGGGATAGAGTCTCTCATACCATGATGGTAAAGCTGGCACCGCGTTTCGCAACGATCTTATGGCGCTGGTTCGGCAGGTTGGCGATACCAATGGGCGAGGCACTCTCGGGGGCCGGGGGAGCCATCTTGTGAGATGTCGGGCAAAGCGAGGATTTCGTAGAATTCTACCGACTCAGTGCACGGCGGAGGCAGAGAAGACAAGAGGCGCAAAGAGAGATAGGAGGAAGATGGCTATCGCTGCGCTGCGCAACCAAAGCAAAAGGGAGAGGGAGTAGTAGTCGAAGGATGCTGGGCGTTTTGACGATAGCTGGACGAAGCACCAGCTTTCACGACGTTCAGGGGAAAATGAAATGAGACTGAAGGGGTTGGATTTCCCTTGGCAGCAGCCCTTGGATGGCAGTCTGCTGGCTTATGTAACGAGCTGCATGGGACATGCCACGCGGCGTCACGGTTAGCAGGAAGGAGTCGGTCAACGGGGAGAGGGGGGGGTCCCGCCTTCCTGACGGCGCCCTGGCAACCCTGGCAAATAACGGCCCTGACAGGGAGATCCGAGCGTCGGCACTGCCAGAAGGGGGCTAGCAGGAGGTAGTATCGAGCTGCAGGGCGGGCATGCAGAGGCCAAATTTGGGGCGGTTAAAAAACGAACAAGGAGGGAAGCCCGGTGAATTGTTGATCCGTGACGACTCCGCCAAGAGAAAAAAACTGGGGTACTTTTTGAAGAAAAAAAAAATCACGGCAGGATCCTCTATCGATAAGCCGAAACGAAGCAATCGCGGATTTATTTCTTCACCTATCTCAGCCGTCATGGCCGTCCATTAATGACCATGAAGACCGACTTTAAGGTTGGTATCTCCTATGAATCTATCGAGTCTGTCTGAAGCTGACCCTTTCCCTTTCAGTTCTCCAACCTCCTCGGCACCGTCTACTGCCAGGGTAACCTGCTCTTTAGCCCCGACGGCACTCACCTCTTCTCTCCTGTGGGCAACCGGGTGACCGTTTTCGACCTCGTGCAGTGCGTGGTTTCCCCCTGAGATGCGACGCATGTCACTGTCTGACTCGAGAATGTTCTCTCCAGGAACAAGTCTTACACGCTTCCCTTTGCGCATCGCAAAAACATCTCGAGAATAGGCCTTACGCCCCGCGGCAACCTCCTCCTCACAGTAGACGAAGACGGCTATGCGATTCTCACGAATGTGCCTCGTCGCATCGCCATCTACAACCTCTCGTTCAAATCGCCCGTCACTGCTCTCTCCTTCTCCCCCTCCGGCAGACATTTCGTCGTCGGCCTGGGCCGCAAGATAGAGGTGTGGCACGTCCCTTCCACGCCGGACACCAACGCCGACGGCGGTCTCGATTATGCGCCCTTTGTGAGGCATCATACGCATACAGGCCACTTCGACGACGTCCGCCATATCGATTGGTCCAGCGACTCGAGATTTTTCTTGACCGCATCTAGGGACCTCACGGCTCGGATCTGGAGTCTGGATGCCGAAGAAGGCTTCACGCCGACGGTACTCTCCGGTCATAAACAAGGCGTCGTCGGTGCTTGGTTCTCGCAAGATCAAGAGACGATATACACGGTGAGCAAGGATGGCGCCGTCTTTGATTGGCGCTACGTGAAGCCCATCGATGCCGAAAGCGACGACGAGAGCGACTTGAGATGGCGGATCGTCGAGAGGAATTACTTCATGCAGGGCAGCTCTCATGTCCGGTGCGCCGCTTTCCACCCGGAAACAGGCCTCTTGGTTGCCGGCTTCTCCAACGGCATCTTTGGTCTTTACGAGCTACCCGACTTCAACAACATCCACAAGCTCAGCATATCGCAGGATGCCATCGACTTCGTCACCATCAACAAGACGGGCGAGTGGCTGGCTTTTGGCGCCTCCCGACTCGGTCAGCTGCTAGTGTGGGAGTGGCAGTCAGAGTCGTACATCCTCAAGCAGCAGGGTCACTTTGACTCGATCAACGCGTTGGCCTACTCGCCAGACGGGAGGCGGGTGGTGACGACAGCCGACGACGGCAAGATCAAGGTGTGGGACACGGAGTCGGGCTTCTGCATCGTCACCTTCACCGAGCACACCAGCGGCGTGACGGCGTGCGAATTTGCGAAGAAGGGCAATGTGCTGTTCACTGCCAGTCTGGACGGCTCCGTGCGGGCCTGGGATCTCATCCGCTACCGCAACTTCCGCACCTTTACAGCGCCAACCCGACTGTCCTTTTCCTGCATGGCCGTCGACCCCAGCGGCGAGGTGGTAGCGGCCGGGTCACTCGACTCGTTTGATATCCACATCTGGTCGGTGCAGACGGGTCAGCTGCTCGACCGTCTGGCAGGGCACGAAGGACCCGTCTCTACCCTGGCTTTTGCGCCCAACGGAGCGACGCTCGTCAGCGGCAGCTGGGACAGGACGGCGCGCATATGGTCCGTCTTCGGCCGGACGCAGACGAGCGAGCCGCTCCAGCTGCAGGCCGACGTGCTCGCCATCGCCATCCGACCGGACTCGCTGCAGCTGGCCGTGTCGACGCTCGACGGCCAGCTAACCTTTTGGTCCCTGGCCGAGGCCGAGCAGGTGGCCGGCCTGGACGGGCGGCGCGACGTCTCGGGCGGGCGGCACTTTACGGACCGCAGGACGGCGGCCAACGCGTCCGGTACCAAGAGCTTCCACTGCATCCGCTACAGCCTGGACGGCAGCTGTCTCCTGGCTGGCGGCAAGAGCAAGTACATCTGCCTGTACTCGGTGACGACGATGGTGCTACTCCGCAAGTTCACCGTCAGCGTCAACCTATCGCTATCCGGGACGCAGGAATTCCTCAACAGCAAGCTTCTCACCGAGGCGGGACCCCTGGCCGGTATCGACGACGACGACGACGCTGACCGGGGCCTCAAGCTGCCAGGGTCGAAGCGAGGTGATCCCTCTGCCCGTAAACAGTTGCCGGAGGTCCGCGTCACAGGCGTGGACTTTTCTCCCTCCGGCACCGCCTTTTGCGCGGCGTCGACCGAGGGCCTCATCATCTACAGCCTGGACGCGATGCCGCAGTTCGACCCCTTTGATCTGGACATGGAAGTGACGCCAGCGTCTACACTAGCAGTGCTGACGACGGAGCGCGACCACGTCAAGGCGCTCGTGATGGCCTTTCGCCTCAACGAGCAGGCCCTCATCCAGCACGTCTTCCAGGCGGTGCCGAAAGGCGACATACCGCTCGTCGTCTCCGCCCTACCCGACGTCTACGTCCCGCGGCTACTGCGCTTCGTGGCGCAGCAAACGGAGCAATCTCCGCACCTCGAGTTCTGTCTGCACTGGACGAAAGCACTCGTCGACTCTCACGGGCCTTGGCTCGCTGCCAATCGCGGCAAGGTCGATCTCGAGCTGAGGGCTGCGGCGCGGGCCATCGGCCAGGCTAGAGATGAGGTTCGTCGTCTGGCTGATGAGAACGCTTACATGGTTGACTACTTGCTGGCTCAGGCGGAGAGGGGTGGTGATGATCTGACGGGGAAGAATGTGATGGAGGTTGTAGTAGAGGGTGGTGTAGAAGAAGAGAGGGGCGTGAAGCGAAGAGCGTCTGACATTGAAGACGACGATGACGAAGAAGATGAATGGCACGGACTAGAAGACTAGCTACAGTAAAGAGAAAGATTCAAAGCTTGGGCAAATTCTTCCAAGCCTCAGGGAAGCCAGCAGAACGAACCCAAATCTGATCCAACTTAGCCCCCTCACTCCCAACAAGCAACCTATTCAAAGCCCGAACCCAATCCCGCCTCTCCCGAAGACGAACCCAGGCCTTATCCCCATACGGCGCAGAAGCCTCCTCGGCAAGAAGCAGCGAGCGAACGACCTTGATGACGTGGCCGTCGTCGACGATGTTCTGAAAGCGCGGGACGAGGTCGCGAGAGTGCGTCACGTCGTTTGGTACCGAGAGCGTGTCTTGGTCCATTCGTAGGGGGGGAAGGCCGCGGGATAGGTAGCCGATTACGTCCATTCGCGTCTTCCACGTTAGGAGTCGGGCTTTGGAGGATGTTGGGATGGTGGGCAGTTTGTTGAGGGTGAGGAAGAAGGGGGCGGCCGTTAGATTGTGTCTTGGAGAAGAGTGTTAGCTGTCTTTGCTGGATATAGGGGAGGATGAGAGGAAAAGGGAGAGGAAGAGAAAGAGGTAATACAGTAAGAAGAAGTCAAACTTGGGGACGTAGGGCGGATTCCACGCCGCAGCGGCAACAACGTAGGCCGAAGCATGAAGCATCTCCGCCGTCCTCTCCTCCAAATCCCCATCCCGGACCTGGATACCAGCAAGCAAAGCCACAGCCTCAGGCCGAGCCCTCTTCAAGACACCATCAAAGATGCGATTCGGATCCTCCCAGTGGGCACTCGTCGCCAGCTTCGGGTGCTTCTCCCTCAGACTCTCGAGCAAGTCAGGCAACGAGTCTGTAAGCTTCACCTCCCCGGAAGAAGAAGAGATGTACTCGTCAACCTCACGCATCAGCTCCGTGATACGCGCGTCGTGAACGGCAGCCTGGGCCAGACCCTCCGCCACGAGAGCAGGCTGCTCCCACTCGATGCCGTACATGAGCTGGATAAGCGGATGGTAGAAGCCGGCGCAAAGCCTGCCGAGGAAGTCGAGACAAGAAGGCGAGTCTCCGAAGAGGTGCCTCTCCACGACGGCCAGCCATCCCTGCTTCTCAATCTCCCGCTGGAAATACAGCAGGAAATCAGCGTAGTTGTCGCCCTTGCCAAGGTACTTGGGCGCCTCCTTTTCCCAGTCGCGCGAGAGGGAGTCGGCGATGGAGACGTCGCCTTTGCGGGCGGGGAGCTGGTAGGCTTTGTTCTGGTCGTAGGCTTTTGTCAGGGCTTCGGCGGAGCTTCCCGTGCCGTAGAGGGTTAGGAGCTGGTGCGCGATCTGGGTTGCGTTTGGTGTTAGGGGAGAGGCCGAGTATTGATGGGGGAGGGTTTACTCGTACGTGATTGTGAAATCCCTCGTCGTTGAAGAAGACATGATGAGTCTACAGATAATCAATCAGATGAGAAAAGAAACAGATGATGGTAGCAATGGAGGACCGACCTCGAGATCATCCTGCAACAGCTCCGAAACGCGAGTAGCTGCTGCGTCATCCTGCTTCACCTTGAGCAAGCCCGTATCCGTAGGGGACACACTGAAGCGGTAGGGCGTAGCCATGGCAACTGAAGAAGAGAGACGAGGCGTAGAAGCTTGAAGTGGTCGTGTAGAGACTCTGCGTATGGAACAGGCGAGTCTCATGAGCAACAATTATCGTAGGGAGATGATCTTCACAGGGGGAGGGAGGGGGGCAGCGGGAAAAGACGGCTCTTTAGACGGTACAACGGTGGCGTGAATAAGGCGGGGGAGGGAGGGAGGGAAAGGGTACGGGTAGACGGGAAGACGGCAGGACGGATGTGCAAAGACGGGGGACAAGGCCTTGCATCGAGCGAACCATTAGCAAGCAAGCAGCAAGCAAAGCATGTGATGCGATCAAGTTCTCTTCTCCTTTTATTAAGCAAGTTATCGTTCAAGCTAAATCCGGTTTTTAAAATCCTGTGCCTGAGTCAAGCTGCCCTCGCCTCGACCGACGGTAAAAGCCGAAGGGTCCGACGCTACGAGGGGGGACCCAGTTGGTAATCCGTAGTCCATAGATGGATGGATGGATGGATGGGGGAAAAACCACGGTCTTAGAAAGGGAAAGAAAGGAAAAGAACAGAGGAGAAGAGAAGAAGAGAGGGGAAAAAAAATATCTCAATCTCCGTTCCGCCGTCGCTTCTTCTGCCGGTCTTCATCGTCACCACCGTCACTCATCTCCGCATCCGACTCGAAGGCAGCATCGCTCATCGCATCCTGTTCCTGCGCCTGGACTAAGAGACGCGTGTCAATAGAGTCGACGGAGGGGGGGTGCCAGATGTCCGACTCACCAAAGTACTTGGTCGCACCGGGCCACAGATCCTCCGCGATGGCGAGAGCGAGGTCGTCGGCGGTAGGAAACACCTCGTATTCATACTCGTCTTCGTCGTCGTCGTCTTCGTCTTCGTCATCCTTGTCGTCGTCGTCGTCGACTTGCTTGCCAGCCTCGCGGGCCTGACGTTTCTGTCGCTCAGCCTCGGTAGCCTCACGGCTCTCTTGGGCGGAAATATCACGACCACGGAAGCCGAACCAGGCAAAGAAGCTGACGCCGCCGAGACCCGTCTTGTTCATTTGCTCTTTAAGCTGCTTCTTGGCGTCGGATTCGACCTTGTCTTTTGACTTGCTGCTGCTGCTGCTGCTGCTGTTATTACGGTCTTCTTCCCAGATCTTGCGAGCCAGAGCCAGCATGCCACCGGTAAGGTCCTTGTCCGGCGATTTCCAAGCGATGTTGACAGGCTCGCTGACGAGACCAGACCAGCCATCTTTGGCGCAACGCCACCAGAACTTCTTCTCAATCGTCTTGTCATGAAAGTGGTCGTTCTCGGCAAAGTCGAATCGGATAGCAAAGCTGCGCGGATCGCCGTCCGGCAGCTCGAAACGATCAACCGACAGCGAGCGGAGGGAGCCGAGCAGCAGAGCGGCGTCCGACGGCTGGATGTATTCGTCAATGTCCGGGGGGGACTGTTCGAAGACGAGAGGCCAGAAGTTGGGAATGTCGGCCACGAGCTCGGCCCGCTTGGCGTACAGCGGCTTGGAGAGCTTGGTTTGCTGACGGACTGTTTTGAGAAGGGGGAGTGTTAGCCAGGCGATATATGTATGTATGCAGATGAGGATGGGGACTGAGGAAGAGAGCAGAGTAGACACGGACTTAGCTCGAGCTCAACCTCTTCGAAATCATCTTCGAGGTCTTGGAGCTGCTCGTAGGTAACGGGCGACTCGATTGACATTGTTGGGGAGGTGTGTTGAAGAGTATATAGGGGGAGATAGAGGCGGAAGATTGAGATGTGATGATGCACAAGAAGAAGATCGACCAGATCTATCGAAGAGAATCAGCACCAGGAGGAGGAAGAGAGAGAGGTGAAATCTACCAGCCGTCAGAATTTTCTCTTCCTCTTCTCTCTTTTTTGGTGGGTTATCAAATTGTAGACGAGTATCAGGCCCTGGTGGGTGGTGGGGGGAAGATGGAAGAAAAAAAAAGGTGATATCGATATCGATATCGATTGTGAGTGACAGCGGTATCTGCCGGTGTGTCTAAAAATAGCGATGACGGTTATCAACTCAACATCCCCAACAGCTGGCGGAGGTTGGCTTTCTGCTGCTGAAGGAAAGGAGAAACACACTGTCAGTACCTATTCGTATGTACATATATATTCGGCTGATCGTTGATGGCCTGTCCGAACTGGTTTCCTGTTCATGGCCTTGATATGTGCGTATCAAGCAGTTGACGGCTCTGGGCCACCTCCATCATCCTTCTCTAGGCTCTATACATACATTTACTCGAGAATATGTACGAATAACCTTCTATAGGGATGAAGCACTCTCTTCTCGATGAGGCCAGCCGGAGGCCTATAGAACCTGTTGTCCCCCTAGAATTCCATCTTATCTAGGACCGCTTTCTTCCCCCGTGGCCGTGAATCATCTCGCCAGCTGCCAGCTGCCAGCCGTCAGCCGCCAGCCGCCAACCCTCTCCCACCCCTAAACCAACCCTATAAAGACCCTCTTCACAGCTCACGCCACAATCTCTTCCCTCTCACCCTCTTCATCCTTCATCCTTCATCTTCATCCCCCCTCCAAGAAACCTTCATCTTCCCACGAACCACAGGCTTCCATAAAGCCCCTCAGAACCTACAGATACAATACAGAACCCCGAGATCCCTTCTCATCATGATGATAAACCGCCCATCCCGCCCCGCCTACAAGCGCATGCCGCTCGAGGTCGCTGTCTATGACCCCTACGCACCTTTCTACGCGCAGCAAGCCGGCGCCTCACGGATCGAGCTCAACGCCCAAGGCTCTTACGCAGTAGGGGGCCTGACCCCCACGGTCGATAACGTCAAATACGTTCGTCCCCGTATCTCCGTAGGTCTACACATCACGATCCGACCTCGACCTGCTCCTGAGGACGGCAGCCCAGATTACGTCTACACGACGGACGAGATCGAAGAGATGATCGAGTCGATGGAGAAGTTTAAGAACGCTGGGGTCTTGAACCCCTTTCGCGGCGATCGTTTCGTTCTCGGAGCTCTACGCAAGGCAATCGACTACGAAATGGAGGAGAACTCTACCAGCGTAGTAAGAATCGACGAGCATGCGTGCCGCGCACTCCTTCACGCTGCCAAACCATTCGGCTGCTTCTTCTCGCACGCCTTCGACCATGTAGTCGAGAGCGGGCTGGGCAAGGAAGGCGCCGATCTTCTTCTCCGCCTCGGCTTCGAGGGGATCATCACCGCCGGCGGTAGGGAGGGTTCCTGCGCAGACGTTGCTAACGTGGATTTCATCGATAACCTCTGCCATCACTTCACCAACCGGCTCGACATAACGGTGGGTGATAACATTTGGCATGGGAGCTTTAATCTCCCTGCTAGCCGCCTTGCAGTCTACGACGAAGGAACTGTCTGGCTTCGCACCGATGCCATACGGTCCACCGACGATAATGGCGAGCCTGTCATTGATTATGATCGCCTATTTGACTTGACACAGGGGCTGTCCAGCATCCAGCCGGACTGGAAGGATCCTGCCGGACACTGGCTCGCACACTACGGCCATCTTGCTACCGGATAAGAAAACCCCCTTCTGTTGTCCCCTTTGCTTTTCCTTTGTTTCTTTGCACCGTCTCTCATCATATCAACATCAGACGACAAGGTAAATCAGTCAAGCTGATCATCAACTCCAGTATATTTTCAAACCCCTTTCAACCATTGCGCGAGACGAGACCGACGAAAACATATCATGCATCATCCTCGACTTCGAGACCACCAGATCTTTCCCCTGTTCCCTTTTCAACTCTATGAAATGACCTGTATTGCACCACGAGCTCACGATTATGACCCTCATGAATTTCGCTATTTTGCTCTCACAGCTTACAGACATGCAGGTGAAAAGCATGGCAGCCCTTTGTACACGGATGAAGAACATGGAATGCGGAATGGTACGTTCGTTCACGACTACTCACCAAGCAAAGAATCATATGTAGTCTCACGATCATGTAACATATCTAGCATATCAAAATCGTCTTCCTAGCTAGGTACGCCATATGCAATATCAACCCCTTAGATAAACGCCCATGATGACCGTTGTGACCTGACCTTTCAGACAGACGACTTCGTATTCTGCCTCCAGTGGTATTATTCTATCATCTATCTTCCCTTCCCATGCTCTGATATCCCTTGTCGATCACTTTCCCCCCCTTCTCTCCGAGTCACATCACATCACATCAGTCCCAAAACCTCGTCACTGCGATAACCTGCTCCGCTCCGACTCAGGCGCCAGACCAAGACAGCTGGCAATCTTGTAAAACACGTCCGTATTGTCGTAGGTCCCGCCAAACGCCTCCTGACATGGTCCCAAGGCATAAATCGGCACGTCCGTCAGAGAGTGGACCCCCTGACCCTCCTTAGTAGGCAACGTCCCGTTCACGACGAAGCCCGCCGGCGAGTCTTTCGGGTTGGCGTAGAACTCGCCCCCGACCATGACGGCAGGCTGACGCGGGCCCGACCTGTGCACCCGGAAGTTCTCGCGGTGGTCGGGCGCCGCACCGACGCCGGCCGCGATCGCGTACCTCGGCTCCCACGTGGAGGGGAAGTAGGAATTCGCGCCGTACTTGTTGTTCGGCCCTTGGCCGGCTGAGTATTGCGCTTGACCGGATCGATCGTAGACGCCGATAGCGTTGCGCTTGGCTCGATCGTCCTGCTGTGCTTCGAGATACTTGGTGTCGGCAGAGCCCCAGACGCTATGCGATGCGCTGCATGTCAGACAAGACAAAAGAGGGACTTGGAAGAAGAATGAAGGAAGGAAGTTTCTCTCACTCGAAGCCGTGCCCGTGGTCTGCCGTGACGATGACCAGCGTCTCATCCAGAATGCCCATCTTGCCAAGCTTATCTATAGTGCCGCGTACTGTGTCGTCGAGCTCCAACAGATCGCCGAGCGCACGGTCGTAGTCAAGGTTGTGCATCTGCTTGTCGATCGAGGCCGCCTCAGACATGAGGAAGAAGCCCTTGTCGCCGCCGCGCTTGTTCAGCACGTCGATGGCCTTGAACGTCATGTCCTTGAGGCCGGGGAGGTCACCCGCGTGTCCATTACCGCCTCGGGGATCGTTGTGAAAGGTTTCGAGATTGTCCTTGTACTCATTGCGGTCCAGCCATACGGGCATGGAGCCCTGGCAAAAGACGCCGAGCGCGCGTTTGCTCGTGTCGGCGGCAAGCAGTGACGTCCGGTTCAGGCTGACGCTGTAGCCTTTGGCGGCGAACTTGGCATAGTAGTCCTTACCCTCGTAAGAGAGGAAGCCAGGGTAGAACTGTTCGGCGCCTCCACCGAAGAAAACGTCGGGTCCTTTGTGGGGGCTCCATTTGTACTTTGATATGCCGTTGAGAGCCTGGTCGATGAGCGTGGCATAGTCGAAGCGGCGACGAACATGACCGGTGAGAGCGATAGGAGTGGCGTCGGCCAAGAAAGCCGTCGAAACAGCACCCCATGCTCCACGCTACTCCGGCAGTATATATATAAATATCATCCGTCAGCGGGGGATATCTAGCGCAAGGGCCGAGGTAGACCAACGCGGACGCGGCTAAAGATCTCGGCAATGGTCTCGACTTTGGGGTCGTCGAGAGGATCGGGCGACGAGTCGGCGTGGATGCTGAGCGGGTGTTAGCAGCTGAGGGGGGAGGGAACAGGACTTGGATGGGGGAGCGGCGCATCGAACCCCATGGCATTGACGGTGCATTTATGGCCCGAGTACAAGGCAGAGGCCGAGTTGGCCGAGTCGGTCAGGTAGCTGTCGATGGAGTGAGTCATCTGGTGGCCCAGAACGGGGAACTCGTCCATCTTCAACCGGGACTGATATTTGCCGTTGATGCTACCGTGAGCGAGCAAGCGAGCGGCCGTGATCTGAAGAGAGCAGGTGATATTCATGTCAGTAAGAGCTTGAAGACGTGTATCATGTATGTATATACAAGTGTAGGAACACGTACCATGGGCGTGGTCATGCCGTCGCCGATGAAGAGAATAACGTTCTTTGCCTTCTTGTCGGCCCGGGGACGCACCGTCCACTGCGCCTTGGTCTCTTCACCGCCATAGTAGCTGAGCATGACCTCGTACGTGCCGGGCTCGTTCATGGCCAAGCTGCGGTAGGCTTTGGAAGCGACGTTGACAACCGAAGGCGTCTGACTGTCCACGGCGAAGAGATCCTCGTACCATTGGAACTGCCACTTCTCCACGTGGGGCTCCTTGACCTGGAAGAAATCGCCAAGAGGCCGGGGCGGGGCGCCGCCGGCGCTGATTGTCACGGTAAAAGCTTCGTCGGGTATACCGCCGTGCGCGGCCTCGGACCCGTTGACGGGCGCGTGAACCTCGACGCGTAAGTCGAACAGCTGCCCGGCCAGGAAATCACTTCGATCGGGCGGTAGGAGGCAGCCAAGCGAGGGACAGGCACCGAGACGCTGAAAGGTCGAGGCCGAGGCGACGACGGCCAGCGAGAAGACGGCGGCCAGCTGCATCCTGGGCGCGAAAACTGGCGATGATGGGCGACGGCAGCGCTTTGTTGGTCATAAGACGCGCCTCTTTTTTTTTCCTTCTTCCTGCTCGACTTTTTCTGTGTCTCGCGCGGGGGCAAGGGAGCAGCCACACACACACACACAAGGGGGCAAAGGGAGAGAATATTGCACCTTTATAGCTTATTAGCCAACAGCCGCTCCTATTCACGGCTCCGAGACCCAAGACCAGACCACATCAGGGCATGGACATCAGCCCCCGCCGTCCACGGCGCAACGGAGCAGCACATGGATCGCACCAAAGTGCCCCCCTTCCCCTCCTTTCCCCCCTGTCTCCCGGTGGCCGAGACATGGCCGCGTGCCGATGACATGGTTATATGTATGCGCCGCCTTATCTCAGTAGCAGTGATGTCCAAAGCTAAAAGGTGTCGAATAAGAAAACAGGCGTAAACAAGCTGATCATTGCCCGTGTCATATCGTCAGTGGCGCCACACACCCCCCTATTAGTATGCGGCTCATGTAGTAGTCGGCCTAGATAAGGACAAAAATCTAGGTTACAGTTTCATCCGGTCCGCCTCTCCAAGATAGGTTGCCATCACGCACGGTCGACTGCAAAATCCGTCCAGCTGGAGTTGTTAATCTTCTCCTGACCGGCCTCAGACTTGAAGTGATAGCCTCTTGCTCGAGGCCTTTGTCCCGATCCTTCTGGTAGCTGGGCATGGTAGACTATCGCGAAGTCTTCTATGCCTTGTTCAAAGTAAGCCAGGCCTTGGCCGAGACTGCGTCGAACTCCGGCAAAGAATTCGCCAACCACATGCTGGTTATGAATCTGAAGCAGGGTCCAGCCCAGCATCTCCTTTGCGCTAAGGAGATGATGCAAGTAGGCCCTATGATGTTGCGTGCAGGCGTAGCACCGACATCCTTCCAGCAGCGGTTTTAGTGAAGCGGCGTGATCCGGCGACCACATGTTCAGCCCCATGGGCTCGGCTTTACCCGTTGCGGGCGGTGGAAACGCAAAGGTGAAGGCGACGCCGGCATCCGACGCACTGTTGATGAAGGGTATCGTGCAGATGTCGACGCCGAGCGCCACCTGCCGCAGCACATCGTGTGGCGTCTTTGGCACGTCCAAGGACAGCTTGGGAAGAGGAGATAGCGAAGGGTAGTCGACGAGGTCGGGCAAGATTCTGACGTCGTAGATTGCCAGTCCGGATAGTTCATCTGTGACATCCTCTAGATGATTCAAGTAGCTCCACTGCAACGTAAAGTCGATGGGGAGCACGGGTGCGAAGACGGAAATGCCCTTGTCGCCGCATCCTTGACGGCCGCCGAGGTGGTGCAGAAATTCGTCTAGCCAATCCTCAGTTCTCTGTGTCATATTGAGCGCCTTTTTGGATGACGGCGTGGTGCTTGTGTGCAAGGTTTCACCGAGAGCGACGATGACATCTGGCCGTAGCCGTTTCGCCGCCTCCGCGAACTCGGCCACGGTGACTCGCGAGAATCCCGTCGACGTGAACAAGGTGACGGCCTTTCTCGTGTTGCCCATTGGGGCGAGGACGGGCGGACAGCGCCGGGCAGCGAGGATTGTAGCCCGGTCCGAGGCCAGAGCCGTGAAGCTGTGAAGCCGGCCATTGTCTCCCGGGGGCGTGTCATAGATGGGTGGATCCCTCCTCTCAACGACTAGAAGACGGAATACATCAGCCTTTGATTTCGCCCAGCTTCAGCACCACATACAGTCCTCCAGAGCCATGTAGGCGGCGCCCAAAGACGTATGCTTGCTCAGACTGTCCGGGGTCAAATGGGGCACGCAGCCCCGGGACGTGACGGCAGCATAGTTTGGAGTCTCAATAATTCGACGGCCAGCGAGGGCAAGCCTCCCGAGGCGGGCCGTGCTGTTGTCAGAGGTTGCCGAGCTCAGCAGGCGAAACGTGTTTCCGAGTCGCATGTCGGGAGCGTCGCTCATGACGACGAGATGTATTTTCTAGTTTATAATGATAGCATCGAGAGTATCGAGATTATAAGTGAGTTGAATGTCGAATATTAGGTGATTTTGTTTCGCTTTATTCTCCCGGCTCATATTCACATATGCATCTGTCATCAGTATGTCAACAGCCAACAGGGTCGTGTGAAACCCACGAAGGCTTCATTCTAGGCAGACGAAGGAAAAAAAAAAAGTACAGTAATCGATATGCTTTCGCACTGTCATCTTCCCCGCACCGACATTCTTCCGCCTCTCGCTCCCGCTCTCACTACATACATCGGCCAAGAACGTCGGTCCGTCCGCAAACGGACGTTGCCCACCCCTTGGCTGGCCAATTGGTGAGTGAGACTCGGCCAAGGGGCCGTCAGAGCTGTTGGCTGATGGCTTGTGCGCAAGGGCGGTCCGGTCATCGTCTGCCCCTCCTCCTTGTTACTCGTGCCTGGTTGCCGAGAGTCTGTGTGTGTGTACGCGAGAAAGAGTTGGAGAGAGACAGAGGGAAGAGACGATAGAAGAGACGATCTGGCAGATGGAAGCAAGCCAGCAAGAATCGAACACTTCACGACCGCGAGATTCATTTGCGCTTAGAACGGATGCCAAAAGTTTAAACTGTCTATCAATCCCGTGCTGACCCGCCATCGGCCCGAGTCGACGCCCTCTTCGCAGACATTTCCGCCGCTTTATTACAGTATAAGGTGTCATAATTCCGAGCCGTGGCAGCATGACTGGCCGCTACCATGACGAGGAAGACGAGGAAGACGGCGAACCTCGGGCCCTCGTGACGAGCATGGAACAACGCGAAGCCGAGACCGCTCCCGAGGCGATCGCGAACCAGCCCCTCGACGCCGCGCTCCAGGTTCAAGACGATGATGACCGTCCGCCGACGCCGCGCTTCCTACAGGACGAGCAGACTTGGAAACGGTGGAAATGGGTGCCCTATCCCGTCCGCCGCTTCGCCAAAACTGTTGCGAGATGGTCTGTCGGACCCGCTGATGCTCGGCCTTATCGCATTCAACCCATCTTTCCCGCCATCCAGCATCTCCCCCTGAAACTTGTCGATCGCTTCTTGCCCCAGCGCTTGTATCGCGCCTGGCTTCTCGCCTTCTACTTCGTCATATGGCTCATCGTCTTTGTTCTCGTCAAACGAAAGGGGAACATGGCTACCGAGGTGGCCGGTTGGGGCCAGCCGCAGACCATCGGCTGCGGCGCTTCGTATTGGGGCGCCGGCAACTACTGCGGCCTCGACGGATCACAGTGCCGACCCTTTACCGAAAGCGGCTTCGCCTTTCGTTGCTCAAGCAGTTGCGCGAGCTACATGGTGCTGAACCCGAGAGCCGTTGGCGATCAAGAAGTCATCTACAGACCACTCGTCGTCGGGGGGCCCTCCAACGATGTGCGGCCGGAGGAGGCCACCTATCGCGGTGACTCGTACATATGCGCCGCCGCCATCCACGCCGGCATCATTTCCAACGAGATGGGCGGCTGCGGCGTCGTCAATCTCGTCGGTCGGCAGCAGGGCTTCGTCAGCTCGCAGCGTAACGGCATCACCAGTCTCGGCTTCGATTCATACTTTCCCCTCTCCTTTCGCTTCTTGAGTGGCCTCAGCTGCTCCTCGGAAGACTCACGCTGGTCTCTTCTAGTCGTGTCTGTCGTCTTTACGACCTTGCTTTCCCTCTTTACAGCCTCTTCAGCCCTGTTCTTCTTCCCGACCTTTGTCGGCCTCTTCTGGACTGTCGGCATGGCGCTGGATCCTCCGCCGCAGACTACGGTGCCGGGTCTCTTCTCTAACATCCTGGGCAAGTTTCTCCCGGCCATGTTTATAGCATGGGTCATGTACGACAGGATGGGCGTCCGGCGCACGCTCAAGGACCTGACGGCGCAGGTGGAGAAGACGGTGCTTTGGCTGGGCGGCTGCTGGGTCGGGGCCATGACCAACTATACGCTCAGCTTCATCCCGATCCAGCGACTCAACTCGCACGATCTGAACCAGCAACCCGGCGCCAAGGCGGCTCTGGCGATCATCATCATTGTCCTCATCACAGTGGCCGCCTCGCAGATTTGGTTCTTCCAAAGAGAGGGTCGACTAGTCAAGTACCTCAAGCTCTACGCCATCTTCTTGGGCGCCATCCTCGTCGCCCTCGTGCTCCCGGGGCTGAAGCTGCGTCTCCACCACTACATAACGGCGCTCGTGCTATTGCCGGGGACCAGCTTACAGATGAGGCCTTCTCTTCTGTATCAAGGCCTCCTCGTCGGTCTCTTCATCAACGGCATCGCTCGGTGGGGGTTCGATCCGGTGCTGCAAACGCCGCAGTCGTTGCAGGGCGATGCCCAGCGAGACTCGTTGCTGCCGGTCATTCCCGCGCCGCAGATCAACCTCGGCGGCGGCGGCGGCGACACGTCCAACATCACCTTCCGTTGGGGCCCTCCCGTTGGGAGTGAATACGACGGGATAAGCGTCCTGGTCAACGACGTCGAGCGGTTCCGCACCTACTTTGGCGATGCCGCCGAGGAGAGCGAATTCGTATGGTCTCGTAACGCGACGCTTGGCCTTTCGGAGTATTTTAGATTTGCGTTTATGTCGGGCAGCGAGAGCAACGATTACACCAAGGCCGGATCCTGGACGGCGGACGGGCAGTGGAAGGAGATGGCGGCGGGACCGTCTAGTATTGGGGGAGGGGGTCAGGAGGGGCTGGGTATGTAGGGAAGAATGATTATGATGAGTACGGATATAGAGAATGGGCACCCTCACCAAAGGCGAGTTGTCGCTGCATCGTGTCTCGTTATGAAGTGTGTTGTTGGTCCCTGGAAAAGGAGCCAAGACTGACGATGTTGGCTTGATGGCGACCAACCAACGGCGACGCCGAGGCGTGGGATCAATAGCCTTGTGTCTTATTGACAGACGGAAAAGTGGCTTCCACGTTGGGGAGGCTTATTATGTCCATGAGTTTGCCTTGTGTTTAACGAAGATGAATGAGATGAAGGGAAACCCGTCTTCCTTTCTATCGGGTTTGGGCGTTGTATCTTTCATTCTCGCGAGTTCCTTTCAGCAAGTGATTGTATAATAAAGACGGCATCGTCGATGACCTTTGACTCTTTCTTATCTTCTGGTATAGTAAGACAGCGCGGCTTTTCTAGCACAAGCAATACCCCCGTGTCGAATAGCAAACCTCTAACAATGAGGTTGTGTTGGCCCGATGCCGACAATGCCGTTATGCGGCACGTGGTTAGACGGGTGGCTTCGACAACCGAGGGGAGGCGTTTTTTTTTTTCGCCCCGTAGCATGGCTGAGCAGGAAAGAGGGGGAATGACGACTAACAAGGGGGGGGGGAAGATGAAGGTTTATGGCTGAGCTGTTTGGGAAAAGGTGAGGTCGAGTTGGGAAGCTGTTGACTGCGGCTTGATTATTGCGCTTTGTTTAGAAGTGTGAGTTGACTTGGTAGTTTGAGTTATGGAAATACTCAAGTTGTTCAACTCGTGAAGAATAGCTACGTTTAGACCTTTGACTTTGTTTTTGTAGTTGGCTTTCGTTGAAAGTATTACGGGTTAAGCAACTTGAGTTGATGAACCCCTATTTTCGGAATCGTTCTAAACCACACCGTTTCCTATAGGCTATATGCAACACGATACCAACCAGCTCTCAACCTCACCGAATCCCTCATCATCAACACAGATCCTCTCCAAATCCAAGTCCAAGCCCAAAGCACAACACCTCTAGAAAACCGGACCCTTTCGTCAATGACGTAGTCATGCCCTGCCCATAGCCCGCTCCACCCTCTTAATAACGCCGAGATGAAACAGACGGTCCCTCTTGGCCTCGTGTTGAAAAGAAAGAAAAGAAGAGAAAACACAGCCTCAGTTCGGAAAAAAAAACTGGCATTGGCTTTTCTTGGCTTGACTAAGTCGCGAGATGGGTCATTTGCCGTTCGCGTGCTGCGACTGACTCCTGCGCACGCACGTGTTGTTGGTATATAAGGGGGGAAGGCTGAGTTCTTTCGTCGCGGCTTGTTTTCGAAACTTGGAAACTCTTTTTCTCTTCAGTGGTCTTTATAACCTCCACACAACTTCATTCGTTGAAGAAGCAGAAGGACAAAGATTCTATCAACAGCGTGATACGTCGTTATACGAACCACTCGCAGCCTCGCATCAAGCACCTCTTCCGAAGCTTCTCTCCTTCTCAACCACTTGAAAAGAAACGATGGTCTTCTTCCTGCGGAGACTCTTCCGGAGAATCTTTGGCCCAAGGAGACGGCCTCACGGGGGATGTCCGCCCCAAGCCGGGCCGTATAACGGCGGCGGTCGCTACAATGGCTACTCTACCGGCGGATACGGCGCACGACCTCCGCGGCATAGCCGTCCGCCTCGACACGGCCGTCATTCGCATCACCACCGGCGTCATCACGGGGGGGCCAGATATTACTAGGCAGGGGGGGAAACTGTTGTTTCCGCTGTGGTCATGATGGGGTTGAAGGCGTTGTTGGATGTTATACCGCAGACATATCAGCTATCTATCTATGTTTCCGAGGGTTTTTTTTTCTTTTTCATTACTGTTACGTGTCCATCTAGTCGGAGGAGATAGGGCGCATCTTAGACGAGAGGAGCATATTTCACCGGGTTGAACCTTTTGACACTCTCACCTGTCTTTCTGTCTTGTTCAGGATTTTTGTGCATGGTAGCTGCAGCCTACTAGTATGAAGAGGGGGTCTGCTTAATGAATACTCGTGTTCAGCATCATTTCATAAACTCCATCTTATGCACTGCGAACCCAATAACTTCAAGTCATGCCAAAGAACGACGACGACGGCAAATATCGTCCCGTCAGGTCCGGCCGGGCCAGACGAGAGGAACAACACACCATGCATGACATGAAGACTTTTTATTTTTCCATGCTTGGCCAACTCTATCGCCTCGCCTAACTCCGGATTTACGGGAGGGTGGAAAGGGGACAGCAAAGCATTGTTACGAGTAAGGAAGGGCATCCAGGCAGTTTCGTAGTTTGCCTGAGAAAGGGGGGGCAGACAAGCACAGCTGGCCGATGTTAAGTTCAACTTGGCAATCGACGCTAGCAGAGTCTGCGAATAATGAGGGGGGGGAGAGAATGGTTAGAAACATCAACATAACTAACCCGGATAACGAGGGAATCAACCCGGATAGACTGGGCGAGCGTTGTTGTCTCTCGCCTAATCTGATCAAAACGAGGCCGTCACCGACCTGGGGATCTGCGGGGTAAGTCTCTCTTTGACTTTGAGGCCATCACGGAGACAGGAGACGACGGAGAGGTAGCTAGAAGGGTGGTTTCCTGACCGTATCTGTCGAGTAGTAACTTTCGGAGTTTCCCCTAGCTTTGGCCTTTGGGTTAAGATGATGAAGAACAACAACAATAACAATAATGTTCATGATGATGGTGAAAGACAACGTGGCCTTGAATCCTCTCCTAGAGGTAGAAGTATATCTACAGCCTAACACTTCGTGTCATCCATCTCTCTACAGTCTGTCAACCTACCTTTTCTACGTGGTTTACCTATGACCTAGAGTAAAGGGGCACATTATCAAACATGCGTCTCCTCAACATCGTCTTCGTTGCCTCTGCTGCTCTTGCAGCTGGTGCGGTTCACGACATCCGCAACTCTTCTGCTGCCGCGGTTCGCGACATCCGCAACTCTTCTATTGCCGCGGTTCGCGACATCCGCAACTCTTCTATTGCCGCGGTTCACGATATCCGCAACTCTTCTGCTGCCGCTGTTCACAACATCCGCAACTCTTCTGCTGCCGCTGTTCACAACATCCGCAACTCTTCTGCTGCCGCGACAAACGAGACGACCTCTCCTGCTGCTGCCAGGGTAAAGGGCACGCCGCACAATTCTGTTGCTGCGATAAATGACACCCTCGACTGGCTTGAACTGAAGCCGAACCAGACAGCCTCTTTTACTGAAAAGCAAAAGAAGCAAGCTAAAATCACCGTCCAACTCATCCGTCTCTTTGTCAAGATGCTGCAGGGTTTTACTAAGTATGGTGCTAAGGCAAAGAAGGAACAGAAAGCATCAGAAGAGGGTAAAGAAGCCAAGGAACCATTGAAAGGAGTCGAAGACGCATCAGCACGACTGGTGAGAGCACGGATGCTGTGAAGAAACGCCCCCCGATCAAGAGCACTGAGGCTGACGGGGAGCTCTGAATACAGAACTATTTCTACTCTGAGCCAAACTTCAAGGGCCAGACCTTCATGATCCGTTCGGATGAAAAGTGTAATAACCTGAATTATAAGGGCCTGTAAGACTTTTTTTCACCCATCCTTGCACTGGACATGTGTGTTGTCTTCAACACTGACAAATGTGATAGGCGTCAGATAATTAGGTCCTTCGAGCCAGCTGCAGAAAGCGTCTGCTTCCTGTATCCGTGAGTACAGATCCGGAGTTTGGGTTATAGTGCTCTTCACTTACATACCCTTTTCTCTTCATCAGTGGCAAGAACTGTTCCCCAGAATACCGAAGGACCAGGTATTGGACTGGTTACCCTGCAATTTACCCTTCCAGGGTATCTTCCGTTTCGTGTCATATACGTACTCCTCTCCGCTACTATCAAGTTAATGGCACGGCGGGATAAGAGGTGGATGGGATGGTCAATACCGGGAAGGGGGGGGGGGGAAAGGCAGTTTGGGGATGATGCATGTCGTTGTTGAATCTGGGAGGATGCTGGTGAGGACTTTGTAGTTTTGTGTCTCGAGCTGTCAGAAGAGAGCATCACAGACTTGGATCATGAAGAGGCCGTAGCTTTCTTTTTCTTCAGTGGCTTGTTTCTGTACGGACTGACTGACAGACAAGCCTCGTTCCTTTGTCTGTCTCCCTTCTGGTCCGTGAACCCAACATTTCTATTCCCACTCCCCCCCTCGAGTAGCTAGCTTTCCCAAGTAAGAAAACAAGCTCGTGGGGGCCTTTTTCCCGTCAGGTCCATGCCTATACGGTGACCCCGGTTTTCACGTCAGACTGCGGGAAGGAAAACGCATTGACAGTTTGATTGATAACCTCGGCTTTTCTCATTCTCTTTCTAAGAGTATAACATGTGTCTTTAGGGGATAGCTGCTATCATGATAGGAATATCCGCCATTATAACTACCTACCTACTTCGGCATGATGATGTATGCAGGTAAGAAAAAGAAGGAGGCTATTTTTGGCCAGACCGCTGGCTGGGTATCGATCCCAGTAAGCCCCATGGTTTTTAGCCTACCTTCACTTAATCCTGCCCTTGTGACTTTTTTTCTGACCGTTTTTTTTTATCATGTTGCTTGCTTTTGTTTGCAGCTGCGAAGAGAGACAACGAAGGAGGCGATGCAAGATGCAATACGACGGCAAGGAGGAAAGGGTCCAACAGCAAGAGACGAAGATGAGGACTCTATAATCAAGGATTAGGCGTCATCAAAGTTATTTTTCTTTCCTTGTATTATATCCTAAAATAAGAAACTCTTCATGGATATATCAAGATAGGATCCTAGCTATGAAGTGACAGACATCATCTAAGCAAGTGTGGCGTTGTGGGGGAGAAAAAGAATACACCCCTACATAGGTAGTAGCTAGCTAGCTTCGACCTATAAGCGCTGTCAGTTGGCTTGGGCTTGTTGGTTGGTTGGTCGAGGCGGTGTCTCCGAATGGAGAAATAGGCTGTCTAGTGTTGAGGCGAACAATTTCATTGATAGTCGCGTGGCATCTGGTGATACGGATTTTAAGATTTTACTACAACGGAGTCTCCGTGTGATATTTGGGGAGATAGGATAGAATAGACAATGCCATGGTGATGATGCCTGGGAACTGGTTATTGTTTAAGCCACTGCCGCACATCCGGAACCAACTAACTCAACTCAACTCAACCAACCAACCAACGAGATATCCATCCATCCATCCATCTGGCTTATCCGTGCCATCATCAACTGATGAAGATTCATCTATCAAAACGATTGATGCTAAAAAAAGAAAAGAAAAAAAATCAGCTGTCAGGAACGACTATATAGGCTTCTTCCTGCCTTCCCCTGATTCCCTCTCGTCATGCCATCACAGGTCTTCTTCTTCTTCCTCATCATAGTATCCAACTTGGTGTACATGGACCTTCCTTCCACCTTGCATCAAGTCATCCCTTCATAAGACATCATCAACCTCTTCACCACCCCTCTTTGTCTCTATACCGTCTCAACAGCATACATTATCATGCATCTCTTAAGCATCATCTCCGCAGAGCTTCTGCTCGTCACCCTCACAACAGCCACCGGCTTCCTCCCTCCCGCTCTCCCTCTGCCCATCAACGGCTCCCACCCACACCACAGCAACTCGACGCTCCTCTACTTCGACCAGTTCATCGACCACAGCGACCACAGCCTCGGAACGTTCCGGCAACGCTTCTGGTACAACATCGACCACTGGGGCGGCCCCGGCTCCCCCATCCTGTTCAAGTCCCCCGATGAAGCACCGGTAGAAGAGTCGGGGACAACGTCGTCGCCCAGAAACCTCAACGGCCTCCTCGCCAAGACGAACAAGGCGGCGCTCATCATCCTCGAGCACCGCTACTTCGGAGAGAGTCTACCGTTCGGGAAGAACTTTTCTACTCCCAACATGCGGTATCAAACGCTCGACAACGCCATGCAGGACATCATCCACTTCGCCCACAGCGTCGACCTCCCCTTTGACAGGAGCGGCTCTTCCAAGCCGGGGAAATCCCCCTGGATCATAAGCGGCTGCTCCTACTCTGGCGCGTTGGCCGCTTGGATCAACGTCCTCTCCCCGGGAACCTTCTGGGCGTCTCACTGCGGAAGCGCCGTCGTCGAGGCCATCTCCGACCTCAGCGGCTACTTTGGCCAGGTGGAGAAGGCGATGCCGCGAAACTGCAGCGCCGATATCAAGAGGGTCGTCTCGTACTTTGATCGGGTCCTGGACAGCGGCTCGGAAGAGGAGAGGCGCGAGCTGAAGAAGATGTACAACGTCACGGCCGATAGCAGCGACGGGGACCTCGCTTCGACCGTTACCAATGCGGTCTCTACCTGGCAAGATGTCCAGTTCACCAAGGCTTCAGACAGTTACTTCTTTGGCATGTGTGACTATGTCGAGGTGAGTTTTTTTTCTCCCATGCTCACCAAACGGGAAGAAAAAGGCCATAAGACTAATGTCTGATGACGCTATAGAATCAATGGCCTGGGAGCAACTCCCCTGTCCCCGATGCCGATGGCGTCGGAATGGAACGTGCCGTCAAGGGCCTTGGCAAGTGGGTGACGGAGATAATGCCGACGATCCCTCATCTCGACGACGATGCTCAAAACTCGTGGCTCTGGTTCCTTTGCAACGAGCCGTAAGTTTTTCCCATTCTCCTATCCCTTTGAGATGTGAATAGAAAGCTGAGGCAACGCAGATTCGAGTGGTGGCAGATCGCCGGCCCCGATGACGGTGGGATCGTGCCCAAGGCCGTCTCGCGGGATTACTACATCCAGCAATGCAAGAAGCAGTTCCCGACGAGGGACAACGTCACCATCGGCATCGACAAGGGCCGTACCGTCGAGCAGGTCAACGCCAAGACCGGAGGCTGGGACAAGGTCAAGACGACGCGCCTGCTATGGGTCAACGGCGGGCTGGACCCCTGGCTTCCGGCGACGGTCTCTTCCGAGAAGCGGCCCGGCGGACCTCTGCGGAGCACGGAGGAGGCTCCCGTGTGGGTCATCCCTCACGCGGCGCACTGCAACGAGATGAATGTTCGGAACGGGGAGGCGAATGATGGTGCGAGGCTGGTTATTGATGGGGTGGTGAGGCAGATGAAGGAATGGGTTGATGAGTTTTATAAGCAGGATGGGAAAGGGGTTTGATTTTGGTTGAGGAGGAGGGTGATGATGCATTGATGTGTCAAGGCACTTTGGACAACAAAACGACATGGACCTAGGAAAGCATAGGATGGCGTTAAAAGCGAAACCTTTTTTTATTCTGAAGAAGACTCTTCGTTTATATCTCAGAGGGGATAGAGATTCACTGACTTTGTGACTGAGAAAAGATCAGTTGACTAAATCAAACTGGACATCTACTATGCAGTTGTCTATAAAGTTTACTTGGCAACAAGCTTCACAACTCTCAACTCTTTCGAGAAAGGCTAGAACTCAACTTACGAAGAAAGGTGACGAACGAAAAGATGTGTTCTCGAAACGTAGTAGCTATAGTCTGGTTTCTTGCGCATTCTGCTATGAAAGCAGCGGTGAGAGGCGTTAGGTTTAGACACTGGGGACGTCTCTTACGTCTTTATGAAGATGGGTCCGGGGGCGTTTACAAGGTTGGTGATAACTCTAAGGAGGCGGTAAGCCGTTGAGTTTGTACGAGTATTCTAGTGATGTGTATAGCTGGGCTATAAGTGTATTCGCGAAGGCTGTAATGCTGTTAATGGTGGATATTTCTATCCGTACCATCGGTGTGTTGATGAAAGCGTCTTTACCGATAGGGTGTTTTCATTACGTTCTGGCGAGGATGTTGCTATGAATCCTGGATTCTATGTGTTTAGAAAACGACGATGCTTCTCTTTTGGGCAATCTATCCTAATATATCGATATTCACATCTGTTAAGCATCCCTAATCTAAGAGAGTAAAAGTATATCATAAGGAATGCCGTCAGCTTTCACCGCTACATCAGCGTAACTCTCCGAGCTTATCTCCTTCTATAGGAAAGGGGTTGATAAGATTCGACAGAGAAGGTGTAATATTAAGACATACCCGCCGTAATATAACATCATGGCCAAGGTCACCCAGGTCTATATATTTCTACATCAGACGACATCTTTCTAACCTAAAGCCGAGAAGAGAAAACGGTCTCTCTTCATGCGTGAAGAGATGTCGTCAACGAATCCCAAGCTAGGAAGAAAGACATCGTCAATGCGAGTGCAGAAGTAGGATACATGATTCGAATCTTACATCTCCCAGCCATTGCGAAGACTATGCTTTTCTTTTCCTCTTCTCAAAGTCTCCGGATACGCATTTGGTTATATTCCCCTTGCAGTAATAAAAAGCACCGATGATGATTAAAAGTCATGCTTATTGATGGATGTCACGACCCTTCGGTGGGTATGGCTTTGGATGGGGGTCACGATGGGGCGGGATAGAGCGGTGAAGAAATAGAGGCCTGCACGCTGCTTGGTTGAGACTGTAGACGAAGGGAGGCTTTGTCGACCATTCACTCTTTGGAGCAAAGGCTATCATAACGTCTGTCTGTCTGTCTGTCTCTATCTTCTTCCTTTCTTCCACTCCTAAACCTCTCATTTGTCTACCTCCCAATAAGTGTCAGCATACAAAGGACAGAAAAGACAAAAGCAGGGGTAGAAGATGAAACCCATCCTCCTCGTCTCCGCCGTCATCGGCACCGTCCTCTGCACGCCCAAGTCCTCGGCACACTACAAGGGCAAAGGACCATCATCATCATCATCATCATCCAAGGACCTTTCGTGGTGGAGCTGGTTCAACCTGGTGCCGGAGAGGGGCGGCACCTGCTGGCATCCCAGCGGCTGCATGAACAGCGTGAGGTCGTGTAGGAGATGGTGTCGTCGTCGGGGGGTTTCTCATCAGCGGAGGGGGGGATGCGAGTATGGGATGGTCATGTGCTGCTGTCAGATGAAGTGAGATTTTATAGGTGTCTAGTTGATGGCGAGGATGTACATTCTTTGATGTTTGGAGATGAAGATGATATGGTATGGTATGGAATGGGGGTTGATACACTGCTATTAGGCCGTCTTTTGGTTTGAGTGTTCGAAACGTCTATATGCTCGTGGGAGACCAAGTCAGTTTGTGATGAACATTCAGAACTGACCTACTATAGACGCTCTCCTAAGAATCCTGACATTCTCAATGTGTTGACAGCAGCAGCAGCAGCAGCAGCAGCAGCATGACACCCTCATTCAAGATGGCCAACTACAGCAACAGCCTACAACTCGAGCACATCTCATTCCATCCACCTCCTCGAACAGATGATAACAAGATTTTAACAACCACAGTCAAAGACAACGCAACTCAACAGGTATACTATAGTTCCTTCACAAGATGGGTTTCTGTGTGTATGTATGTATGTGTGAGAATTGTGCGGATCGTACATGATATTTTCAAAAACGCCCCAAGCAATCAATCAAGATCTCAACGTCCCTCCCTCCCTCTCTTCCCATTGCCATACATATTTTCAGTTCTCCCACATCTCGACATCGAGAGACAAGAGACAAACAAACCACACAGTAATAGGAGTTTTTTTTCCCTCCTCCAACCATCGAATGAAAACAGCCGCGTAAAAGCAGGCGAGTGAAGAAAGAAGAAAGAAAAACACCGGCTCCTCCTCCTCCAATTCCCCCCCTACCTGGAAAAGAAGGGGGAAACGTAAAAGTTCCTCCGAAGAACACGGAAAAAAAAAACCAACCTGGTCTGGGATATGAAGAGGGCCATAACTAGGTACGTACGTAACAAACAAACAGACAGACAGACAGACAGCCTCCCCGGACGTGAATCGAAACAAGCCTCAAGAGAAGATGAAGAAGAAACGCCGTTGAGAATAACTGAAGAGAGAAAATAGGAAGTAAAAGGAGGTTAAAAGGGGGAATTCGTTCTCGTCGCCTTTGCCAGGTCATTCTTCGTATCCACTGACGCTTCCTCGCCACACGATGCCAAAGAGAAGATGAAATAGAGAAAAGAGCCAAGATGAGGAATTAAAAAAAGGGGGTGGAAAGAGGTAAGCTTTCAACGGTTATAATCCCCGCTCTCCTGCTTCCAAAGGATAGAAAAAAAAAAGGGGCATGGTTGATAACAAGACGAAATGGCGGTGGGAAGAAAGAAAAAAATCATGGCTTGCAGGGTGAGATGATGAAGATGATGGAGAGAAAAGACGACTTGCTGTGGCTGGCTGGCTGGCTGGCCCGTTCTCGGCTATCTGACCGAACAACTCCAGACAAGGATTCTCGAACCCGCTGCTCTCTCTCCTGTCTTCTCCTGAGAGAAATAAGAAGGGGTCACGCGGTCAACGCCTCGAAATCAAGACATCAAAAAAAAAAACCCACCCCTGTCTCGCAGCACGCACGCACGCACGCACGCACGCCACGACGCAAGCCGCCTTTCGCCGAGAGGAAAATTTCCCCCCTTTTCCTTTCCTTTCCCTTCCAACCGTTGAGAAAAAAAACGCCAGCGGACGGCGGCTTTGGTCGATAGCTTCCCCGGTGGTTTTTTTCTTCTTGTTGTTTCGGGATGGCGGTAAGATAAAGGGGGGGAAAGGGGGGGAGGCGTTGTTCCCCTCTGATCCCTTCTCCGGCGCCACAACCGTTACCCATCGGGTTTTGCCTTGGCATCGTCATCGTCATCGTCATGTATCTTTCTCCATGTTTGCGAAGATCGTTGAAAGAGACAACATGTTGAACGTTGCTGCTTTCCATGATGGTGTTTCAACCTGATGAAAAGGGGAAGAGCCTTGAATTGGTTCGAACAAGACGAGGAAGGGGAGAAAAAAAATTGAGTGACGATGCCCTGGCATTGAATCTCTCTTTCTGTCTTATGCTGCTTCTCTTCCCCCTTCCCGCTGCCACGCTTGGCGTGTATCTTCCAGGCGAAAAAGGGAAGCAAGATGAAATAGAACATGAAAATTATAGAAGAAAAAATCAAGGACGTGATATAAGAAAAGAACGGAAGGGGGGGGAAATAGGGGGGGAAACGAGAACAAGAACAGAATATATAGTATACAAAGATGCATCGCGAAAAGACATTAACAGAAAGAACTAGGCCGTACTCCACGAATAGTTATTCATCGAATCAAACGACCCCCGAGAGCCGGCTCCGTAAACACTCCCCCCAGACTCATTCTTCAGAGGCGGAATGACGGAAGAGCCAGCCTTGTACGGCTCATGCGTGAAAGAGTAAGGCCTAGGGTCGGCATAGGCGAGACTAGAGCCCTGCTCCGAGGAGGTCGTCGTCGCCGTCGTCCACGAACTAGGAGGCGGGTAGGTAGAATGCGAAGAGGAAGATGGGGGCCCGTCCGCGCCGCTCCCTCCGCCTCCGGCAGCGGATGCGGAAGCCGTCCTTCCGTAGGGCCCGTATCGATACTCGGATGACGAGTCCGTGGCGGCGAGAGAGCCCGAGCTGTGGACCGAGTGGTGGCTCGACTGTCGAGGACTCTTCGAAGGACGAGGGTTGGAATCGACGTAGCGAGGCATGCTGAACGCACTATCGACGCTGCTCCCACCCGCCGCCGCCGCCAAGGGAGGGACAGCAGCAGAAGAGGATCCGTACGAGTAATGCGATCGAGCCGTCGTGTCGTTCCCTGGGAGGGGAAGGGGGATAGACGGCCCTCCGCCGGAGCCGGCCATGGTCGTCGGGAGGGGCATCTCGGTGCCGTCTGCGCCGAAGGCGGCTGCGCCCGAGAGAGGGAGCTTGGGGTAGGAGTCGTGGCCGAGGGAGGTCGACGGGTAGGCTGTTGCGGTGGAGGAACTCCAGGGGTATGAGCTGTTTGTTTTGGTGAAGGAGAGGGTTTGCCTCCGGTCAGCTTATGGTTCTTGACGGCTTTTTTTTTTCCCGTCTCGTGTGATTTCCTCCGGCAGACACGCAGACACGCACTCTCACACAGATGGAGAGCCTCCTCCTCTTCCTCCTCCTCCCCGTCCTCCTCCTCCTCATCTCTCTTCCTCTCTCTCTCTCTCTATCTATGTATCTGCTATCTATGGGTATCCCTTTGCCATCCTCCCTCTATCAAGATATCAAGTATCCAACCCCCTATCTTCCTCCTCTGATCCAGTTCCACCCCCCATTCTATCTTCTCTCTCTTCCCCCCTTTTCCCTTTGCCCCCCCCCCCCCCCCCCCGCCACCAACCCCCCCCCCCCCCCCCCCCCCCCCCCCCCCCCCCCCCCCCCCCCCCCCCCCCCCCCCCCCCCCCCCCCCCCCTTTTCCCTCCTATCTAATCTCGATATCGGTGGCTCTCGGGGGAAAAAGACGGCGACGACACTTACTTAGACCGCAACGAACTCAACGATCCGCCCTGCGCTTTCGGCGGGCTAAAGGTAAAAGTCGACCTGGGCACCTGCATGTCGATGGCGGCCCTCGTCTTCGGATCCTGCCTCAGGCTAAGGGCGCTGGCGACGACGCCCAGCCCGGTTTCGACCAGCGCCTGGCCCCTTGAGCCGGCGCTCGAGCCCAGCAGCGGTATCTCCTTGCGCGCTTGGAAGTTTCTCGGGCTTCGGCCTCGGACGACGATGGGCGCCGTCGTCGACTCTGTCAAAACGACCTTGGAGCTGTCGGCGAGGGTTCCCAAGACTCTGAGGTGGAGGACGAAGTGCTGCTGCAGTTCTTTTCTGCGTCCGTTGTTTGCCGTCGCTCTGTGGGAGGCGAAGGAATTTTCTGTTTAGCCGACGGAAGAAAGACGAAGAAAGAGAGAGAGACGAGGGAGAGAGAGGAAAGAAGGGAAGAAAAAAACAAAATAAACCGGACAGGGGGGGGGGGGGAACTCACATGCGAAATTGCAAACGTCGCCAGCCGATGGGATAAACGGCCAGCTCGCCCTCGGTATCGGCCCCGTCATCCTGAAAGGGAATCAAGGGAAGCGTCGGCGGCTCCTGATCAGGAGCCTGGTTGATCTCGGGCGAGTTGGGCGGCGGCGTCTTCCAAGGGATGACGATGAGTCGAACGGGGTTCCCGTCGACGGATTCGATGGCGGAGATGGCCACCTCCATACTGGATACGGGGACGGTCTCGTTGGCTTCGTTGACGACGGAGAGCTGGCCGCGAGGCATGACGAGAGAGCCGCTGACCTGGAACAGGTTCCGACGATAACACGTCAGCTCGGGCTGGATGATGGACCCGTCGCTCGCGCTCGAAGGCTGCTCCGATAGGAAGAACATGCCGTGAAGCTGTGCCGAGAGCTCGAGCTGCTGAACGCGGCCGTGAGGGTCGAGGATGGTGGTCTTGTCGTGAGAGCGGCGGAAGGCGAGCATCTTCTGATCCTGGTTGACGTTGAGTCTCGATCCGTCCTCTCGCAGGTCCTGGACCATCTCCTGATAGGCCGGGGGCTCCGCCTGGGAAAAGGACCGCTTGAGGTTGGAGTAGCTCGGGTGACGGTCGTAAGGGCTGGTCTCGTCCTGGGAATAGCCTCGGTAGGTGTAGGCGGCGGCATGATGATCGATGGACGATCCGCCGTGTCCGCTCCGGGGACGGCTCGCGGCGGCGGCGGAAGGGTTATGGAAGGCGGATGAGTCGATGACGCCTGCCAGGCGGCTTGGGAGGTGAGTCGAGCCGCTGTAGTTGGACCACATGTTGGCGTGATGAGCTGGCTCGCCGCCTCTCAGCTCCGTCATGGTTGCCGGGTATGCTGCCGTGGTCATTATGAGCTCATGTCTTTTTTTTTTCTTTGTTTTCTTTGACACGATGATCTAGTTTCGTCGGTTTTTTTGCCTCCTCGATGATTCTGAGGGGGGCTGTGATTCTTTTGTATGTACCTGGCAGAGGAGATGGGGAAAAGAGAGAGGAGAGGAAAGGGGAGAAGAAGGGGGGGGGGAGTTGATTTTGTCTTTTTCACTGTCGTCGGGGAGGGGGGGGGGGGGGGAGTAAAAGAAGACGACGAAACCAGGTGATAGGTAGATGCGCGAGGGTTTTCGAAAGGAGAAGAAAATGGTATAGAGGAGAGGAGAAGAGAGATGAAAGATAGATACAGAGAGGAAGAGAGAGAGAGAGATAGGAGGGGGAGGAAAGAAAGAAAGAAAGAAAGGAAGATC
>PDHP01000091.1:768-35708 GCA_003339455.1 Ophiocordyceps camponoti-leonardi (nom. inval.)
CCCCCCCCCCCCCCCCCCCCCCCCCCCCACCCCCCCCCCCCCCCCCCCCCCCCCCCCCCCCCCCCCCCGGGACCCCCCCCCCCCCCCCCCCCCCCAATCAATCGAGTCGTCGGACCCTCCTCTGAGTCCTCTCTCTCTCTCATCAGTTTGTCTCTCCCCCCCCTCCCCCTGGGCCCTCTCTCTCTCTTCCTGCTCTTCTCCTCTCCCCTCCCCCCCCCATCCTGCACACACAAAGAGACTCCACACTGAAGACAAACCCGAGTTGAACCCTGAACCTTATCCAACAAGCCCGCATAGCATAACCCCAGTCTCCTCCTCCTCCTCCTCTTCCTCCTCCTCTTCCTACCTACTCCTCCTCCGCCTCCCAGAAGAAGAATAATAAAGGGTTCGCCTCGCCCGTTTATTTCTTTTTTTTTTTATTTTTTGCGGCGCCTGGCGCCTCACTCACTACCTACCTTACCTCCATCTATCTATCTACCTATCTACCCAACTATCTGTCTTCACTGCCGCAGCCTACCTACCTACATACATACATACTACGGCCGCCCTCCGTCTTCTGCGCCTCCATCTCTGTGTCTCTCCCTCTCTCTCTCGGAGTGATTCATCTAATTCTGTGCCATTTTCTTTTTCCTCTTCGCCCCAAGACCTTTTTTTTTTCTTTTCCTTCTTCTTTTTCTTCTTCTCCCGATTCCTTTCTCTCCGCTCTCCTCCTCCTACTCTTCTTCCTCCTCCTCCTCCTCCTCCTCTTCTTCTTCTTCTTCTTCTTCCACTTCGACCATACACATACTACGCATACTCTCACTTCTTTATTCCTTTTTTTCCTTATTTCCTTTTCTTCTCCGCCTTCATACATACATACTACATACCTACCTACCTACCACAATATACAACCTGCCTACGGATATATCCCCTACCTTTTCGCCTCCCCCTCCCCCCTTTCTCATACTTCTCCTCCTCCTCCCTTTGCTCTCCTCCTCCCCCTCCTCCTCCTTATCCTTTCGTCAGTCTTCATCTGTATGCGCCAACGTCTCGACTTCACTACCTAATCGCAATATCTGAGACGTCTCGCAAGAGATACAGAAAAAAAGAGACAGACAGAAAATCATCCCCCTCCTTTCTTCAAACCCCCCCTCCCCTTCTCGCCTCGTCGCATACACATCTACGAGACGTCTCTTAGTATGCGCAGCGTCCTGAGTAATTGGTTCCACGGCGCCGAGGATAGAGAGCGCTCAGCGGCGGCAGGCAGCAGTCGTCAGGGGACGCCCGCCGCCTGGAACCCCTGCGGCCGCGCCACAACCTGGCCATCCAACCACGGCACAGGCGCCAGCGACATCTCGACTCCCGCTTCCTTCCACGCCGACTCGCCGGTCTCTCTCATCAACTCCACCGCCTCGCTGACACAGTCGCCGTCCCCTCAGCCGGCAACGCCACCCGATCACTACCTCGCCCGTCTCGTCCCTCGCAGCGAGAAGCCCGACGACGCCACCGTCCCGAGGCGCGACCCCTTTGGTTGCATCGACAGTGACGACCTCGTTGTGGTCGACGACGACGACGACGACCACCACCACCACCACCACCACCACCATCCCAACAGCGACGACCGCGACGACGACGGCGACATGACCATGGGCACCCTCGACCCCACCGTCGGCCACCACCCTCGCCATGACTCCTTCGTCAGCGCCGGACCCAAACCCATCACGATGAGCAACCAGAACCGCGAGGCCGTCGGTCGCAATAGGAGAGAGTCGCTGGCGGGTAGCCTCATGGGCGGCGGCGTCAGCTGGAGCGGCTTGTCTCTTGGCAGCTTCGTTAGAGACGAGTACGTCTTTTTTTTCCCTTCCCCACCACCCCCCCCCCCCCCCCCCCTTATCTGTGTGTGCCGCGCCGTGGTACATAATATCGTCTGACTCGCTCTCCGTCACAGCATCATGATGCAGAACATCTCGCCTTCTCCCTTCGGCGCTGCGCCCCAGTCCTCCTCCTCCTTCCACTCGTCATCCTACCTACCCAAGCTCGAGGCAACCTTTATGCGTGACTTCACCTGTTGCGACAAGATCCTCCCCAACCTGCACGATCTGCTACAGCACTACGAAGAGTCCCACACGCAGTCGAGCCCCAACAGTTCGCGGAACCACCACGGCAACAATGACGGCAATGCCAGTAGCAGCAAAAACGCCTTCTCTCAGTTCGGCATCCCGCCCACCTCGGCCGCTTCCAGCTCTCGCACGTCGCAATCCTCCGGTCGCCCCCAGGGCACGGGCTTCCAAATACCCACATCGGCCGTCGACAGGGCCAACCTGAGCCCCGCCGCCGTGGCCCACGATGACATGGATTCGGTCGCCGACATGGACGCCGTCGCCGACATGGAGATGGACGACGCCGTCGGCCCCATGGAGCTCGACGACAGCAGCCGGATGCACCAGACGAGGCAGCTCTTCGGCCAGCGGCCCCAGCTCAACATGAACACGTCGGGCCTGACGCAGGGCCTGCGCACCTCGCAGCCGCCGACCCCGGCCGCGGCCAGCTTCGGCCTCCAGAACAACCCCACCGTCTCGTCCGTCAACACCCCTACCCTCTCGACCCAGAACCAGCTGCCGCAGCAGGGCGCGAGGCCGGTCGCCATGGACGACGGACGATTGTCGCCGATGCAGCAGCAGCAGCCGCCGCCGCGACCCAGCATGGCCGCCGACATGGGCGAGGCCGCCTTCGTCAACGAGCCCAACTACTGCATCAACGATCCCGGCAAGCACCTCTTCAGCCCCAACAACCCGGTGGCGCCCGGCAGCCGCACCGTCCAGCAGCAGCTGGCCGCCCTCGGCCTGCAGCAGGGCCACTGCGCGGACCCGGAGGCCAACCGGGCCCTGTTGCAGAGACTGCAGAGCATGATGATGCCGGAGGAGCACAAGCCTTTCAAGTGCCCGGTCATCGGATGCGAGAAGGCTTACAAGAACCAGAACGGGTTGAAGTGAGTTTTCTGTCTTTTTCTTTATTCGTCTCTCTTTGTCTACGTCTGTCTCTGTCTACTCTCTGTCTCTCCCCTCGCTACATCTGTCTCTCCCTACAACTTCTTCAACCTCTGTTCGCTAATGGCACAAAAAGATACCACAAGGCGCACGGCCATCAGACGCAGCAGTTGCATGAAAACGGAGACGGCACCTTTTCCATCGTTGACCCCGAGACGAGCACGCCTTACCCGGGAACTCTCGGGATGGAGAAGGAGAAGCCTTTTCACTGCGAAACGTGCGGCAAGAGATACAAGAATCTCAACGGGTTGAAATACGTGAGTCGGCCTTTTCTCTCCTCCGTGTTATATTTGGTCTGACCAACGCACGACAGCACAAATCTCACTCGCTGCCATGCAACCCGGAATTCAAGCTACAGGCGCTCGCAGCCGGCCTGACGCTTCCGGGTCTGAGCGAGGATCACGCGATGCAGTCCTAGCTGTTGATTTTTTTTCTTCGCTTTCGTCTTTTGGTCTTCCGGTTTTCGACCCCGTTTGCCTATCAAGGCGCATCGCGACGGCGTTGTGCGTGTGGATGCGTATGTATGTTATGTGCGAGTGCGATTGTCTGGACTTTGGATCTTTTTCTCTCTCTCTCTCTCTCTCTCCTCTTCTTTCCTCCCTCCCTCCCCTCCGACCATGACCCTTCTTCTTATCGACCCCCCCGTTGACGAGATCAAGGGTCCTGGAAAATGACGTCGGTCTCACACACTGACTGAAACACTCTTCTTCTCCTTGTTCTACTACCACCTACCTTTTTCTCCTCTCCTCTCTCCTCTCTCTATCATCTTTCCATTCGCACCGTTTCTACATATACCCACGTCAACGGAAGTAGATAGGTTTTTGTTTT
The DNA here is from genome assembly GCA_003339455.1 of Ophiocordyceps camponoti-leonardi (nom. inval.). Classification (NCBI taxonomy): domain Eukaryota; kingdom Fungi; phylum Ascomycota; class Sordariomycetes; order Hypocreales; family Ophiocordycipitaceae; genus Ophiocordyceps; species Ophiocordyceps camponoti-leonardi. Next base: position 4,623 of record PDHP01000091.1, read on the forward strand.
TCCCTTGCTATTGTTTTGTTTTTCTCCCTCTGTTCTTCGGAATTAGCCGGAGCGGAATTTCGCTTTCTTCCTGAGCGCGTTTTAATCTCTTCATTGACGTGTATCGTTGGCTTTGTGTCTTTTTTTTTCCCCTTGTTTTCCCCTATTCACCACTCCTGAGCGGCTACGGTGCCTTGGAGCCTGTTTGCCCATGAAGATGAGGGTATGGGATTTTTTTTTTTCCTTTTTACACCCCCTTTTTTCTCTCTCCTCAACTCTCTACTTTTCTTCTTTTCTTCTTCTTCGCCATAGACGAGCGGCACAGCCAGCATGGGACGAAAAAATAAAAGCGAGTTTTGTGTGTGAATCTTTTTGATTTCCCGGCGATAGGGGACTCTTATAGTATGTGTCGTTTGACGGTATAAAAGTAAGGGATAAGGAATCAGGGGATGTGTGAATGAAGAGGAAGAGATTGAATCAACTGTATGGCTTGCTGAGGTCTATCTGGCTTGGTGTCTATAGGGTTAGTAGGGTTAGGGTTAGTATGTACGGAGTATATAAGATGAGACGATACGTTGAGCTTTTGCAGGAGAGAGCAGAGAAGAGAAGTCTTGACTCTCCCCATTTCCATGACCCCTATGGTCCGTACCTTGCGGACACTCTGGACTTTTGATCCTGCTTCTTTTTCTTCTCTTTCCACGGAGTACTCTCTTCCTTTCTTCTTGCCCCCCTGTTTCTTTTTTTGAGGATATGTTGAGATGAGAGATGACTATACATACATGTGACTATGACTATGACTATGACTATGACTATGACTATGACTATGACTATGACTATGACTATCATCTATGACTATGACTATCCGTATGACTCTGAGGTATGGAGAGAAGCGGGCTTGTGCATGTCTCGCTCAGACGGACCGATCCGCCTTGTCTAACGTTTCTTCTTTACCTAGGTAGTTTCCTTGCATCTCTTCTTCTTCTTCTCCTCCTCCTCCTCCTCCTCTGTTACATAGATACATAGGTATGTACATACATGTTATATCATGCCTTGAATTTGTGAACTTTTTGCCTCGGTGTTTTATTCTTGGACCTGGAGTGTATCTTGGCTACTCGTGGAGTTTTTCTGGTTCGTTGTGATGAGGTGAGTTGAGTTGAGTATCATTAGTTGATGAGTTATCATGAGTTGTGTTGTGATTGATGAGTTGAGTTGAGCTGAGTTTAGTTGGGTTGAGTTGGGTGGGTATGAATAAATGATAGACTAGTAGGATAGTGAGTTGTGAGTTGTGAGTTGTGAGTCAAGAGATGCATGCTAGAACTAACAAGATCGATGACGCATAACTAGTACCTAGGTAGGCAAGTCCCACCCAGGCATGAATTCCAAACGGCGTGAAGCACGTGGTGAAGACTAAAGAGAGGAGAGGATAAGAGAAAAGGGTCCTATCCAAAGCGAAAGGAGAAGGAAAGAAAGGGGAGGGAAGAAAGGGGAGGGAAGAAAGGGGTATAGAGGATGAACTATCCGTAGCAGGTGACTATCCGGCCTACGGGTATATCACCTACCTATTTCCCTACTCCGTCCTCACCACCTCCAACTCCAGTATATGTACCTATATATGTATGTACGGACATGGAGACTCAAAGAGAAACACCTAGCAGAAGCTAAAGGCAAAGCAGAAGCAGAGAGAAAAGCAAAGTAAAACAAACAGAGCAGAAAAAAACAGGAAAACAAAAACAACAAAAGAAAGAAAGAAAGAAAGAACGAAAGAAGAAAGAAAGAAAAGACACAGCGAATGGGGTCCAACAAGGGACATTTCCTACCCCTTTCCGTAAATCTACTCTACCCTACCTACCCTACCCTACCCTACCCTACCCCTTATAACCCCCGATCGAAAGCCTCTCTTCACAACGGAAAAGGAAAGAAAAAAGATAGATATCCTTCGTATCCTTATAAACCATGAGAGGAAGAAATAAAACAAGGAGCAGAAGGAAGGAAAAGAAAGAAAAGTAAAAGTCTAGAAATAAAGGGGAGAGAGAGAGAGAGAGAGAGAGAGAGAGAAATAGGGGCAAAAGAGAGGACGAGCAAGAGAAACAAGAAAAAAAAAAGAAAATCGTCTCAGTTCAGCTCCATACCATCATCATCTTCTTCTTCACCCTCAGAATCTAGCAGCTGCGTCTGACTGCTGCTGATGCTCTCCTTTCGTCCCCCGTGTCCCCCCCCCATCTCGCCATACCGTCCTCCCCCCCCTCCTCCTCCTCCTCCTCCTCCCACCCCTAACCCCCCCCATTCCAGCTCCTCGCCGGCCACGACCCGACCCTCCATGTCAATCTCCTGCGACAGCTCCACCAGCGCGCTGCGAGGCAGCCGCAGGAAGCCCTGCGTCCGCACGATCCGCCCCCAGTGCGTCATGCAAAACGTCGCCGCCCGCTTCCGCAGCCACTCCTCGTTCGCCAGCCCGGCGCAGTACCAGATCACGCACCCGTGCTCCACGTCCAGCTCCTTCGCCAGCCGGTTCACGCACAGCAGCCGCAGGTGAGGTATGTTGTAAATGTTCGACATCACCAACAGGCCCGCCACGTCCGACAGGTCCGTCGTCGCCTCGCTCTCCGGCTCCACCGTCCCGCGGATGCTGTCGGTGTAGAGGTACAGCAGAAAGGCCCTCACCACCGTAAACGGCTCCGGGATGTGCATCTTCTTCGTCTGGAACTCCGCCATCTGCGAATTGTACAGTCGAGCAAAGTGCGGCCATCGCGCCTGTAGTATCAGCTTGTGCACGTGCATCGGCTGCGACGTCGGCACGTCGGGCCCGAGCCAGTTCTGATCATCCCGCGTCACCTCCTCCGCCCGAACCAGGCTCGAGACCTGGCCCCCCTCTTCGTCGTCGTAGTCCTCCGCCAGCGCCGTGATGATGAAATCCGTCCCGCTGCCCGTCTCCGGCGGCTGGTTGAAGAGCTTGGCCAGGTCCGTCCCGAGACCCTTGGACGGCGAGTCGATCGGCCGTGCCAACGACGAAGGCCGAGACTCGATCCTCGGCTCCGGCGACATGTTGTTGCCGAGGAAACCGTACCGTCGAAGGTCAATCTCCATGATGTCGCTGCTCTTGCGCTTAGCCCCGATACGCCTTCACAACCAAGGCGAAAGACAAAGGAGACAGTCGCTCACCTGAGATACTCCTCATAGCCGTTCGGCCCGAGGTCAGTCGCCGCCGGATCCGTGGGGCAGCCCAGCAGCCAGGCCTTGGTGCCGTCCTCGTTCATCGTGCAGTAATGCCACCTATAGCCCGACTTGAAGATCTCGCGGCCCTCGGCGAGCTTCTGCCACCGGAGAGTCGCCAGGTCCAACGCCGACAGGGAGCATTCCCGCGACGTAATCGTCGCCGCCGGCGTCACAAAGTCGAGCAGCATTCCCGACGAGTAGGCGTGGTAGTGGGTGCCCGAACCCTGACAAGGAATCGTCGGCCCCGACATGAACTTGAGCGCCGAGATCGACCCGGGCGCCAGCGGGGCGTACGTCTTGAGCTGAAACGACGGCGGGTTCACCTGCGCCGTCCGGGAGTTCGCCGCGTAGCCCGAGGTCCCCACCACCGGCGCCGGCGCCATCGAGTAGGGAGGCCGAGGCGAGCCGGCCGTCCGACTGGCGACCGAGTGCCGGTCCAACGCGCCAAAGTGCGGCCGCGAGTCGAACTCGGGACTGCCCTTGAGGTCCAGCCACCACAGGTCGCTGATCTTGTCCATGTCTTCACTAAGACCGCCAAACACCCACACCCGATCGTCCCAGATGTATGCCGAGTGGTCGAAGCGGCCGACGAAGCGCCAGGCCTTCGACCAGGTAAACGTCCGCAGATCGAGATAGCAGATGTCGTCCAACACGTAATTGTTCTGACCAGTTATCCCGCCGATGATGAACAGTTTATCCTCGTGCAGCACCGCCGCGTGTCGAGCCCGTCCCTTGGGAAGGGGTCCCGAGACCTGCGGCTGCGTCCAGTGCGCCGTCTTGAGATCGAAGATGATGAGATCGGAGAGATACGTGCGATGCTCGTTCTCGCCGCCAAACACCAGCAGCTTGTCTCCGCGGTACAAGGTTGCCGTGTGGCCTGTCATCGAGTTGTCAGTGGTGAGCGTATCGGGGACTGCCGCCGCGCACTCATCATACCCATCCGCACTCCTGGAATATCTCCATAGTTGTCCACCAGACTCCACTGATGGCACGAGAGGTCGAGCCGCAGGACATGGTTATACACCTCATCCGTGTACTGGTCGAAGCCGCCAAAGGCATAGATCTGGTTATTCCCGCAGTACGTCACCGAGGCGTTGACGAGGCACGCCGGACGCTGACCCAGAGTGCGCGTGATCCTCGGTCGGTACCCATCGGCACCGGGGCGTGCTTTGGCTGGCGAGTTGGGCATGATGTACGTATTCGACGATGACGCAGACGAAGCGGGCGTCGGGCCCGAGGAAACGGCTGAGGCCGTGCTTGGCAGCAGAAGCTGATTGTGACTGGCCTGAGACGGTCCCGAGTGCGGCTGGGCCGGGACGATGGCAGGGGCCGGGGGTCCTCCGAAGATGGACGTCGTTGGCGCCGGATGCTGGCCGGGCGTTGATGGATGGGCCATGGTGGAAAACTATCGAGTCATTGCCTCTGGGGTGTCGGAGATTGCAGTCGACTGGGACTGCCTTGTAAGCGAGTGTCTCGATGAAAGAGAGAGTTGTAGAGAGGTCAGGTGAAGTGAGAGACAGGGTGTGTTTGTGGAGATACGAATAGAGAGGGTGACGATTTCAGGGGTGCACAAGATGGGATGCGAAGTCGATGAGGCTCGTCAGCCGTGGCGGAGGAGTTTTATTAGGTAAGACTTTTCTCTTTTCTTCCCCTCCCTGATACGGATCTAACTGGACGCGGCGGCCGAAAGCTGCGCCACGGCTAGCGTGATCGCCACAAGTCGGTCAGTGAAAGCCTGAGAGAGGGGAACGGGTAGCACAGTAAAAATGACTCAGGCACTGTCTCGGCTCCTGGTTCCCGCGCGACGGCGCCGCATCATCTCACTTCCGATCACCGGGCGGCTGTTGCCCTGGACAACGGATTTATGGGGCAGCCGGTAAATAAAACGGCGGCCTGGCCCCTTCTTCCCTCGCTCCTTTCTTCATATCACCTTTTCATCTTCTCTCCCATCCTCTACCTCCTCTCCCTCTCTCTCTCCTCCTCCTCCACCTCCTCCTCTGCCTCTGAAACGAGCATCTTGCAAGTCCACGAGATCTCATCGCTTTCGAGCCATCTGATCGCCCCACCGACTTCGCCGTCTCTCTCAAGGCAACCTTCGATTTTATCGATCACTGCGAACAATTAACGGAATACTAACCCCCAGGAACCTTTAGCTAGAGTCTCTTGGACTTCGTTCGATATCATTGAAGCTTTTGTTTTTCTTGCCGACGCATTTGTTTGCTTTCGGTAGAAGAACTACCTCATTCCCCTCCATCCCCCCCCCATACACACTTCATCCCCATCACAGTCAAGTCACCATGGCTACTGCATCGGTGTCAACACCCATCAAGTCCCACAGGGGTCTGTTTTCGTCCAGAACTGCTGGTGGTCGCATGCCCCTCACCCCCTCTCCCCGTCAGTCATCGACAACGGCCGCCGCGCCTGTGAATCACGGCTCGTCTCCTTTCAGCCCTGATAACCGGGGCGCCAATGAGTGCCGCGTGGCGTCTATCACTTCACACGGCGGAAATCTCTTGTCTCGCCTTCGGGAGTCGCCAAAGTCCAACATTGCTCGCGACGCTCAGACTCCGCGGAAAGCCCTGGAACTGGGCGTTTCCGACTTCACTCTTGTCGGCACCGGCAAGACTCCCTCCAGTTCCAAGAGCAAGAAGAGGCCCCTTCGCCAAAAGTCGACCAAGACGACGCTGAGCTACGGCGGAGACCGCTTCATCCCGAACCGGGGTTCCAGCGGAAACTCGGGATCGTCCAAGATGGGACTACGCAACATGAGCGGCGAGAACTCTACCATCCTGTCGGCGGCGGCCGAAGATGCCGCCGCGGCCCTCGACAGGCTCAACATCAACGACGACGGGGCGGAAAACTACGCGCGGCCGTCTCCCAACACGGCTGCCTACCAGGATTCCTTGGCCGACGCCTGCGGCGTCAACCTGAGCACCCGCATCCTCGAGTTCAAGCCGGCACCGCCCGAGTCATCCAAGCCCATCGACCTCAGACAGCAGTATAACAGGCCGCTGAAGCCCGCCGGCGCGAGCTCCGCCCAGCTGCGGCGGCGCATCCCCACGGCGCCGGAGCGCGTCCTCGACGCCCCGGGGCTCATCGACGACTACTATCTCAACCTGCTCGACTGGAGCTCGGAAAACCAGGTGGCCGTCGGTCTGGAGCGCAACGTCTACGTCTGGTCCGCCAACGAGGGCAGCGTGAGCTGTCTCTCGGAAAGCCCCGCGGACACGTACGTCAGCAGCGTCAAGTGGGCCGAGGACGGCTACTACATGAGCATCGGCCTGGGCACCGGCGAGGTCCAGATCTGGGACGTGGTCAAGGGCATCAAGGTCCGCAGCATGTACGGCCACGACACGCGCGTCGGCGTCGTGGGCTGGAGCAAGCACCTGCTGTCTTCGGGCGCGCGGAGCGGCCTGGTCTTCAACCACGACGTCCGAGTCAAGGAACACAAGGTGGCCGAGCTCGTCTCGCACACGTCCGAGGTGTGCGGCCTCGAGTGGCGGGCCGACGGTCAGCAGCTCGCGACGGGCGGCAACGACAACCTGGTATCCATCTGGGACGCGCGATCGCTGTCGGTGCCCAAGTTCACCAAGACGAACCACAAGGCGGCCGTCAAGGCGCTGGCCTGGTGCCCCTGGAACATGCACCTGCTGGCGACGGGCGGCGGCGCGTACGACCGCCACATCCACTTCTGGAACTCGTCGTCGGGCGCGCGCGTCAACAGCATCGACACGGGCTCGCAAGTGACGTCGCTCCGCTGGAGCCAGCACTACCGAGAGATTGTCAGCTCGAGCGGTTTCCCCACCAATTCGCTCAGCATCTGGAGCTACCCGACCCTGGTTCGGACGGCCGAGCTCACCGCGCACGACAGCCGCGTCCTGCACAGCTGCCTCAGCCCAGACGGCCAGATGCTGGCCACTGCCGGTAAGTTTCTCTCATCACCTTGTCCCGTGATTGTTTTGTTGTTTCGCCAGGGGCTAACCCGAGGGACGACGCAGCGGCCGACGAGAGCCTCAAGTTCTGGAAGCTGTTTGAGAGGAAGGCCGGCGCGGCTGGCGGTCTGAGCGGCGTTGCGGCGAGCTCCAAGACGGCCGACAGGACTAAGCAGATGACGATTCGATAGTAGACAGACAAAAAGAGGGTTACGGCCTTGTTATAGCAGATGATGGCAGCAGGCGCTTTTCTTTCCCTTTCGGGGCACGTGGTATGAAAGAGATTCTTCACGTGATGACGAAGATGTGATGCATGTATGTATGTACGATTATTGAATTGAGTCATTGATTGCAAGAGTTTTCCGGTGTATGAGATGTAGTCTGTATGGACACAGCGAGTAGGTAATAGTAGTCGGAGGGTTGAAGGCTGAGGCCATGAGGGCGAGGCCGCGAGGGTGACTGTGCGATGCTTGATATGCCATCATGATGATGTACGGATAGTCAGCCTCGAATTGAAAGTTTGAAAGCTGACTCATCAGCCTTCTCTGCCGTTCATCTCCTCTCGCAGGCACGCATGCACACAACACACGACCAACTACCTCCTCCTACTAACCTACCAAACTCTCATCACCGCACAAAAAAAAAAAATCCCGCCGCCGAACAACAAGGACGACGACGAAGAAGAAGAAGAAGAAGAAGAAGAACAAAAAGTTTCGCTGCCGCCCGTCGATTTCACTCCTCACCTCTTGCTGAGCCAGTGCCCTTCCATCACCGATCGCCCCCCCCCCCCCCCCCCCCCCCCTGGCGGCAACGTCAGTCTCCCTTGGAAGTGAAGGGGAAACCTTGTTGCTTCTCCTTCTCTCGGGCCCGTCACTGCACCAGGGCGAGAAAACGAGAGAGAGAGAGAGAGAGATTAGAGAGAGTCGGAGCGTTTCGAGCAAAGAAAAGGATCCTTTTCAAACCGCCGGCGCCATGTCGAACCAAGCTGTGGGAGGCGTTTATCAAGCCATCATCGAGGAGGTCATTAGCAGCTCACGTGTTGATTTCGAGGAGAGTGGCGTTGACGAGTCTGTGCTCGAGGAACTGCGGAGGGTAGGCATCGCGTCGTCTGTTTTACGCTGTCTTTTGCTCCGCGAGAATTGACAACGCTGACGTGTCGTTGAAGGGATGGCAACAAAAACTCTCTCAGCTTGACGTCGCTCGCTTTCCCTGGGATCCCAAGCCCGACCCCCCGCCGACGGCGCCGGCTGCCCCGACTGCTTCGGCCGCCCCCGCAGCGCCGAGCCAGAACCACGTGCAGGCCCAGTTCTCGCCGGACCTAACGCTGCCCAGCGCCGGCGCCGCCACCGATGGGCCGGCAGAGAATGGCATCAAGACGGAGCCCGGCGTGGTCAAGGCGGAGCCTGTGGTGAAGCAGGAGCCCGGCGCGGCGCAATCGCAGCAGTACGCTGCTTATAACGGCGTGGAGAACAAGAACTCCGTCGCAGCGAGTCGGGCCGCACAGCAGTTGCAGATGCAGTATGGGATGCGCGCGGCTGGCTCCATCAACGCCATCCAGGACCGTCTGGGACAGCAACAGCCGCAGCAGCAGGCGGGCGACGCTGCAGGTCCGTCGCAGGACGCCGAAGCTGCCGGCCAAGTCGGAAATGGCCAGACGGACGGAGCCGGCGACGAAGATGGTGGCGTCGAGGGTGTCCTGCTTCGGCACAGGGCAGACGGCTCGGCTCGCGAACTGGGCAGGGTCGAGATCGACCGTCTTCTTCATGAGCAAATCGCGGCGCGGGCCAAGGCCATGGAAGGCGGCGGGCTCATGGTGCCGCTGAAGGAAGCGTCGACGCCTCGGACGGCTAAAACTGTGCGGTTGAACGAGGGCAAGGGTAAGGGCGTCGCCGCTTTTGACGGCGGTGACGACGACGAAGACGACGTCGACGACGAGGACGCCATCAACTCGGACCTGGATGATCCCGAGGAGGATCGCGACGACGACGAGGTGGACGACGAGGGCCTGGGACACATCATGCTCTGCATGTACGACAAGGTCCAGCGCGTGAAGAACAAGTGGTGAGTGATTTGTTTTTGGGGGCATCGTGAGAGGTCGTCCCAGTAGCTGACTTTTGCTTTCTTTTCCCCCAGGAAATGCACGCTCAAGGACGGAGTCTTGACGGTCAATGGAAAGGAATACGTCTTCCACAAGGCCACGGGCGAATACGAGTGGTGACGTTTCTTTGTTGATATCTTTGGGTTTTCTGGTGCTCTTCCGTCCTCCTTCTCATCTTTCTTACTATTCGTTGAAGCTGCTGCCATCCAGGATCTGCAGGGACTTTGTTTTAGGGAGATGGGCAAGGAAAGGCAAGGAAAGGCAAGGCAAGGCAAGGCAAGGCAAGGCAAGGCAAGGCAAGGCAAGACTTTGGTCAGAAAGGACATGACGAGGACAAGGGGCAAGGGGGGGAAAGAAAATGGTGTGAGGCTAGTCGATGCCCCCCTGACGACGATGTTCGTTGAGACGGTCATTATGGGTAGTAGTCGGCGTTGGGTCGCGATTTACTACATACATACTTTTTTTTTTTTCCATTTCATGTTGCCCTACTTGGCCTTGATGATGAGGTCGGCAAGGTAAGAAAAGGAAGGATAGGGACAGGATAGGGATAGGATAGGATAGGGTAGGGTACTAGGGGGGTCTCAAAAGCGACCACCCCCTCTGGCCTTTCGAGTCTCTCAAGGAGAGGGGGGGTCGACTGACTAGGAAAAAGCCGGTTGACTGAGAAAAACTGAGAAAAACTGTATACTTAAGTCCCCGGCGAATTAGTAGGGGACGTAGAAGTCACTTTCCTTCTCCACATCAGCTCGATACGTAAATAAAGTACCCACGTTCTACCTTTTCGGGCTAGTATACAGTTTTATTCACATAAGCAGAAATTCGTGACTTTGGCTCTCCACGAAATTAGGTGGGGATCTAGGTACTATAGTTTTTTCTGAGTCAACCTGCTTTTTCCTAGTCAGTCGACCCCCCCTCTCCTTGAGAGACTCGAAAGGCCAGAGGGGGTGGTCGCTTTTGAGACCCCCCTAGTAGGGGGAAAAGAAAGAAAATGATGGGATGATTTTGATTTGAGGCTTGAAACCCATTCATGACTACATATAGTGTTTACCAACCCTAACCCTAGGCACGATCTGAACCCCAACCCTACTACCGCTATAGGTTCCTCATCTCCCCCTCAGGGTAAGCACTGAGCCATACACTATATCGGTATTTGATATCAGAGAGTACCTGAGCAAGTGGGTGTTGGCCGATGTAAACAAAAACTCACCGCAGTATGTTCCCAAAACAAGACGCCGACGTTTGACTCCTTCTTCGCCGGATCGGGCTCAGCGACGGTGCAGAAATTCTCGTTGATTCTGTCATAGACGAGGTAGTAAATCCGCTTGTTGCAGCAGAAATAAGTCTCTTTGACCTTATTCTTCGATGAAGCAAAGGCGAGGAAGTGATAAAATAAGGAGTTAGTAGGGGATAGTTGGATGGTATAAAAAAAAAAAAACACTCCTCGCTCGTCTTCTCCTAGTAGGTAGGTATGTACTGACCAAGTCCGAAACGGATAATCCTTTTGATTCCTGATAGCTTCTCCCCTTGACGCAGGTGTTTTCCTCGAGAGCTTCTTCGCACTTTTGCTGGCAGTGCTCTACCCTGTGCTGCTTCCATCGCCGCCGTTCGCCCGCCAGGGTTTGGCATTCGGATTTACAGCTTTCGAAGTTCTTCTTGCTGGCTTTTCTCAAAGTCCAGGATGCGACGTGGGCGTCGATGGCTTTGTTTTGGACGTTCTATATATATATGTATATATATCTTGTTTAGTTGCTTTGCCGTGTGTATTTTTTGATGGGAAAGGGATAGTCGTTTGATTTTCAGGATGGGTAGTAGAGGACGGACCTCGGAATACTGTATGAAAGAGATGGTGTTGATACATGTTTGTTAGAAGAAGAAGTGAGCTGGTTGAAGGGAGGAGGGTTGTTTACTTGCTTTCTATAGGTAATCACGTCTCACATTAGCCTATTGCTCGATGATAGATGAAGACGACAAGGCTGTTTTTGTTATTCCAAGGTGACTTACTGTCTATAGCACGTTTATCGTTGTAACGTCAGTCAAAGGAGAAGATGACGAATGAAGTAAGGGAGATGTATACCGCCTGTAGCTGTTAGGACCTATGGAAGCTAGAGTTATATATGCTGTACTCACAAGCTATAAGAGTTTTTCTTCCGATTAGGTCTTCGCTTCTCATATGAATAGAACCTTTCTTTGATGGTCAAGGCAACACTCACTTCTACCTATTATAGTTGTCAATATTGATATTCCTCAGTCCGTCGACAACCATATGGGGCATATAGTATATGGGTTGGAAAGGGTCATCACTTACCAGCTTTCATCATCCCCCTTCGTTAGCTGCCTAAAAGCGAATAACCGTCCTGCTTTATCACCGAGCGAGGAGCTACTTACATCCTATCCTCAGCCATTCGTGGTCAGTCATGTCAGTCGTTCTCTTATGGGGAGAGCCGCTGCTTACCCACTACGAAGAGAAGATATCGTGTTAGCAGTAGGTAACTCCGCTGAAGAAGAAGAAGAAGAAGAAGAAGAAGAAGGAGAAGGAGAAACTCTTACTTTCTGTATCGAGAAAGATTCATCAACCGCCGTTAGCTGGAAACTGCCAGTCCTGATAAGGAGGCCATCTCGTCACGGCCGTCATCTTACCTTCGTTTTCTATCAACCGTCATCAATATCAGTGCCAAAATCAAACGACGTCAACTGATGAGTAGCACACTCACCGTGTAGTGTTCGGCTTCCTATGAATTTCGGTCAAGATGAAATCAGTTCCTCGTCCTCTCTCTCTCCGCAAAAAGTCCTCCTCTTCTCAACAGGGGAGGAAAGGGGATAGAAGTTTCCCACTGACGAGACTCGGCGATAGCTTCACGTCCGGACTTGCCATCACCGACAGCGGGACGGCAAGCACCGTCGTCAGCTCGAGAAGTTTACGAGGACGCATATTTGATGGGTTTGGGCAAGAAGAAAAACAGATTGCTGAGAATCTGATGTATATGTGTGTATGTATGTATACACCTTGAATCGTCTCTGTGGGCAAGATGTCTATGAAGGATATACATATGATTATATGTGATTGTGGTGTATGAGTGTATGTATGTATGTATGTGTTATCCGTACACCGGGCCATGGCATGATACCTTGCTTGGCTGTGGCTATGGCTATGGAGGGGAAAATGCCAACAACGCTTCGGGCCCAGGGATGGTTCTCTCCACGATAGTATCATGATTGCCATTCCTGCTGAGCAGTTTCTGTATAGGTACCTATGCATATATCTAGGTACATATATACATGTATACGAAGTCCCTTCGAGGCGAATACAACGTGATATGACTCCTTGATGGAGGCTCTCACTCCTCCGCGTCTTCCTCGTATATCAGAGTACCTACATACATACATACATACATACATGCATATCGACGATATAACCTGGCTCCTGACTCAATTAAAATAGGTATGTATGATGGGATACGAACCATCCACCGTTCCTCTTCATCCTACTGATAGCCTAATGGAAAGATACAGGGTTATTCAGTACGAGCTTCCCCCCTTCCTTGGCTCTGGCCATGCTGTCCTTCTTATTAACCGAGGAAATCAAAGTATGGTAGTTCATATCCGCTTCCGTATTGGATCGGCTCGTAAAGCCTACCTACGTAGCCATCTACTACGAGACGACGGATAGCTGAAGAGGAGAGTGGATTCCTGAAGAGGAGAGTTTCAGGGGTTTTGCATACCTACCTTGAGTATCACTGGAAAGCTTGTTCTTCCCGGACGATCATGGTTACGTCAAGGACTAAGCACATCTCTCTCTGCCCCTTTGTATTCTCTTCCTTTTCTATCGGTAATAGCTGAGAACGATGTTCAAACTACCTAGGTCATGACTGCAGGCGAGAAGACGTAAAAAGACTTCATACATTATAGAAACTCGCTCACCAAGTTGTCAGTAGCCTGTCGGTAAAGTCAGGCATTCTGAGGACTTCAACTCCCACCAGCTCCAATCCTTCTTCCTCGGGTGATAGTTCGACATCTTCCTCATCCTCATCCTCCTCCCAATAATCAAGCCCAGATGAAGGCATCGTATCGTTCACAGATCTTTTATACGATCCTCCACCTACCTCTTCGTCTTCTGATGGATTCTCCCACTTCAGCTTGGCTTCGTAAGTCCAAGGACAATTCTTATGGAGATCTTCGGGCGCATCGGGCCAACTCGCGTACGCCTTGGCGTGATGTCTCCTGCCCCTTGAATTCTCACTAGGAGGCTGGATATAGACCGGTCCCAATCTGGTGATGGTATACTTCCAGCCTTCTTCGAGAAGACAGCGCTTCTCGGTATTGTTGAAGCTGACGGCCTTGAAGCGGCCGCTACTCGTCGGGATGCGAGATAGGTCGGCATGGTGCTTGTACCTGAGCTTGATCTGGGAAGAGATCGGCTTCTTGTCCCTGTGAAGAGCCGGGAACTCGAACGTGCAGTTCCGGAAGGGAGTCTTGCTGGCCAGGCCCGGCGTAGACTGATGAAGGATGACGTCTCCGTGCTGTTGAAGATCACGCGGAGGTTGCGGATTAGGCTGCGTCCAGAACTGATCGGCCACGGCCGAGGCCCATTCATCACGTAGATCGTCGTCGAGGGAGGCGAAGGCGAGAACGCTGGTCTTGGGCCATCCGGAGGGAGTGAAGTCGTCGTCGTCGTCGTCGTCAGGGTTGGCGATGCAGTCCGGGTTGACGACGGGAAGCATTCCGCACAGGCCCTTGACCTGAACGGTAAAGGTCAGGGTGACGACCTTGCAAGTCTCGTCGTCGCCGCAGATGAAGGCCTTTTGCTCGGTGACGGACTCTTCGACGATGTCGGTCGAATCGCCGTTGGTCCCTTGTATCGATCCGCTTCCCAGCATTACCGACGTGGTCTTACTCGAGTGTTTCGAATTCGTAGTGCTCTTATGTTCGACGGTGCTGAAGCCTCCGCCAACGGTATAGGCCTGCTCGACGTTGAAGACTCCGGGCGCTCCGACGCTGCCGCCTATCGAAGCGGAAACATGCACATTCTTCTCGTGCACTTTCCCGGATTCTTCTGCCTCGGAGGTTCCCGACTCTTCCGCGTTGGTCCGCAAAGTCTCACGGCTATCCTCTTGGTTCCATCCATATCGTTGACTGTTCGTCCTTGCGAGGGACTTGGTGACGGTCATCGTATGGCCGCTCCACGTGGCGTCTACCATGGCCCTACCGATATCGTAGTCCAGACTGATGTCTTCTAGCAGTGTCCAGCGAAGATGGAAGCATCTTTGAAGCTCCTTTTCCACGCCCGTCATTTCGATATCTTGGGCCGAGGCGAGTGGCATCTCCGTGTAAGGGATATCAGTCACCTCGTTCGTTGCCTTTTCCACCCTGAGGGCAGCGAGGACTCTTGCATCGTGCTTGACTGACGATGCGATGTCACCGGGTACGTAGACGGCGGCCGCTACTATGTTGGTGACCAGGCTGACGATGATGAGAGGAGGAGACAGCATTGTAAAGAGTGCTTGACCTTTCTTCAACGTAGGAGAGACGAGATTCTTTGTTGGTTGAAGGGGTGAAGAAGGGAAGGGAGAGAGAGATGATGATGATGATGATGATGATGATGATGATGATGATGATGATGATGATGATGATGATGATGATGATGATGATGATGATGATGATGATGATGATGATGATGCCCCATAAGATCCAGACTTATAGATAGTAGTATGTAGTATGTATGTCTGTATATATCAAGACGAGAACCAGCTTATCCCCTTCTTTCCCCTTCTCTACCGCCTACCTACTCCCGAGCATGTCCATCCATCAACGTCGTGAAGGAGAACATTTTATCGACCTTGGCATCATCATCATCCATGTCCTTCCTTGCTCAAGCCGAGCTTTATGATTTCAAAGCCAAGCCCGGAACAGTGGGAAGAGCCAAGGGGGGCTATGACTATGGCAGCTTCATTACATTCCAGTCCATCATCCTGAGTCGTGCAATCTAGGTATCTATGCATCTATCCACAGTCACTGATATGCTCAATGCCGAGAGAAGAATCCTCATCAACGTGGAGACAACTTGACAACTGACAACCAACAACGACTCACAGCCACGACTCACTCTAAACAACTCTCCTCAAGGCTGATCTCACCAGACATTCTCTCCTTTCACATCTCCCCCCCTGACCTGCCCTGCTCTGATGATACCAGGTCATGATAACTTTAAACTACGATATACAAGGCCATGCCAAGGCACGCGGAACTTGCTCCTTTATGAATGATGAAACGATATTGGCTTGAAGAAGCAGCCGAGAAGAAGCACATCACCGTCGTATCTCGAGATTAAAAACGTTTGATATTTCCTTCGGGGAGAAATAAACCGCAAAGCCACGTGTAGGAGGAACACCCGAAGGCTAAACCGTTCCCGAACAGGAGAAGGAGAGGAAAATATAAACTCAAACCATGATGGGGGGAAATCTATTCATACGAGATACCCTCTTCGACGATGGAAAGCTCCCGAACCAAAAGGACCTACGCCTATATTCGAGACTCTTCTATATATAGGGAAGATGCTTCTATTCTTCCCCCCCTCCCCCCTAGAGCCATCCTCCCCCTCATCCCATACTATAAACATGCGTGTGAACAAACTCCTATCCCTTCTGGCCGTCGGCCTCATCCAAGGAACGCAAGTTTCCGCCGATTCCCTACCGCCCTCGGCCAGTCTCCCTAGCCGAGGTCCTGACGATGTCCTTCATGTCCTCATAGGCTATATACGTGTCCACCCGGTCCGCTCTCCATTTCCCCTTTCCTGGCAACTTAGCTACTCCCTCATGAACGTCTTTTTAACGTTTCAAAATAGGATCGAGCAAAGGAGTTTCGAGAAGCAGGGACTATAACTCTGGGTCAAGGCCAATCCGAGGGTGGTAATGAGCTTGGAAAGGGTGTTTACACCAACGCCCAAGCCGGGGCACAATGGACGCTGCCTGAGGATTATATGTACCGTCTCCGCGCTTCCTTTCTTCACCTTGACCCTATCTATGAATCAGTACTAGAGAACTAACGGGTGGCAAAAACAGTGACTTTGCCGTCTTCGCCGACTCCGTCAAGTTCAACCGCATACCCAAAGTATGGGTACCGGGGGAAAAGATCTCCTCCCGGGACGGATCCGAAGCCCCGGCCTTCATCCGCTCTCTCGGACTCGACCCCGAGAAGTCGTTGGCCATGTCCTTCGCCGGTGGCTCTCCCACTGCCCATCTCCAGATGATGATCCCCCAAGGCCTCCTGAATCAGAACGGAGGCGACCTGGATCTCCAGCTTCTACGAATGAAGAGAGGCCTTACTGTTACCAATAGACAGCCAACGGTCAAGTACGGCCTGTGGCAGAACTTGAAAGCCTTTAACCCTATCGAATCCCTGCAGAAGGCTCTGGACGACATCGAACAGGACGAAAAGTTCCTCCAGGCCAAGACCACTCTCGCTCAAAAGACTGAAGAGCGGAACGAGGAGATGAAAAAGCAGCCGAGAGATGAGCAGAAGATTTTCGACTTGAACGGTATTATAAGGAAGACTGAGATGGATGTCAAAGTATTCGAGCACGACAGGGATATGGCTGCATGGCGGCTCAAAATAACAAAGGAAAGGATGCTGCTTGTCACTTATGACTCCGACCTTGCCTCGGGACCTGGCTCCGAACGGGCCATCGCCCAAACCGGAATCACTCGCTTCCCAGTCGATGATTATTATGACAGCGATGAAGACGAGGGGCTGGAAGCGACGGGGGTAGGGAAAGGAGGAGAAGGAGAAGACCAAGGCGGCAGCGGGTCGAAACAAAAGCCACAGCCAACCAGATTGCCGAAACTGCCTCAGAATCACGGCGGCGGCGGCGGCGGCAGTGAAGCCCACGGCGCCGATGCCGGGCGCACCGGCACCCGTCAAAAAGTCCCCGGCGGAGGCGGAGACGACACCCCCGGCAAAGGCGACGACGACACCCCCGGCAAAGGCGACGAAATCTCCGGCGGAGCCGACGAGATCTCCGGTGGAGCCGAAGAAATCTCCGGAGAAGTAGGAGAAGGCGTCGGCGGTTCGCGCCCGGGCTCGGCCGGGAGGCCCGGCAGGAGAACGGCAGGCAGAGGGAGGAACAGGGGCAGGCCAGGAAACGGCGGTGGTGGTAGGTCAGGACGGCGGCCCTGAGGGGAATCATAGGAGGGAGAGCGGCGGAAGGGGACGTAGGTCTTGGGGATTCTGGGCTTATCGCTTTCGTTTTCTTTCTGTATAAGATGAGACCTCGATTTTCAAACTTGACGATCCCTTTTTCACCCCGTCTATCCCGTATACACACCTTTCGTTTTCGTCATCATACACCAGTAGTATGTATAGACAGGTCGGTAAACTATCATGTCCCACGGACTTGATAAAGAACAGAGAAAAAGAAGGAAGAAAAATCATCACACCTCGCGATCAAGAGACTGCCCAAGCACCATATCATGATACACCCCCCTCTTCGCCACCAACTCCTCATGCGACCCCCTCTCGACGATACGCCCCCTCGCCAACACGGCAATCATCTGCGCCCCCCGAATGGTACTAAGCCGATGAGCGACCGCCACCGTCGTCGTCTGTCCCCCCTCCGCAGCCCGGTCCAGAGCCTGCTGCACCAGCCGCTCCGACTCGGAGTCGAGGGCGCTCGTCGCCTCGTCCAGGAGGAGGAGGCGCGGACGCCGGACGAGGGCCCGCGCGATGGCTATGCGCTGTCGCTGACCGCCCGAGAGGGCGAGACCTTGCCCGCCGCAGGGGGTTTCGAGACCTTGGGGTAGGGAGGCGATGAAGTCCCATGCGTTCGCCGCCCGACATGCTGCCTCGATGACTTTCGTATCGAGGGATGACGAGGGCGAGCCCATGGAGACGTTGTCGCGGACGGAGCCCTGGTATAGGACCGGCTCTTGCTGTACGAGGGCGACGTCGCGTCGGAGCCGTTGTCGGCCTTGGGACCGGGCGTCGTGCCCGTCGAGACGGACCGTACCCGAAGTCGGGTCGTAGAAGCGCTCCAGCAGAGCGATGATGGTCGACTTGCCGCAGCCCGAGGCGCCCACCAGGGCCACCATGGAGCCGGGCGGGACGGAGAGGCCGATGTCGCGCAGGACGCGCTGCCGCGGGCGCTGCGGAAAGGCAAAGTTGACGTCTTCGCACGCTGCCGGCATGCCCAGCTTCTTCTCCCCTTGCGAAGAAGAGTCCTCCGCGTTGACATCGTTGTCATCGTCGGCAGCATCATCGTCATCCAGAAGCTCGACGGAGCGGCGCAGACTGACAATGTAGTTGATGGCGGCTTGCGCCTTGGTGATGCTCGTCGTGTACTGAAACATCATCGCCGCCGCCTCGCCCGAGTAGATGACGGCCATGAAGACGGTAAAGAACTGCGCGTTGGAGTACTCCCCCGTCGACACCAGCTGCCCGCCGTACCAGAAGCCCAGGGCGGAGGCCAGGAAGGACACCGACTGGCTTAGAGAGTAGAACAACATGCGCCAGCCGAGCCCGGACAGAGCTCGCCTCGCCACGTCGCGCAGCGCCTCCTCGAAGCGGGAGACGACGACGCCCTCCAGCGCCAGCGACGACACGGTGCGTATCCCCATGGCCGCCTCCGCCGCGATGCCGCTTCCGCGTGCGAAGAGCGCCGCCGTGTCCTTCTCGAACTGGTACTCCAGCCGGATGCGGATGTAGCCGGCGAAGACGAGCACGGGGAGGGCACCAAGCGCAAGCGTCAGCCCCAGCTTCCACCCGTACGCTATGGCCAACGCCGCCGACGACACGAGGTTGATGGCGTTGATGAGCAGCAGCTCCATGTTGACCGACAGCAGCTCCTGCAACGAAGTCGGCTCCGACGCGAGCCGCGAGACGAGTGCGCCCGTCGAGTTGTCCGGCCGGTCGAAGAAGGCCATGTGCTGACGCAGAGTGTTGCTGAAGATTTCGCTGCGGTAGAAGCGCATCACCGTCTGGGCGAGGACGTTGGCGAGCCAGCCGGCGATGGCGTAAGCCACCAGGTTGGCCAGCGCTACGACGAAGAACATCAGGGCGATGAAGTTGGCGCGAGACTGGTCTACCCGCTCGAACGCGTCGAGCGTCTGGGCGAAGAGAATCGCCAGGGCGGGAGAGGTGCCGCCGGCGATGATGAGGCACACGGCCGTCAAGGCCAGCGGCCCCCATAGCGGACGCTGCTCGCCGAGGATGAGGAGCAAGCCGCGGAGGAGGCCGTATTCGTCGTCGCCGGATCCTTCGGGCGGCAGACTGGTCCCGGCGATGGTCGAGGCGTGCGTCGGCGCCAAATCGAGTTTGGCCACGTCGGCATCGTGACCGTTCGTCTTGTCCTTGCCATCTTCGTCCTCCTTATCATCCGCGCCGCCGCCACCGCTGCCGAGGTTCTGAGCCTCGACGAGCCGGGCGTAAGCGCCGCCGCGGTCGATGAGCTGTTGATGCGTCCCGCTCTCGATGACCTCGCCCTTGGACACGACTACGATGTTGTCGGCGTCGCGGATCGTCGACAGGCGGTGGGCGATGACGACCATGGTGCGACCTTTGCCGACGTTGTTGAGGGCCGCCTGCACGACCTTTTCAGCCTTGGGGTCGAGAGCGCTGGTGGCCTCGTCGAGGAGCATGACGCGCGGGTTGGAGATGATGGTGCGGGCGATGACGATGCGCTGCTTCTGGCCGCCTGATAGGGAGCAGCCACGCTCGCCTATCTCCGTATCGTAGCCCTGGACCTGAAGTCAGCGTCTCGCGTCTTGAATGCCCGGCGTGGTCGAAGCAAAGCATACGTTTGGCAGATCCTCGATAAAGTCGTGGGCGTATGCCGCCTGACAAGCCTCGATCACGAGTCTGCGCTTCTCGTCGTCTGGGACATCAGACAGTTCAGTAGCGGCGAGGCCGTCGACAACGTTTTGAAAGACGGTTCCGCTGAAAAGAGTTGGCTCCTTGAGCAACCAACTGCGTTAACCACATCATCTAGATGAGGATGGATCTTTTGCCTTACCTGTTGAACCAGCCGGACGTGGGTACGCAGCCAACGTAAATTCAGACTGGTGATGTCGTGGCCGTCAAGCGTCACGTCGCCCGCCATGAAGGGATACCATCGCTCCAAGATGCCAAAGATGGTGCTCTTACCCGAACCGCTGGCGCCGACGAGGGCTGTCGTCCGGCCGGCCGGGATCTTTAAATTGAAGCCGTCCAGGACGACTGCCTCGGGCCGCGAGGGGTAGACGAATCGCACGTTGCGCAGCTCGATATCGCCGCGAAGATCTGGCACGCAGACGCCTTCTTCGGAGAGGGAGTCGACGGCTGACTGACGGTCGATTACGCGGAAGAGGTCTTTGGCGGCAGCTGTGGCCTTGGAGATGGCGATAGTCTGGGGGGCGATCTGCGTCAGGGCTTGGGCGGCGACGAGGACGGCGAAGATGACGCTGTCGGGAAAAGTCAGATGGCCCGTAGATTTCTTCAAGTGAAGGAGAAAGAGGGGGACAGCTAACGTGACGACGGTGCCCGGGTCTGAGATCTCGCCGGCCCTGTACATGCGCATGCCTTGCCAAAAAGCCAGAGCGTACCCGGAGATGACGCAGAAGAATTCGATGGGGAAGAGGATGGCGTAGACGATAGACTTGCCGTCTCCGACGCTGCGAGCCCGGTCAAGGATGGCGTCGAACCGACGAGCGAGTCTAGGGAAAACCCAAAAGGCATGGGCGGTACGGATAGAGGCAAAGGCCTCCTGGGCGAGGACACCGCTCTCGGCGTAGATGTCGAACATGCGGTACTCGAGGGAAACGTCACGAGCGACGCACCCGCCTGTGACGATGACGTTGAGCGGTACGATGGCCAGGACGATGAGCGTCAACTTCCACTGGACGGCGAAGGCGACGACGAAGGCGATGATGAAGCTCGACACGGCTTGAATCGTGAGACCCAGCTTTTCCGAGATGCCGTTGCTGACGAGGTTCCCGTTTGTGGTGATTTGGTTCGAGACGGAGGAGGTTGGTGCGTCAAAGTAGGGGATCTCCTGGCGGAGGAGCTGGCGAAGGAGATCGACGCGAAGGGCCTTTGTAGTGCGTATGGCCGTGACATTGACGAGAACCTGGCAGAGGTAAGCAGTTGGACGTGTCTCATAGAGTCGACAAAGATCGTACCGTCCAAATGTACGTCAGGACAAGCTTGGCGATGAAGATGTAGACAAAGTAGAGGCTGCCGTCGTGAGTCAGGGTCTCGGCAGAGAAAGTCAACGGGATGAGGGGCACGTACGAGAAACGAGACACCTCCGACCGGTAGCCGGCGGGCGAGAGTCTCCCAGCGGCAAAGTCGTTGAAGACGTTGACGAAACGGCCAAAGACAATGTCCATTATGGGCAGGGCGGCGCTTGAAGCGACGACGCAGAAGAAGGCGACGGCGTTCATGAGCCAGCCTCTAGAGTCGTTGTAATGGAAGACGCGCTGACGACAAGGAGGAAGTGGTTTTCATTGTTAGCTGGTTTGATCGGTCATGTTTTCTTCTCCCTTTCTCCCTCTGATATGACGCACCACAAGATACTTGAAACTCGCGCCGCCATCGCCGCTCTTAGAGTCGGACTGGTCGCTGTCACCATGGCTGCCGCCCTCGTCGGCTTGAGCCATCACTTTCTCGTCAGAGGCCGCCATAGTAGAGCAGGCCAATGGCTAAGATGTAGCAAGGAGATATGAAGATGAACAGACATCTACGATGAGATGAGAAGGAAGAGAAGAAGAAAACCAGCTAGAGCAAGGGGAAAGAAAACGTCTTCTTTGTCGCATTTTGGGCTCACTCTCTCTTTTCCGTCTTGTGAGTCACACAATCGCCTTGCTCATCTCGGACGCGTTGGATCTGCGCCAGGGGATGAGCCAACATGGCTTGGGACGCATGCATGGTTAATGTAACAGAAGAGAGAGAAGAAAATAATACGAGGAAGCCCATCCTAGCTCCTGCAAGCCTCGTCGTCGTCGTCGAGCCTCAAAAAAAAAGCCGCTTTTACTATCCGATTAGCCTGTTGCTTGGCGTGGCGTGGGATAACGTTGGGATCCACTCCCACTAACCCGCAAATAAAGTGGCTCCCCAGCCTTATCGCTGCGTTGCTCCTACAAATTAGTAAGACATGCCAAGGCCTGCGGCTCTGTCTCGCCCCCGCTTCGCTTCGGCATCCACCCCGCGGACTCCGCGGATACCGTTTCTCTCACTCTCACTCTCTCCTCTCGAACGCCCAGTCACCACTCGCTCGGACGCCTTCTATCCGCGGCGTTCAATCTCATCCATACTCCCATATGCAGAGCCGATACTACCTACCTACCTACGTACCCTCGTCCGTCCGTCTTACTGCTTCCGCCGTTTACGCGGCTTCCCTTTCCCCTCCCCCGGGTTGCCGTCATGCAGACCGAGCCCACTCCGGATCTCACCGCCGATGAAGCATCAGGTGGACGTAGAGCTGTGAGTGCCACGTCACGTGCTTGCTTTTCCTTTTCCCCTTCTTTTCTCCCGGGCCCGGGTTCATCAAGAACTTTGTTGGCACGTTGCACGCCACGTTGGCTTTAGCTGCGCTGCTAACGGACGACATGCTTGTCGTCGATGATGTTAGTGTGATCAGTGTCGACTGCGAAAGGTACGTCGATACCCATTGTCTCGGATTGAATCCTCGGTACCCCATTGTTCGCGTCTAACCTCCTTCACCTTCTTCACATACAGATTCGCTGCGATCGCGAGTGGCCATGCTCCAATTGTCGCATCGCCAAACGATCATGCTCCTCTACTGGAGCCGGCCAACGGCCAAAGGAGCCTCGTCAGCGGGTCCTCATCTCCTCTCGCTAGTCGGTCTCCCCCGTCCATATCCCTCCTCCACCCTCAGCGCCTCGACAAGTAGCTAAACTCCCCATCCCCGGATAGCGAGACCAAGATAGACCAGATCGAGACTCGTCTCGCCGGTATCGAAGCCCTCCTTAGAAACCTGACCAACCCCGCGAACCTCGCCGACCATGGTCTCCGAACTTCCAGCAGCAGCAACAACAATAATAACCCCTTCGTCAACACGCCCGCCACCGTGCCCACTGTCGCCTCTACCGCAGACAGCGAGGACGAGATGGCCTTGGTCGGCGATGAAGGGTTGACTGCTCAGACCACCTTCGCCAGCGAGTTTCTCGAGAAGGCCGTTGGTCGTACCCCGATGCCTCAAGCAAGTCCCAAAATGGAGGCTGCCCTCGCCAACCTCCGCCAGCTCGTCAAGATGCAGAAGCATCGCTCCCATAGTAGTGGCCCTCGCTTCCCGCTGCAGAAGCCCCTTCCTCCCGGCGGCGTCTGCAAGCTTCCCATGCCGCCTATGCCCGCCGTCGTCGAACTGCTGAAGCAATCCAAGAGTGAGTCCGTCGCCTCCTTTTTGCTACGGAGTTCCGCTGACGATCTTTCATCGTTATAAGCCGCTCCTCCGACCCTCTTCTCCATCGTCTGCTCGCTCGTCGGCTTGGCCGACTTCTCCAACCTCTGCCGCCTCGTATACTTTGCCACCGACGACTTTTCCGACGCTACCTTCACCATTGTCAACGCCATGCTATACAACCTCTTCATGGAGCAGCACGCTCTGGCCACCGACCCCGTGGTCCGCGAAGAATACCACGCCTACATGCAGCTATGCCGCGCCAATCTGGAGACGTGCCTGGCAAACACCCCGCTCTTCCTCTCGGCCAAGACAGAGAATATACAGGCCCTCGTTTTCGGGGTGAGCTCTCTCAGCCTCTCTCTCCCCCTCTCTCTCTCTCCTTCTCTCCTCTCGAGTATGTCGTTTTCCTGCTAACGCTCGCAGGCTGTCTACGCCATCGACGTCTCGCGACCTTCCGTTGCATGGCATCTTAGCTGCATGGCCGCCCAGCTCTGCCAGTCGGCCGGCTACCACCGGTCCGAGACGCTCAAGCACGACTCGGCCTCCGACTCTAACCTGAAGCGGACTATCTTCTGGCACGTCTATACCTTGGACAAGAGCCTCGGTTTGAGACTCGGCAGGGCCCCCGTCATCAACGAGTGCGACATCGATATACCCCGTGTCTTCGACTTTAACGTCTTAGACCCCATCGAACCGAGCAGCATCCCGACTCTGTGGGTCAAATTCAGTCACCTGCAGAGTTGCATCTACGAGCAATTGTGAGTCACGAGCCTCGACGGCCTCATGCATGGCTGACACGAAGCCCGCAGATACAGTCCCGCAGCCCTGGCACGTCCACGGGCGGAGCTGACCGACCGGGCCAGAGCATTGGCTGAAGAGTGCCGGAGGCTCGAGGCCGAGTCTGAAAAATGTCGGGAGCCGGTGTACAGTTACCTCAAGGCCGTCAACACTTCCGACATGGTCGACATCTTCTTGCGAGGCGACGAGGTGCAGTTTCAAGTCACCTTCACGCTCGTCTTTCAGATCATCCCCGCGCCGGAGGGATCCCCTACCCGCTTTTGCAACGAATGCCTAGAGGCGGCCCGCAAAGCAATCACGATCCACCAGCGATGCGGCGTGAGAAATCTAGGCAGCTTTTTCCGCTCTATCTATCTCCACTGGTGAGTCAGATGTCGGCCGTCTGGAGACGTCCGCTAACCTTGCTAGGAATCTACTCCTGATCCCTTTCGCTCCCTTCTTCGTCCTCTTCTGCTACATCATAGAGACGTCGTCTCCCGCCGACCTGAAGCTCCTCCACGAGTTCGTCGCCTCCCTTGCCGAGTCGCGGGGGTGTTCCGAGTCGGTGGACAAGCTCTATCGGTTGACGCAGGTCATGGTTGACATCGCCAGCTTGTACGTCGAGGCCAAGTCGCAGCAGCAAGACGACAGGGCCATGGTGCCGATAGGTGACCAGTTCGAGATGTATCTAAGTCAATTAGGATTCATGCCAACCGAGGACCACGCCATGGGCAATACGCCCGACGCCGACGGCAAAGGACTCACGCATGTGAACGGGCAGGTGGCGCAGATAGCCGACTGGTTCTCCGGGAACATGAATATGATGGGGTTGCTGGAGGAGGATCTGTCGCAGATAGATTCGTATCGGTGGATGCAATAACCCAATGGGGTCATGACGATGGTGAAAAAGGAAACGGGGGGAGTGACTCATACATGCAGGACACAAGGGAAGGGGTGGAACAAAGGTCGTAGCACCGCATCAGTCGGTGGGGTAACGCGGATCGTAGCGTACGTAGCCCTCGTCCTCGGTGTCGCTCTCGTAGGGCACTTCGGATTGCTTGCTGGTGACCTCGTGCTTGACAATTTCCTGCTTCACGGCCGAGTCGGCAGCAGCCGGCGGGGCAGCCTCCTTGGAAGCAAAGGCGCTTTTGAAGCCGCTGCGCTTGAATCCCGGCTTCGGCCCTGCGGCGGGCGCGTCCTTTTCGTCAAAGGTGATGCTGACGAGGCCGTCGGCCTTGGCCTCAGCCTTGCGAGCGCGGGCACCGGCGTTGGGGTCGCGGACCATGGCCTTCATGTCCTTGAGACGCTGCTTGTGGGTGTGATCGTAGCTGCTGAGGTGGGCCTCGTACTCGTTCATGCGCGAGTAGCCCTTTGAGCAGAGCTTGCAGAAGAAGGACTTTTGGGCCTCGCGTGCCGACGACGTCTGCGGCGGGGGGAGGGTCTGGTGTCGCTTTGGGGGAGGGAAGGGATGAGCTCGGTTTGTGTTTGTGTGACGGCGTTTGCTTACCGGAGGCATTTTGAGTGTTGGTATTTTCTTTTCCTGCGTGAAGATGGTTTGCTGGTGAGAAGTGGGGTTTGATGAGAGAGTGAAGAAAGACGCGTGAGGAAGGGTTGGAGATTGTAATTCACGATGGTTGAGATGGGGAGCATAGTAGCGTAGAAGATCTTCCAGTATAGGGTAGCGTCTTTTTCGTTTTATGCTGACACATCAGTTTCGGGAACCGCACTTCACCGTCGTCACGGACGTCACCCAAAGGGACCAAAACTCACGGTCACACAGACAAAACAAAACAAAGGAAAAGGGCCCGATAGAAGACCTGTTCAAAGCAGAGGCAATTTTGAATCCAGAACCCCCGGCGATGGAGACGCCTCGGCAATGGCAGCGTCGCGACTCGCAGCAGACGCTCATCTCTCTACTACAATTGGATCCGTCGCCGATAGACTCGCCGCCCCCGTCGCCGTCTCCGATCCTTGACAAGGAGTTGCCGCCGCTGCCGGCGCGGAGTGGCTCGTCGACGGCTGGTGCGCCTGGGCTTAGTGCGGGCGGTGGTCGCGGCGCGATATTCTATCGTGCGTGTCGTCCTCCGCTCGTCTCTCTTTTCTCTCTCTAACTAGGTAGCCCCCCTTTCTTCACAGTGACGCGACTGCAGCGGTATTCGAGCTTCGCCACCGGCCTCTTCGCATCCATACACCTCGCCAATGTCTCGCTGATACCGCTCGTGACGCGATCTGTCCCCGGATCCGAGACGTATCTTCTCATGACGCGCGAGATCTACCAGACGCCTCTGGCCGAACCGCTGGTGGTGGCGCTGCCCGTGGTGGCGCACGTCGGCGCTGGCCTTGCTCTGCGACTGTTGAGGCGATGGCAGAATATGCGAAGGTACGGCGCCGCGACGCCCGCCATGTACGCTCTGCACCGGAAACGAACGGCGACCAATGACAGCGTGAGGCTCTGGCCGTCGCTGAGCTATGTCTCGGCTTCGGGCTATGTCCTGACCGTCTTGTACGCCGCTCACGTAGCCGTCAACCGCGTCGTGCCACTGGTGGTCGAGGGCGATAGCTCTAATATTGGACTGGCGTACGTCGCTCATACTTTTGCTCGTCACCCGGGACTGGCATTGGTCGCCTACGGCGGTCTTATTGCTACGGCCTGCGGACATATGGCATGGGGAATGGCCCGGTGGCTCGGTCTCGCCGACGGTCGGTCATCGAAGCGGCGGCGGATGGGCGTCAATGCTGCGGCTGCCGGTATGGCGGCGCTCTGGGCCGCTGGCGGGCTGGGCGTCGTGGCGCGAGGGGGAGCGGCTCAAGGTTGGGTCGCTGCGGCTTACGATCATATGCTTGCTGCTGTGCGGCTGTGAGGGATACTGGGCTGGGGACCGCGAGTCCTTGTGGTTTTTTTTCCTCTTGGAAGGGGGGGCGTTATTGAGGTTTCGTGATGTGGCATCGCTTTGGTAGCTGGTAGGCAGGAGGAGGGCGTTTTTGTTTTCACGGTATGATTGGGGCTGTCAGCTGGTGATGGCGGCGTGTATACCTGGGTAGTTGAGAGATGAAAGAGATGATGTACGATGAAGAGCGAATATCTGTAGATTTCTCGACACTTCGAAGACGTCGTCTTTGACCTGTTTCACTCTTGGTTTCTTGCCGCGATGTCTTCGAGGTGCGCTACTGCAGGATCTTCGGAGCGGATGGTTCCGACGTCCGAGGCAGCTCTATCCGCACGCCAGAGAGCTCTGTTCTCCGTCTGCCGGCTACGGATGCCCTTCGACATCCACTGATCTCCTCCCCTCCACTCGTCTCCTCATCCTCTCTCCTCTCCTCTCCACCTCGATCATTCTCCCTTTGTGGGCCGCTGGATAGCCTCGGTTCAACGATCGTCAAAGACAAACAGTCTGACCCACTTACGCCTTGTTCTCCCTTCTCCTCCACTTCATCCCTGCCAAGGACGACGACTACCCGTCTCGAAGAAGCCGCTCCGGTGGCCATGGCCGGGTTTAAGCGCCCACTCGTGTCCGATGGCGACGAAAACGACATCGAAGAATATCGTCCGCCTCCTGCGCTGCGCCAGTCCGCTGCCGCGCAGAAGGATCCCATCTCGACGCTTTCCGAGGAGATCATCGTTCGCATCCTTTCTTACATGAGCGAGAGCGAATTGCTCGTCATCTCACTCGTCTCGCGCCGTCTGAACCGGATCACTGCCGACTCGCACCTTTGGAAGATTCATTGCTACAATCGGTTTATCGTTCCTCGCTTCCTTCGTTTCCCGCGCTTTCGTCCGTCGATGCCCACGCCGCGCCGCAGAATCTTGGACAGCGGTATCGACGCTGGTCACGAGCCAGCGGTCGATTGGAGGAAGCAATACAAGCTGCGACACAACTGGTCTCAAGGCCAGTGCGCTACAAGCCAGCTTCTCCTTCGAGACGCCAATCCGCGATCGCCGTTGCCGCCGCTGGTGCAGGCACCGCCTGAGTGGCAGACTTTGGTCAAGGTGGTTGATGGCCTGGCTTTGACAGCAGACTTTCGGGCTGGCCTGCGGGCGTGGAATTTGAGGACTCGCGATCTCATTGCTCAGTTCGCACTCGACGGGCCTTTATACTTCCATCCTACGTGCCTGGCTGTCGACGATCAGCAGCTGCATAAGTCGGCCTTGCTATACATCGCAGCCGGCTTTCAAAAAGGCACTTTTGCCGTGTGGCGGCTCGACCTCCGGAAGCGGAAACTGATTTCGCTGCATTGCCAGGAAAGGGGTGATTGCGATCCACTCATCGCCATTGCATATCAGCATCCTCATGTACTGACATGCTCCAGTTCCGGCTTCCTCTGCCTCTGGGCCTTTGGCTCGGGGGACGACGAGAACGACGATGGCCACGAGCCTGCGGATGTACTGCGCCTCGCCTCGCCTAAACAGCTCACGTCGCTCAAATCGTTCAACCTACAGATGCCGGTAGCACTGTCGATCCGCGACACTGCGACGGCGGTTGTTGCTTCGATCGTATATACCTCTCACTCGCTGAATGGATGGGTCATTGGCATTCATGACCAGGACATACGTCGGACTGAAGGGCAGTCGCATGTCGAAGTCTCTACTTCTCGCACCGTCACCACGCTTCCGACAAAGACGCGCAGGTCCGAATTGGCTGGTGAACGGTTGCGGCGGCGAGCGCGGCGGCGGCTGGGCCGTCGTGCTGCCCAGCACCTCGAAGACGACGAGGATGGCGAGAGAGAAGCAGACGACGAGCTAGACGGTCCCATCCGTCTATCTTACAACCATCCGTACCTGCTCGTCACGCTGCCCGACAATTGCATGGTCATCTACCTGTGCAGGGCGACGGCCACGTCCATGACCATCTCACCAGGCACCCATCTCTGGGGCCACACGTCGGGAATATCGGACGCGGAGGTAACGCGGCGGGGGAAAGCCGTCAGCGTCAGCTCGCGCGGCGACGAAATCAGGCTATGGGAGCTAGAAGGCTGTTTCGATGCTCCCAGCGTCGAGGTTCGGCCTCGGCAGTCGAGAGGTGGGGAGGGGCAGGGGTCGGAGACGGAGACGGCGGCGTCTCTGGACGCCGATTACTCATGCACGAAGAAATGGGTCGGCTTCGACGAGGAGATGGTTGTTGTTCTCCAGGAGGCGGAGGATGGGGAGCAGAGCTTGGTGATGTATGACTTTGCTTGATGCTGGGGAGGCACGACTTGATCGCGGACAAGTAATTGCTTGGCTGAGAGCATGGCTCGTGGATGGGCGGATGGATGGATGAATCATGTGTCGAATACACAGGGCATGTTGTCGTTTTGGAAGAAACGAACTGCAGATACGTCGTCATGACTTTAGTCTTGACGAGGATTATACATGTCTTCGTTGTCTTGGTCGTTCAAGATATGAAGCTATTTACCCACTCACCCACCTACTACCAGGATCTACCAGTTCGAAGTTGGCAGGGCTGTGATACGTTGAGTGTAGTGAGTGGGTGACAATGGGGGCTAGGTTCCTGAATTGGAGCCGTACGCAGAGCCGTCTGGATGATAAATACAAGGTCAATTGAATCTGATGCAGACCAAGATGGCGTCATGTTTGGTTGGCTACGAGCTGGGGAAATGGATACGGTGATGCTTGCGAGAAGTCAGGCGTTTTAATGGGGGAAAGTTTGCCACTGATAAGGATGGATGGATGGAGGGACTGCGGCTGAATTGACAGCGGGAGTGAGAGGAGAAAATCGAGATGACTCTATCCGTACGGATATCTTTGTATTTTATGCCATTCACTCCCCTTTTCGTGTCAGCGGGACAGTGGGAGAGGGAGGGATGATCGTCCGGCGTTATCTTGTCTGGGATAGGTGGGATGGAGCTGTTTACACCTCCCCTTCTGTAACCCATAGCATAGGCTATACGGATAGGCTACAACTTGAAGCGGAAATGGCACGTGAGACTGAACGATGAAAAGCCACACCGTACGAGCTTGATACTCTATGGCTACAATTCGAGGATTGAATGTCAATTGGGATTGTGTGATAGGGAGATAGAGATAGAGATAGAGATAGAGATAGAGAGAGAGAGAGAGAGAGAGAGAGGAGCAAGGAGAGACGAGTTCCTAGCTGTGGGTGTGAAGCATCAAGTGACCGACCGTGGACGGAGCGGCGCGTGTCATCATCCGACCGTGTCACGATGTCGCATCGCGCTGAAGAGAGGTGCTGCTAGTGCTGGATCTAATTATTTGGGGGTGGGAGGGTGATGAAGGGCGAACCGCCTTTGCCGTGCATGTATAGTGCTATGGATATAACCATCTGGTATTATAGAGGAGATGGTTGAAAGTATGAGCTATTTTGATAGTCAATCGGAGGAGAGAAGAAGCGAATACTGAAAGAAGGGAAATACGGAAGAGGAGAAGAGGATAGTTGATCTAGGTAGGAGAAGAAACATGTGCTACGGATAGGTAGGTACGCATGGGTCGATACCGAGGCATGCTTTTCCATCCCCCATCCTCTACAATTACGTAGTAGGTGACGACAATCCAAGGCAGAAGCTCCCATGTATTTACGGGCGGGAATAGCGACGCTTAGCTGCGAGGGGCATAGCCGCATAACCGTCTATTTTTTGTTTCGGAGCTCCCCCCCCCCCCCCCCCCCCCCCCCCCCCCCCCCCCCCCCCCCCCCCCCCCCCCGCAGGGGGAGAGGCGAGGGGGGGGGGGGGGGGGGGGGGGGGGG